>CALZFC010000310.1:0-302831 GCA_945643635.1 Allodiplogaster sudhausi | reverse complement strand
GCAAGAAACCGATGTCGAGCCCTTGTGGCGGCAGGAGCGAAGACGTTTTGGCCATGCCGATTCAAGGATCAAATTTATAATCATATCTACAGAAATAGTATATTTTTGACACAGCTGCAGACAACAGATTACGTGCTCTTGTGGCGCAATCGGCAGCGCGTTCGGCTTGGTAACCGAAAGGTCGGTGGTTCGAACCCACCCAGGAGCGAATTCATTTTAATTTGTCGAGTCAAGGATCAAGTTTTATTTTCAAATCTGCCAAATAATATATTTTTGACATAGCAAAAAAACCGATGTCGAGCATTGTGGCGGCAGGAGCGAGACGTTTTGGCCATGCCGATTCAAGGATCAAATTTTATTTCATATCTACAGAAATAGTATATTTTTGACATAGCTGCAGAACGATTCGTGCTCTTGTGGCGCAATCGGCAGCGCGTTCGGCTGTTAACCGAAAGGTCGGTGGTTCGAACCCACCCAGGAGCGAATTCATTTTATATTTGTCGAGTCAAGGATCAAGTTTATTTTCAAATCTGCCGAAAATAATATATTTTTGACATAGCAAAGACCGATGTCGAGCCCTTGAGCGCAGGAGCGAAACTTTTGGTCATGTCCATGTAGTCATGAACAAGTTTTATTTTCAAATCTGCCGAATAATATATTTTTGACATAGCAAGAACCGATGTCGAGCCCTTGTGGCGGTAGGAGCGAAGACGTTTTGGCCATGCTTCAAGGATCAAATTTTATAATCATATCTACAGAATAGTATATTTTTGATATAGCTGCAGATCGATTCCGTGCTCTTGTGGCGCAATCGGCAGCGCGTTCGGCTGTTAACCGAAAGGTCGGTGGTTCGAACCCACCCAGGAGCGAATTCATTTTATATTTGTCGAGTCAGGATCAAGTTTTATTTTCAAATCTGCCGAATATAATATTTTTGACATAGCAGAAACCGATGTCGAGCCCTTGTGGCGGCAGGAGCGAAGACGTTTTGGCCATGCCGATTCAAGGATCAAATTTTATAATCATATCTACAGAAATAGTATATTTTTGACACAGCTGCAGACAACAGATTACGTGCTCTTGTGGCGCAATCGGCAGCGCGTTCGGCTGTTAACCGAAAGGTCGGTGGTTCGAACCCACCCAGGAGCGAATTCATTTTATATTTGTCGAGTCAAGGATCAAGTTTTATTTTCAAATCTGCCGAAATAATATTTTTTGACATAGCAAAAAACCGATGTCGAGCCCTTGTGGCGGCAGGAGCGAAGACGTTTTGGCCATGCCGATTCAAGGATCAAATTTTATAATCATATCTACAGAAATAGTATATTTTTGACACAGCTGCAGATAACAGATTACGTGCTCTTGTGGCGCAATCGGCAGCGCGTTCGGCTGTTAACCGAAAGGTCGGTGGTTCGAACCCACCCAGGAGCGAATTCATTTTATATTTGTCGAGTCAAGGATCAAGTTTTATTTTCAAATCTGCCGAAATAATATTTTTTGACATAGCAAAAAACCGATGTCGAGCCCTTGTGGCGGCAGGAGCGAAGACGTTTTGGCCATGCCGATTCAAGGATCAAATTTTATTCATATCTACAGAAATAGTATATTTTTGATATAGCTGCAGATCGATTCCGTGCTCTTGTGGCGCAATCGGCAGCGCGTTCGGCTGTTAACCGAAAGGTCGGTGGTTCGAACCCACCCAGGAGCGAATTCATTTTATATTTGTCGAGTCAAGGATCAAGTTTTATTTTCAAATCTGCCGAAATAATATATTTTTGACATAGCAAAAAACCGATGTCGAGCCCTTGTGGCGGCAGGAGCGAAGACGTTTTGGCCATGCCGATTCAAGGATCAATTTTATAATCATATCTACAGAAATAGTATATTTTTGACATAGCTGCAGATCGATTACGTGCTCTTGTGGCGCAATCGGCAGCGCGTTCGGCTGTTAACCGAAAGGTCGGTGGTTCGAACCCACCCAGGAGCGAATTCATTTTATATTTGTCGAGTCAAGGATCAAGTTTTATTTTCAAATCTGCCGAAATAATATTTTTTGACATAGCAAAAAAACCGATGTCGAGCCCTTGTGGCGGCAGGAGCGAAGACGTTTTGGCCATGTAGATTCAAGGATCAAATTTTATAATCATATCTACAGAAATAGTATATTTTTGACACAGCTGCAGACAACAGATTACGTGCTCTTGTGGCGCAATCGGCAGCGCGTTCGGCTGTTAACCGAAAGGTCGGTGGTTCGAACCCACCCAGGAGCGAATTCATTTTATATTTGTCGAGTCAAGGATCAAGTTTTATTTTCAAATCTGCCGAAATAATATTTTTTGACATAGCAAGAAACCGATGTCGAGCCCTTGTGGCGGCAGGAGCGAAGACGTTTTGGCCATGCCGATTCAAGGATCAAATTTTATAATCATATCTACAGAAATAGTATATTTTTGACACAGCTGCAGACAACAGATTACGTGCTCTTGTGGCGCAATCGGCAGCGCGTTCGGCTGTTAACCGAAAGGTCGGTGGTTCGAACCCACCCAGGAGCGAATTCATTTTATATTTGTCGAGTCAAGGATCAAGTTTTATTTTCAAATCTGCCGAAATAATATATTTTTGACATAGCAAAAAAACCGATGTCGAGCCCTTGTGGCGGCAGGAGCGAAGACGTTTTGGCCATGCCGATTCAAGGATCAAATTTTATAATCATATCTACAGAAATAGTATATTTTTGACATAGCTGCAGATCGATTCCGTGCTCTTGTGGCGCAATCGGCAGCGCGTTCGGCTGTTAACCGAAAGGTCGGTGGTTCGAACCCACCCAGGAGCGAATTCATTTTATATTGTCGAGTCAAGGATCAAGTTTTATTTTCAAATCTGCCGAAATAATATTTTTTGACATAGCAAAAAACCGATGTCGAGCCCTTGTGGCGGCAGGAGCGAAGACGTTTTGGCCATGTCGATTCAAGGATCAAATTTTATAATCATATCTACAGAAATAGTATATTTTTGACACAGCTGCAGACAACAGATTACGTGCTCTTGTGGCGCAATCGGCAGCGCGTTCGGCTGTTAACCGAAAGGTCGGTGGTTCGAACCCACCCAGGAGCGAATTCATTTTATATTTGTCGAGTCAAGGATCAAGTTTTATTTTCAAATCTGCCGAAATAATATATTTTTGACATAGCAAAAAAACCGATGTCGAGCCCTTGTGGCGGCAGGAGCGAAGACGTTTTGGCCATGCCGATTCAAGGATCAAATTTTATAATCATATCTACAGAAATAGTATATTTTTGACACAGCTGCAGACAACAGATTACGTGCTCTTGTGGCGCAATCGGCAGCGCGTTCGGCTGTTAACCGAAAGGTCGGTGGTTCGAACCCACCCAGGAGCGAATTCATTTTATATTTGTCGAGTCAAGGATCAAGTTTTATTTTCAAATCTGCCGAAATAATATATTTTTGACATAGCAAAAAAACCGATGTCGAGCCCTTGTGGCGGCAGGAGCGAAGACGTTTTGGCCATGCCGATTCAAGGATCAAATTTTATAATCATATCTACAGAAATAGTATATTTTTGATATAGCTGCAGATCGATTCCGTGCTCTTGTGGCGCAATCGGCAGCGCGTTCGGCTGTTAACCGAAAGGTCGGTGGTTCGAACCCACCCAGGAGCGAATTCATTTTATATTTGTCGAGTCAAGGATCAAGTTTTATTTTCAAATCTGCCGAAATAATATTTTTTGACATAGCAAAAAACCGATGTCGAGCCCTTGTGGCGGCAGGAGCGAAGACGTTTTGGCCATGTAGATTCAAGGATCAAATTTTATAATCATATCTACAGAAATAGTATATTTTTGACACAGCTGCAGACAACAGATTACGTGCTCTTGTGGCGCAATCGGCAGCGCGTTCGGCTGTTAACCGAAAGGTCGGTGGTTCGAACCCACCCAGGAGCGAATTCATTTTATATTTGTCGAGTCAAGGATCAAGTTTTATTTTCAAATCTGCCGAAATAATATTTTTTGACATAGCAAGAAACCGATGTCGAGCCCTTGTGGCGGCAGGAGCGAAGACGTTTTGGCCATGCCGATTCAAGGATCAAATTTTATAATCATATCTACAGAAATAGTATATTTTTGACACAGCTGCAGACAACAGATTACGTGCTCTTGTGGCGCAATCGGCAGCGCGTTCGGCTGTTAACCGAAAGGTCGGTGGTTCGAACCCACCCAGGAGCGAATTCATTTTATATTTGTCGAGTCAAGGATCAAGTTTTATTTTCAAATCTGCCGAAATATATTTTTGACATAGCAAAAAAACCGATGTCGAGCCCTTGTGGCGGCAGGAGCGAAGACGTTTTGGCCATGCCGATTCAAGGATCAAATTTTATAATCATATCTACAGAAATAGTATATTTTTGATATAGCTGCAGATCGATTCCGTGCTCTTGTGGCGCAATCGGCAGCGCGTTCGGCTGTTAACCGAAAGGTCGGTGGTTCGAACCCACCCAGGAGCGAATTCATTTTATATTTGTCGAGTCAAGGATCAAGTTTTATTTTCAAATCTGCCGAAATAATATTTTTTGACATAGCAAAAAACCGATGTCGAGCCCTTGTGGCGGCAGGAGCGAAGACGTTTTGGCCATGCCGATTCAAGGATCAAATTTTATAATCATATCTACAGAAATAGTATATTTTTGACACAGCTGCAGACAACAGATTACGTGCTCTTGTGGCGCAATCGGCAGCGCGTTCGGCTGTTAACCGAAAGGTCGGTGGTTCGAACCCACCCAGGAGCGAATTCATTTTATATTTGTCGAGTCAAGGATCAAGTTTTATTTTCAAATCTGCCGAAATAATATATTTTTGACATAGCAAAAAACCGATGTCGAGCCCTTGTGGCGGCAGGAGCGAAGACGTTTTGGCCATGCCGATTCAAGGATCAAATTTTATAATCATATCTACAGAAATAGTATATTTTTGACACAGCTGCAGACAACAGATTACGTGCTCTTGTGGCGCAATCGGCAGCGCGTTCGGCTGTTAACCGAAAGGTCGGTGGTTCGAACCCACCCAGGAGCGAATTCATTTTATATTTGTCGAGTCAAGGATCAAGTTTTATTTTCAAATCTGCCGAAATAATATTTTTTGACATAGCAAGAAACCGATGTCGAGCCCTTGTGGCGGCAGGAGCGAAGACGTTTTGGCCATGCCGATTCAAGGATCAAATTTTATAATCATATCTACAGAAATAGTATATTTTTGACACAGCTGCAGACAACAGATTACGTGCTCTTGTGGCGCAATCGGCAGCGCGTTCGGCTGTTAACCGAAAGGTCGGTGGTTCGAACCCACCCAGGAGCGAATTCATTTTATATTTGTCGAGTCAAGGATCAAGTTTTATTTTCAAATCTGCCGAAATAATATATTTTTGACATAGCAAAGAACCGATGTCGAGCCCTTGAGGCGGCAGGAGCGAAGACGTTTTGGTCATGTCCATGTAGAGTCATGAAAAAGTTTTATTTTCAAATCTGCCGAAATAATATATTTTTGACATAGCAAAGAAACCGATGTCGAGCCCTTGTGGCGGCAGGAGCGAAGACGTTTTGGCCATGCCGATTCAAGGATCAAATTTTATAATCATATCTACAGAAATAGTATATTTTTGATATAGCTGCAGATCGATTCCGTGCTCTTGTGGCGCAATCGGCAGCGCGTTCGGCTGTTAACCGAAAGGTCGGTGGTTCGAACCCACCCAGGAGCGAATTCATTTTATATTTGTCGAGTCAAGGATCAAGTTTTATTTTCAAATCTGCCGAAATAATATTTTTTGACATAGCAAAAAACCGATGTCGAGCCCTTGTGGCGGCAGGAGCGAAGACGTTTTGGCCATGTAGATTCAAGGATCAAATTTTATAATCATATCTACAGAAATAGTATATTTTTGACACAGCTGCAGACAACAGATTACGTGCTCTTGTGGCGCAATCGGCAGCGCGTTCGGCTGTTAACCGAAAGGTCGGTGGTTCGAACCCACCCAGGAGCGAATTCATTTTATATTTGTCGAGTCAAGGATCAAGTTTTATTTTCAAATCTGCCGAAATAATATTTTTTGACATAGCAAAAAAACCGATGTCGAGCCCTTGTGGCGGCAGGAGCGAAGACGTTTTGGCCATGCCGATTCAAGGATCAAATTTTATAATCATATCTACAGAAATAGTATATTTTTGACACAGCTGCAGACAACAGATTACGTGCTCTTGTGGCGCAATCGGCAGCGCGTTCGGCTGTTAACCGAAAGGTCGGTGGTTCGAACCCACCCAGGAGCGAATTCATTTTATATTTGTCGAGTCAAGGATCAAGTTTTATTTTCAAATCTGCCGAAATAATATTTTTTGACATAGCAAAAACCGATGTCGAGCCCTTGTGGCGGCAGGAGCGAAGACGTTTTGGCCATGCCGATTCAAGGATCAAATTTTATAATCATATCTACAGAAATAGTATATTTTTGACACAGCTGCAGACAACAGATTACGTGCTCTTGTGGCGCAATCGGCAGCGCGTTCGGCTGTTAACCGAAAGGTCGGTGGTTCGAACCCACCCAGGAGCGAATTCATTTTATATTTGTCGAGTCAAGGATCAAGTTTTATTTTCAAATCTGCCGAAATAATATATTTTTGACATAGCAAAGAACCGATGTCGAGCCTTGAGGCGGCAGGAGCGAAGACGTTTTGGTCATGTCCATGTAGAGTCATGGAAAAAGTTTTATTTTCAAATCTGCCGAAATAATATATTTTTGACATAGCAAAGAAACCGATGTCGAGCCCTTGTGGCGGCAGGAGCGAAGACGTTTTGGCCATGCCGATTCAAGGATCAAATTTTATAATCATATCTACAGAAATAGTATATTTTTGATATAGCTGCAGATCGATTCCGTGCTCTTGTGGCGCAATCGGCAGCGCGTTCGGCTGTTAACCGAAAGGTCGGTGGTTCGAACCCACCCAGGAGCGAATTCATTTTATATTTGTCGAGTCAAGGATCAAGTTTTATTTTCAAATCTGCCGAAATAATATTTTTTGACATAGCAAGAAACCGATGTCGAGCCCTTGTGGCGGCAGGAGCGAAGACGTTTTGGCCATGCCGATTCAAGGATCAAATTTTATAATCATATCTACAGAAATAGTATATTTTTGACACAGCTGCAGACAACAGATTACGTGCTCTTGTGGCGCAATCGGCAGCGCGTTCGGCTGTTAACCGAAAGGTCGGTGGTTCGAACCCACCCAGGAGCGAATTCATTTTATATTTGTCGAGTCAAGGATCAAGTTTTATTTTCAAATCTGCCGAAATAATATTTTTTGACATAGCAAGAAACCGATGTCGAGCCCTTGTGGCGGCAGGAGCGAAGACGTTTTGGCCATGCCGATTCAAGGATCAAATTTTATAATCATATCTACAGAAATAGTATATTTTTGACACAGCTGCAGACAACAGATTACGTGCTCTTGTGGCGCAATCGGCAGCGCGTTCGGCTGTTAACCGAAAGGTCGGTGGTTCGAACCCACCCAGGAGCGAATTCATTTTATATTTGTCGAGTCAAGGATCAAGTTTTATTTTCAAATCTGCCGAAATAATATTTTTTGACATAGCAAGAAACCGATGTCGAGCCCTTGTGGCGGCAGGAGCGAAGACGTTTTGGCCATGCCGATTCAAGGATCAAATTTTATAATCATATCTACAGAAATAGTATATTTTTGACACAGCTGCAGACAACAGATTACGTGCTCTTGTGGCGCAATCGGCAGCGCGTTCGGCTGTTAACCGAAAGGTCGGTGGTTCGAACCCACCCAGGAGCGAATTCATTTTATATTTGTCGAGTCAAGGATCAAGTTTTATTTTCAAATCTGCCGAAATAATATATTTTTGACATAGCAAAGAACCGATGTCGAGCCCTTGAGGCGGCAGGAGCGAAGACGTTTTGGTCATGTCCATGTAGAGTCATGGAACAAGTTTTATTTTCAAATCTGCCGAAATAATATATTTTTGACATTGCAAAGAAACCGATGTCGAGCCCTTGTGGCGGCAGGAGCGAAGACGTTTTGGCCATGCCGATTCAAGGATCAAATTTTATAATCATATCTACAGAAATAGTATATTTTTGATATAGCTGCAGATCGATTCCGTGCTCTTGTGGCGCAATCGGCAGCGCGTTCGGCTGTTAACCGAAAGGTCGGTGGTTCGAACCCACCCAGGAGCGAATTCATTTTATATTTGTCGAGTCAAGGATCAAGTTTTATTTTCAAATCTGCCGAAATAATATTTTTTGACATAGCAAAAAACCGATGTCGAGCCCTTGTGGCGGCAGGAGCGAAGACGTTTTGGCCATGCCGATTCAAGGATCAAATTTTATAATCATATCTACAGAAATAGTATATTTTTGACACAGCTGCAGACAACAGATTACGTGCTCTTGTGGCGCAATCGGCAGCGCGTTCGGCTGTTAACCGAAAGGTCGGTGGTTCGAACCCACCCAGGAGCGAATTCATTTTATATTTGTCGAGTCAAGGATCAAGTTTTATTTTCAAATCTGCCGAAATAATATATTTTTGACATAGCAAAAAAACCGATGTCGAGCCCTTGTGGCGGCAGGAGCGAAGACGTTTTGGCCATGCCGATTCAAGGATCAAATTTTATAATCATATCTACAGAAATAGTATATTTTTGACACAGCTGCAGACAACAGATTACGTGCTCTTGTGGCGCAATCGGCAGCGCGTTCGGCTGTTAACCGAAAGGTCGGTGGTTCGAACCCACCCAGGAGCGAATTCATTTTATATTTGTCGAGTCAAGGATCAAGTTTTATTTTCAAATCTGCCGAAATAATATTTTTTGACATAGCAAAAAACCGATGTCGAGCCCTTGTGGCGGCAGGAGCGAAGACGTTTTGGCCATGCCGATTCAAGGATCAAATTTTATAATCATATCTACAGAAATAGTATATTTTTGACACAGCTGCAGACAACAGATTACGTGCTCTTGTGGCGCAATCGGCAGCGCGTTCGGCTGTTAACCGAAAGGTCGGTGGTTCGAACCCACCCAGGAGCGAATTCATTTTATATTTGTCGAGTCAAGGATCAAGTTTTATTTTCAAATCTGCCGAAATAATATTTTTTGACATAGCAAAAAACCGATGTCGAGCCCTTGTGGCGGCAGGAGCGAAGACGTTTTGGTCATGTCCATGTAGAGTCATGGAACAAGTTTTATTTTCAAATCTGCCGAAATAATATATTTTTGACATTGCAAAGAAACCGATGTCGAGCCCTTGTGGCGGTAGGAGCGAAGACGTTTTGGCCATGCCGATTCAAGGATCAAATTTTATAATCATATCTACAGAAATAGTATATTTTTGATATAGCTGCAGATCGATTCCGTGCTCTTGTGGCGCAATCGGCAGCGCGTTCGGCTGTTAACCGAAAGGTCGGTGGTTCGAACCCACCCAGGAGCGAATTCATTTTATATTTGTCGAGTCAAGGATCAAGTTTTATTTTCAAATCTGCCGAAATAATATTTTTTGACATAGCAAAAAACCGATGTCGAGCCCTTGTGGCGGCAGGAGCGAAGACGTTTTGGCCATGCCGATTCAAGGATCAAATTTTATAATCATATCTACAGAAATAGTATATTTTTGACACAGCTGCAGACAACAGATTACGTGCTCTTGTGGCGCAATCGGCAGCGCGTTCGGCTGTTAACCGAAAGGTCGGTGGTTCGAACCCACCCAGGAGCGAATTCATTTTATATTTGTCGAGTCAAGGATCAAGTTTTATTTTCAAATCTGCCGAAATAATATATTTTTGACATAGCAAAAAAACCGATGTCGAGCCCTTGTGGCGGCAGGAGCGAAGACGTTTTGGCCATGCCGATTCAAGGATCAAATTTTATAATCATATCTACAGAAATAGTATATTTTTGACACAGCTGCAGACAACAGATTACGTGCTCTTGTGGCGCAATCGGCAGCGCGTTCGGCTGTTAACCGAAAGGTCGGTGGTTCGAACCCACCCAGGAGCGAATTCATTTTATATTTGTCGAGTCAAGGATCAAGTTTTATTTTCAAATCTGCCGAAATAATATTTTTTGACATAGCAAGAAACCGATGTCGAGCCCTTGTGGCGGCAGGAGCGAAGACGTTTTGGCCATGCCGATTCAAGGATCAAATTTTATAATCATATCTACAGAAATAGTATATTTTTGATATAGCTGCAGATCGATTCCGTGCTCTTGTGGCGCAATCGGCAGCGCGTTCGGCTGTTAACCGAAAGGTCGGTGGTTCGAACCCACCCAGGAGCGAATTCATTTTATATTTGTCGAGTCAAGGATCAAGTTTTATTTTCAAATCTGCCGAAATAATATTTTTTGACATAGCAAAAAACCGATGTCGAGCCCTTGTGGCGGCAGGAGCGAAGACGTTTTGGCCATGCCGATTCAAGGATCAAATTTTATAATCATATCTACAGAAATAGTATATTTTTGACACAGCTGCAGACAACAGATTACGTGCTCTTGTGGCGCAATCGGCAGCGCGTTCGGCTGTTAACCGAAAGGTCGGTGGTTCGAACCCACCCAGGAGCGAATTCATTTTATATTTGTCGAGTCAAGGATCAAGTTTTATTTTCAAATCTGCCGAAATAATATTTTTTGACATAGCAAGAAACCGATGTCGAGCCCTTGTGGCGGCAGGAGCGAAGACGTTTTGGCCATGCCGATTCAAGGATCAAATTTTATAATCATATCTACAGAAATAGTATATTTTTGACACAGCTGCAGACAACAGATTACGTGCTCTTGTGGCGCAATCGGCAGCGCGTTCGGCTGTTAACCGAAAGGTCGGTGGTTCGAACCCACCCAGGAGCGAATTCATTTTATATTTGTCGAGTCAAGGATCAAGTTTTATTTTCAAATCTGCCGAAATAATATTTTTTGACATAGCAAGAAACCGATGTCGAGCCCTTGTGGCGGCAGGAGCGAAGACGTTTTGGCCATGCCGATTCAAGGATCAAATTTTATAATCATATCTACAGAAATAGTATATTTTTGATATAGCTGCAGATCGATTACGTGCTCTTGTGGCGCAATCGGCAGCGCGTTCGGCTGTTAACCGAAAGGTCGGTGGTTCGAACCCACCCAGGAGCGAATTCATTTTATATTTGTCGAGTCAAGGATCAAGTTTTATTTTCAAATCTGCCGAAATAATATTTTTTGACATAGCAAAAAACCGATGTCGAGCCCTTGTGGCGGCAGGAGCGAAGACGTTTTGGCCATGCCGATTCAAGGATCAAATTTTATAATCATATCTACAGAAATAGTATATTTTTGACACAGCTGCAGACAACAGATTACGTGCTCTTGTGGCGCAATCGGCAGCGCGTTCGGCTGTTAACCGAAAGGTCGGTGGTTCGAACCCACCCAGGAGCGAATTCATTTTATATTTGTCGAGTCAAGGATCAAGTTTTATTTTCAAATCTGCCGAAATAATATTTTTTGACATAGCAAGAAACCGATGTCGAGCCCTTGTGGCGGCAGGAGCGAAGACGTTTTGGCCATGCCGATTCAAGGATCAAATTTTATAATCATATCTACAGAAATAGTATATTTTTGACATAGCTGCAGATCGATTCCGTGCTCTTGTGGCGCAATCGGCAGCGCGTTCGGCTGTTAACCGAAAGGTCGGTGGTTCGAACCCACCCAGGAGCGAATTCATTTTATATTTGTCGAGTCAAGGATCAAGTTTTATTTTCAAATCTGCCGAAATAATATTTTTTGACATAGCAAAAAACCGATGTCGAGCCCTTGTGGCGGCAGGAGCGAAGACGTTTTGGCCATGCCGATTCAAGGATCAAATTTTATAATCATATCTACAGAAATAGTATATTTTTGACACAGCTGCAGACAACAGATTACGTGCTCTTGTGGCGCAATCGGCAGCGCGTTCGGCTGTTAACCGAAAGGTCGGTGGTTCGAACCCACCCAGGAGCGAATTCATTTTATATTTGTCGAGTCAAGGATCAAGTTTTATTTTCAAATCTGCCGAAATAATATTTTTTGACATAGCAAAAACCGATGTCGAGCCCTTGTGGCGGCAGGAGCGAAGACGTTTTGGCCATGCCGATTCAAGGATCAAATTTTATAATCATATCTACAGAAATAGTATATTTTTGATATAGCTGCAGATCGATTCCGTGCTCTTGTGGCGCAATCGGCAGCGCGTTCGGCTGTTAACCGAAAGGTCGGTGGTTCGAACCCACCCAGGAGCGAATTCATTTTATATTTGTCGAGTCAAGGATCAAGTTTTATTTTCAAATCTGCCGAAATAATATTTTTTGACATAGCAAAAAACCGATGTCGAGCCCTTGTGGCGGCAGGAGCGAAGACGTTTTGGCCATGCCGATTCAAGGATCAAATTTTATAATCATATCTACAGAAATAGTATATTTTTGACACAGCTGCAGACAACAGATTACGTGCTCTTGTGGCGCAATCGGCAGCGCGTTCGGCTGTTAACCGAAAGGTCGGTGGTTCGAACCCACCCAGGAGCGAATTCATTTTATATTTGTCGAGTCAAGGATCAAGTTTTATTTTCAAATCTGCCGAAATAATATTTTTTGACATAGCAAGAAACCGATGTCGAGCCCTTGTGGCGGCAGGAGCGAAGACGTTTTGGCCATGCCGATTCAAGGATCAAATTTTATAATCATATCTACAGAAATAGTATATTTTTGATATAGCTGCAGATCGATTCCGTGCTCTTGTGGCGCAATCGGCAGCGCGTTCGGCTGTTAACCGAAAGGTCGGTGGTTCGAACCCACCCAGGAGCGAATTCATTTTATATTTGTCGAGTCAAGGATCAAGTTTTATTTTCAAATCTGCCGAAATAATATTTTTTGACATAGCAAAAAACCGATGTCGAGCCCTTGTGGCGGCAGGAGCGAAGACGTTTTGGCCATGCCGATTCAAGGATCAAATTTTATAATCATATCTACAGAAATAGTATATTTTTGACACAGCTGCAGACAACAGATTACGTGCTCTTGTGGCGCAATCGGCAGCGCGTTCGGCTGTTAACCGAAAGGTCGGTGGTTCGAACCCACCCAGGAGCGAATTCATTTTATATTTGTCGAGTCAAGGATCAAGTTTTATTTTCAAATCTGCCGAAATAATATATTTTTGACATAGCAAAAAAACCGATGTCGAGCCCTTGTGGCGGCAGGAGCGAAGACGTTTTGGCCATGCCGATTCAAGGATCAAATTTTATAATCATATCTACAGAAATAGTATATTTTTGATATAGCTGCAGATCGATTACGTGCTCTTGTGGCGCAATCGGCAGCGCGTTCGGCTGTTAACCGAAAGGTCGGTGGTTCGAACCCACCCAGGAGCGAATTCATTTTATATTTGTCGAGTCAAGGATCAAGTTTTATTTTCAAATCTGCCGAAATAATATTTTTTGACATAGCAAAAAACCGATGTCGAGCCCTTGTGGCGGCAGGAGCGAAGACGTTTTGGCCATGCCGATTCAAGGATCAAATTTTATAATCATATCTACAGAAATAGTATATTTTTGACACAGCTGCAGACAACAGATTACGTGCTCTTGTGGCGCAATCGGCAGCGCGTTCGGCTGTTAACCGAAAGGTCGGTGGTTCGAACCCACCCAGGAGCGAATTCATTTTATATTTGTCGAGTCAAGGATCAAGTTTTATTTTCAAATCTGCCGAAATAATATATTTTTGACATAGCAAAAAACCGATGTCGAGCCCTTGTGGCGGCAGGAGCGAAGACGTTTTGGCCATGCCGATTCAAGGATCAAATTTTATAATCATATCTACAGAAATAGTATATTTTTGACACAGCTGCAGACAACAGATTACGTGCTCTTGTGGCGCAATCGGCAGCGCGTTCGGCTGTTAACCGAAAGGTCGGTGGTTCGAACCCACCCAGGAGCGAATTCATTTTATATTTGTCGAGTCAAGGATCAAGTTTTATTTTCAAATCTGCCGAAATAATATTTTTTGACATAGCAAGAAACCGATGTCGAGCCCTTGTGGCGGCAGGAGCGAAGACGTTTTGGCCATGCCGATTCAAGGATCAAATTTTATAATCATATCTACAGAAATAGTATATTTTTGACATAGCTGCAGATCGATTACGTGCTCTTGTGGCGCAATCGGCAGCGCGTTCGGCTGTTAACCGAAAGGTCGGTGGTTCGAACCCACCCAGGAGCGAATTCATTTTATATTTGTCGAGTCAAGGATCAAGTTTTATTTTCAAATCTGCCGAAATAATATTTTTTGACATAGCAAAAAACCGATGTCGAGCCCTTGTGGCGGCAGGAGCGAAGACGTTTTGGCCATGCCGATTCAAGGATCAAATTTTATAATCATATCTACAGAAATAGTATATTTTTGACACAGCTGCAGACAACAGATTACGTGCTCTTGTGGCGCAATCGGCAGCGCGTTCGGCTGTTAACCGAAAGGTCGGTGGTTCGAACCCACCCAGGAGCGAATTCATTTTATATTTGTCGAGTCAAGGATCAAGTTTTATTTTCAAATCTGCCGAAATAATATATTTTTGACATAGCAAAAAACCGATGTCGAGCCCTTGTGGCGGCAGGAGCGAAGACGTTTTGGCCATGCCGATTCAAGGATCAAATTTTATAATCATATCTACAGAAATAGTATATTTTTGATATAGCTGCAGATCGATTACGTGCTCTTGTGGCGCAATCGGCAGCGCGTTCGGCTGTTAACCGAAAGGTCGGTGGTTCGAACCCACCCAGGAGCGAATTCATTTTATATTTGTCGAGTCAAGGATCAAGTTTTATTTTCAAATCTGCCGAAATAATATTTTTTGACATAGCAAAAAACCGATGTCGAGCCCTTGTGGCGGCAGGAGCGAAGACGTTTTGGCCATGCCGATTCAAGGATCAAATTTTATAATCATATCTACAGAAATAGTATATTTTTGATATAGCTGCAGATCGATTCCGTGCTCTTGTGGCGCAATCGGCAGCGCGTTCGGCTGTTAACCGAAAGGTCGGTGGTTCGAACCCACCCAGGAGCGAATTCATTTTATATTTGTCGAGTCAAGGATCAAGTTTTATTTTCAAATCTGCCGAAATAATATTTTTTGACATAGCAAAAAACCGATGTCGAGCCCTTGTGGCGGCAGGAGCGAAGACGTTTTGGCCATGCCGATTCAAGGATCAAATTTTATAATCATATCTACAGAAATAGTATATTTTTGACATAGCTGCAGATCGATTCCGTGCTCTTGTGGCGCAATCGGCAGCGCGTTCGGCTGTTAACCGAAAGGTCGGTGGTTCGAACCCACCCAGGAGCGAATTCATTTTATATTTGTCGAGTCAAGGATCAAGTTTTATTTTCAAATCTGCCGAAATAATATTTTTTGACATAGCAAAAAACCGATGTCGAGCCCTTGTGGCGGCAGGAGCGAAGACGTTTTGGCCATGCCGATTCAAGGATCAAATTTTATAATCATATCTACAGAAATAGTATATTTTTGACACAGCTGCAGACAACAGATTACGTGCTCTTGTGGCGCAATCGGCAGCGCGTTCGGCTGTTAACCGAAAGGTCGGTGGTTCGAACCCACCCAGGAGCGAATTCATTTTATATTTGTCGAGTCAAGGATCAAGTTTTATTTTCAAATCTGCCGAAATAATATATTTTTGACATAGCAAAAAAACCGATGTCGAGCCCTTGTGGCGGCAGGAGCGAAGACGTTTTGGCCATGCCGATTCAAGGATCAAATTTTATAATCATATCTACAGAAATAGTATATTTTTGATATAGCTGCAGATCGATTCCGTGCTCTTGTGGCGCAATCGGCAGCGCGTTCGGCTGTTAACCGAAAGGTCGGTGGTTCGAACCCACCCAGGAGCGAATTCATTTTATATTTGTCGAGTCAAGGATCAAGTTTTATTTTCAAATCTGCCGAAATAATATTTTTTGACATAGCAAAAAACCGATGTCGAGCCCTTGTGGCGGCAGGAGCGAAGACGTTTTGGCCATGCCGATTCAAGGATCAAATTTTATAATCATATCTACAGAAATAGTATATTTTTGATATAGCTGCAGATCGATTCCGTGCTCTTGTGGCGCAATCGGCAGCGCGTTCGGCTGTTAACCGAAAGGTCGGTGGTTCGAACCCACCCAGGAGCGAATTCATTTTATATTTGTCGAGTCAAGGATCAAGTTTTATTTTCAAATCTGCCGAAATAATATTTTTTGACATAGCAAAAAACCGATGTCGAGCCCTTGTGGCGGCAGGAGCGAAGACGTTTTGGCCATGCCGATTCAAGGATCAAATTTTATAATCATATCTACAGAAATAGTATATTTTTGACACAGCTGCAGACAACAGATTACGTGCTCTTGTGGCGCAATCGGCAGCGCGTTCGGCTGTTAACCGAAAGGTCGGTGGTTCGAACCCACCCAGGAGCGAATTCATTTTATATTTGTCGAGTCAAGGATCAAGTTTTATTTTCAAATCTGCCGAAATAATATATTTTTGACATAGCAAAAAAACCGATGTCGAGCCCTTGTGGCGGCAGGAGCGAAGACGTTTTGGCCATGCCGATTCAAGGATCAAATTTTATAATCATATCTACAGAAATAGTATATTTTTGACACAGCTGCAGACAACAGATTACGTGCTCTTGTGGCGCAATCGGCAGCGCGTTCGGCTGTTAACCGAAAGGTCGGTGGTTCGAACCCACCCAGGAGCGAATTCATTTTATATTTGTCGAGTCAAGGATCAAGTTTTATTTTCAAATCTGCCGAAATAATATTTTTTGACATAGCAAAAAACCGATGTCGAGCCCTTGTGGCGGCAGGAGCGAAGACGTTTTGGCCATGCCGATTCAAGGATCAAATTTTATAATCATATCTACAGAAATAGTATATTTTTGACACAGCTGCAGACAACAGATTACGTGCTCTTGTGGCGCAATCGGCAGCGCGTTCGGCTGTTAACCGAAAGGTCGGTGGTTCGAACCCACCCAGGAGCGAATTCATTTTATATTTGTCGAGTCAAGGATCAAGTTTTATTTTCAAATCTGCCGAAATAATATTTTTTGACATAGCAAGAAACCGATGTCGAGCCCTTGTGGCGGCAGGAGCGAAGACGTTTTGGCCATGCCGATTCAAGGATCAAATTTTATAATCATATCTACAGAAATAGTATATTTTTGATATAGCTGCAGATCGATTCCGTGCTCTTGTGGCGCAATCGGCAGCGCGTTCGGCTGTTAACCGAAAGGTCGGTGGTTCGAACCCACCCAGGAGCGAATTCATTTTATATTTGTCGAGTCAAGGATCAAGTTTTATTTTCAAATCTGCCGAAATAATATTTTTTGACATAGCAAAAAACCGATGTCGAGCCCTTGTGGCGGCAGGAGCGAAGACGTTTTGGCCATGCCGATTCAAGGATCAAATTTTATAATCATATCTACAGAAATAGTATATTTTTGACACAGCTGCAGACAACAGATTACGTGCTCTTGTGGCGCAATCGGCAGCGCGTTCGGCTGTTAACCGAAAGGTCGGTGGTTCGAACCCACCCAGGAGCGAATTCATTTTATATTTGTCGAGTCAAGGATCAAGTTTTATTTTCAAATCTGCCGAAATAATATTTTTTGACATAGCAAGAAACCGATGTCGAGCCCTTGTGGCGGCAGGAGCGAAGACGTTTTGGCCATGCCGATTCAAGGATCAAATTTTATAATCATATCTACAGAAATAGTATATTTTTGATATAGCTGCAGATCGATTCCGTGCTCTTGTGGCGCAATCGGCAGCGCGTTCGGCTGTTAACCGAAAGGTCGGTGGTTCGAACCCACCCAGGAGCGAATTCATTTTATATTTGTCGAGTCAAGGATCAAGTTTTATTTTCAAATCTGCCGAAATAATATTTTTTGACATAGCAAAAACCGATGTCGAGCCCTTGTGGCGGCAGGAGCGAAGACGTTTTGGCCATGCCGATTCAAGGATCAAATTTTATAATCATATCTACAGAAATAGTATATTTTTGACACAGCTGCAGACAACAGATTACGTGCTCTTGTGGCGCAATCGGCAGCGCGTTCGGCTGTTAACCGAAAGGTCGGTGGTTCGAACCCACCCAGGAGCGAATTCATTTTATATTTGTCGAGTCAAGGATCAAGTTTTATTTTCAAATCTGCCGAAATAATATATTTTTGACATAGCAAAAAACCGATGTCGAGCCCTTGTGGCGGCAGGAGCGAAGACGTTTTGGCCATGCCGATTCAAGGATCAAATTTTATAATCATATCTACAGAAATAGTATATTTTTGATATAGCTGCAGATCGATTCCGTGCTCTTGTGGCGCAATCGGCAGCGCGTTCGGCTGTTAACCGAAAGGTCGGTGGTTCGAACCCACCCAGGAGCGAATTCATTTTATATTTGTCGAGTCAAGGATCAAGTTTTATTTTCAAATCTGCCGAAATAATATTTTTTGACATAGCAAAAAACCGATGTCGAGCCCTTGTGGCGGCAGGAGCGAAGACGTTTTGGCCATGCCGATTCAAGGATCAAATTTTATAATCATATCTACAGAAATAGTATATTTTTGACACAGCTGCAGACAACAGATTACGTGCTCTTGTGGCGCAATCGGCAGCGCGTTCGGCTGTTAACCGAAAGGTCGGTGGTTCGAACCCACCCAGGAGCGAATTCATTTTATATTTGTCGAGTCAAGGATCAAGTTTTATTTTCAAATCTGCCGAAATAATATATTTTTGACATAGCAAAAAACCGATGTCGAGCCCTTGTGGCGGCAGGAGCGAAGACGTTTTGGCCATGCCGATTCAAGGATCAAATTTTATAATCATATCTACAGAAATAGTATATTTTTGACACAGCTGCAGACAACAGATTACGTGCTCTTGTGGCGCAATCGGCAGCGCGTTCGGCTGTTAACCGAAAGGTCGGTGGTTCGAACCCACCCAGGAGCGAATTCATTTTATATTTGTCGAGTCAAGGATCAAGTTTTATTTTCAAATCTGCCGAAATAATATTTTTTGACATAGCAAGAAACCGATGTCGAGCCCTTGTGGCGGCAGGAGCGAAGACGTTTTGGCCATGCCGATTCAAGGATCAAATTTTATAATCATATCTACAGAAATAGTATATTTTTGATATAGCTGCAGATCGATTCCGTGCTCTTGTGGCGCAATCGGCAGCGCGTTCGGCTGTTAACCGAAAGGTCGGTGGTTCGAACCCACCCAGGAGCGAATTCATTTTATATTTGTCGAGTCAAGGATCAAGTTTTATTTTCAAATCTGCCGAAATAATATTTTTTGACATAGCAAAAAACCGATGTCGAGCCCTTGTGGCGGCAGGAGCGAAGACGTTTTGGCCATGCCGATTCAAGGATCAAATTTTATAATCATATCTACAGAAATAGTATATTTTTGACACAGCTGCAGACAACAGATTACGTGCTCTTGTGGCGCAATCGGCAGCGCGTTCGGCTGTTAACCGAAAGGTCGGTGGTTCGAACCCACCCAGGAGCGAATTCATTTTATATTTGTCGAGTCAAGGATCAAGTTTTATTTTCAAATCTGCCGAAATAATATATTTTTGACATAGCAAAAAACCGATGTCGAGCCCTTGTGGCGGCAGGAGCGAAGACGTTTTGGCCATGCCGATTCAAGGATCAAATTTTATAATCATATCTACAGAAATAGTATATTTTTGACACAGCTGCAGACAACAGATTACGTGCTCTTGTGGCGCAATCGGCAGCGCGTTCGGCTGTTAACCGAAAGGTCGGTGGTTCGAACCCACCCAGGAGCGAATTCATTTTATATTTGTCGAGTCAAGGATCAAGTTTTATTTTCAAATCTGCCGAAATAATATTTTTTGACATAGCAAAAAACCGATGTCGAGCCCTTGTGGCGGCAGGAGCGAAGACGTTTTGGCCATGCCGATTCAAGGATCAAATTTTATAATCATATCTACAGAAATAGTATATTTTTGATATAGCTGCAGATCGATTCCGTGCTCTTGTGGCGCAATCGGCAGCGCGTTCGGCTGTTAACCGAAAGGTCGGTGGTTCGAACCCACCCAGGAGCGAATTCATTTTATATTTGTCGAGTCAAGGATCAAGTTTTATTTTCAAATCTGCCGAAATAATATTTTTTGACATAGCAAAAAACCGATGTCGAGCCCTTGTGGCGGCAGGAGCGAAGACGTTTTGGCCATGCCGATTCAAGGATCAAATTTTATAATCATATCTACAGAAATAGTATATTTTTGACACAGCTGCAGACAACAGATTACGTGCTCTTGTGGCGCAATCGGCAGCGCGTTCGGCTGTTAACCGAAAGGTCGGTGGTTCGAACCCACCCAGGAGCGAATTCATTTTATATTTGTCGAGTCAAGGATCAAGTTTTATTTTCAAATCTGCCGAAATAATATATTTTTGACATAGCAAAAAAACCGATGTCGAGCCCTTGTGGCGGCAGGAGCGAAGACGTTTTGGCCATGCCGATTCAAGGATCAAATTTTATAATCATATCTACAGAAATAGTATATTTTTGATATAGCTGCAGATCGATTCCGTGCTCTTGTGGCGCAATCGGCAGCGCGTTCGGCTGTTAACCGAAAGGTCGGTGGTTCGAACCCACCCAGGAGCGAATTCATTTTATATTTGTCGAGTCAAGGATCAAGTTTTATTTTCAAATCTGCCGAAATAATATTTTTTGACATAGCAAAAAACCGATGTCGAGCCCTTGTGGCGGCAGGAGCGAAGACGTTTTGGCCATGCCGATTCAAGGATCAAATTTTATAATCATATCTACAGAAATAGTATATTTTTGACACAGCTGCAGACAACAGATTACGTGCTCTTGTGGCGCAATCGGCAGCGCGTTCGGCTGTTAACCGAAAGGTCGGTGGTTCGAACCCACCCAGGAGCGAATTCATTTTATATTTGTCGAGTCAAGGATCAAGTTTTATTTTCAAATCTGCCGAAATAATATATTTTTGACATAGCAAAAAACCGATGTCGAGCCCTTGTGGCGGCAGGAGCGAAGACGTTTTGGCCATGCCGATTCAAGGATCAAATTTTATAATCATATCTACAGAAATAGTATATTTTTGACACAGCTGCAGACAACAGATTACGTGCTCTTGTGGCGCAATCGGCAGCGCGTTCGGCTGTTAACCGAAAGGTCGGTGGTTCGAACCCACCCAGGAGCGAATTCATTTTATATTTGTCGAGTCAAGGATCAAGTTTTATTTTCAAATCTGCCGAAATAATATTTTTTGACATAGCAAGAAACCGATGTCGAGCCCTTGTGGCGGCAGGAGCGAAGACGTTTTGGCCATGCCGATTCAAGGATCAAATTTTATAATCATATCTACAGAAATAGTATATTTTTGATATAGCTGCAGATCGATTCCGTGCTCGTGTGGCGCAATCGGCAGCGCGTTCGGCTGTTAACCGAAAGGTCGGTGGTTCGAACCCACCCAGGAGCGAATTCATTTTATATTTGTCGAGTCAAGGATCAAGTTTTATTTTCAAATCTGCCGAAATAATATTTTTTGACATAGCAAAAAACCGATGTCGAGCCCTTGTGGCGGCAGGAGCGAAGACGTTTTGGCCATGCCGATTCAAGGATCAAATTTTATAATCATATCTACAGAAATAGTATATTTTTGACACAGCTGCAGACAACAGATTACGTGCTCTTGTGGCGCAATCGGCAGCGCGTTCGGCTGTTAACCGAAAGGTCGGTGGTTCGAACCCACCCAGGAGCGAATTCATTTTATATTTGTCGAGTCAAGGATCAAGTTTTATTTTCAAATCTGCCGAAATAATATTTTTTGACATAGCAAGAAACCGATGTCGAGCCCTTGTGGCGGCAGGAGCGAAGACGTTTTGGCCATGCCGATTCAAGGATCAAATTTTATAATCATATCTACAGAAATAGTATATTTTTGACACAGCTGCAGACAACAGATTACGTGCTCTTGTGGCGCAATCGGCAGCGCGTTCGGCTGTTAACCGAAAGGTCGGTGGTTCGAACCCACCCAGGAGCGAATTCATTTTATATTTGTCGAGTCAAGGATCAAGTTTTATTTTCAAATCTGCCGAAATAATATTTTTTGACATAGCAAGAAACCGATGTCGAGCCCTTGTGGCGGCAGGAGCGAAGACGTTTTGGCCATGCCGATTCAAGGATCAAATTTTATAATCATATCTACAGAAATAGTATATTTTTGACACAGCTGCAGACAACAGATTACGTGCTCTTGTGGCGCAATCGGCAGCGCGTTCGGCTGTTAACCGAAAGGTCGGTGGTTCGAACCCACCCAGGAGCGAATTCATTTTATATTTGTCGAGTCAAGGATCAAGTTTTATTTTCAAATCTGCCGAAATAATATATTTTTGACATAGCAAAAAACCGATGTCGAGCCCTTGTGGCGGCAGGAGCGAAGACGTTTTGGCCATGCCGATTCAAGGATCAAATTTTATAATCATATCTACAGAAATAGTATATTTTTGACACAGCTGCAGACAACAGATTACGTGCTCTTGTGGCGCAATCGGCAGCGCGTTCGGCTGTTAACCGAAAGGTCGGTGGTTCGAACCCACCCAGGAGCGAATTCATTTTATATTTGTCGAGTCAAGGATCAAGTTTTATTTTCAAATCTGCCGAAATAATATTTTTTGACATAGCAAAAAACCGATGTCGAGCCCTTGTGGCGGCAGGAGCGAAGACGTTTTGGCCATGCCGATTCAAGGATCAAATTTTATAATCATATCTACAGAAATAGTATATTTTTGATATAGCTGCAGATCGATTACGTGCTCTTGTGGCGCAATCGGCAGCGCGTTCGGCTGTTAACCGAAAGGTCGGTGGTTCGAACCCACCCAGGAGCGAATTCATTTTATATTTGTCGAGTCAAGGATCAAGTTTTATTTTCAAATCTGCCGAAATAATATTTTTTGACATAGCAAAAAACCGATGTCGAGCCCTTGTGGCGGCAGGAGCGAAGACGTTTTGGCCATGCCGATTCAAGGATCAAATTTTATAATCATATCTACAGAAATAGTATATTTTTGACACAGCTGCAGACAACAGATTACGTGCTCTTGTGGCGCAATCGGCAGCGCGTTCGGCTGTTAACCGAAAGGTCGGTGGTTCGAACCCACCCAGGAGCGAATTCATTTTATATTTGTCGAGTCAAGGATCAAGTTTTATTTTCAAATCTGCCGAAATAATATTTTTTGACATAGCAAAAAACCGATGTCGAGCCCTTGTGGCGGCAGGAGCGAAGACGTTTTGGCCATGCCGATTCAAGGATCAAATTTTATAATCATATCTACAGAAATAGTATATTTTTGATATAGCTGCAGATCGATTCCGTGCTCTTGTGGCGCAATCGGCAGCGCGTTCGGCTGTTAACCGAAAGGTCGGTGGTTCGAACCCACCCAGGAGCGAATTCATTTTATATTTGTCGAGTCAAGGATCAAGTTTTATTTTCAAATCTGCCGAAATAATATTTTTTGACATAGCAAAAAACCGATGTCGAGCCCTTGTGGCGGCAGGAGCGAAGACGTTTTGGCCATGCCGATTCAAGGATCAAATTTTATAATCATATCTACAGAAATAGTATATTTTTGACACAGCTGCAGACAACAGATTACGTGCTCTTGTGGCGCAATCGGCAGCGCGTTCGGCTGTTAACCGAAAGGTCGGTGGTTCGAACCCACCCAGGAGCGAATTCATTTTATATTTGTCGAGTCAAGGATCAAGTTTTATTTTCAAATCTGCCGAAATAATATATTTTTGACATAGCAAAAAAACCGATGTCGAGCCCTTGTGGCGGCAGGAGCGAAGACGTTTTGGCCATGCCGATTCAAGGATCAAATTTTATAATCATATCTACAGAAATAGTATATTTTTGATATAGCTGCAGATCGATTCCGTGCTCTTGTGGCGCAATCGGCAGCGCGTTCGGCTGTTAACCGAAAGGTCGGTGGTTCGAACCCACCCAGGAGCGAATTCATTTTATATTTGTCGAGTCAAGGATCAAGTTTTATTTTCAAATCTGCCGAAATAATATTTTTTGACATAGCAAAAAACCGATGTCGAGCCCTTGTGGCGGCAGGAGCGAAGACGTTTTGGCCATGCCGATTCAAGGATCAAATTTTATAATCATATCTACAGAAATAGTATATTTTTGACACAGCTGCAGACAACAGATTACGTGCTCTTGTGGCGCAATCGGCAGCGCGTTCGGCTGTTAACCGAAAGGTCGGTGGTTCGAACCCACCCAGGAGCGAATTCATTTTATATTTGTCGAGTCAAGGATCAAGTTTTATTTTCAAATCTGCCGAAATAATATATTTTTGACATAGCAAAAAACCGATGTCGAGCCCTTGTGGCGGCAGGAGCGAAGACGTTTTGGCCATGCCGATTCAAGGATCAAATTTTATAATCATATCTACAGAAATAGTATATTTTTGACACAGCTGCAGACAACAGATTACGTGCTCTTGTGGCGCAATCGGCAGCGCGTTCGGCTGTTAACCGAAAGGTCGGTGGTTCGAACCCACCCAGGAGCGAATTCATTTTATATTTGTCGAGTCAAGGATCAAGTTTTATTTTCAAATCTGCCGAAATAATATTTTTTGACATAGCAAGAAACCGATGTCGAGCCCTTGTGGCGGCAGGAGCGAAGACGTTTTGGCCATGCCGATTCAAGGATCAAATTTTATAATCATATCTACAGAAATAGTATATTTTTGACACAGCTGCAGACAACAGATTACGTGCTCTTGTGGCGCAATCGGCAGCGCGTTCGGCTGTTAACCGAAAGGTCGGTGGTTCGAACCCACCCAGGAGCGAATTCATTTTATATTTGTCGAGTCAAGGATCAAGTTTTATTTTCAAATCTGCCGAAATAATATTTTTTGACATAGCAAGAAACCGATGTCGAGCCCTTGTGGCGGCAGGAGCGAAGACGTTTTGGCCATGCCGATTCAAGGATCAAATTTTATAATCATATCTACAGAAATAGTATATTTTTGACACAGCTGCAGACAACAGATTACGTGCTCTTGTGGCGCAATCGGCAGCGCGTTCGGCTGTTAACCGAAAGGTCGGTGGTTCGAACCCACCCAGGAGCGAATTCATTTTATATTTGTCGAGTCAAGGATCAAGTTTTATTTTCAAATCTGCCGAAATAATATTTTTTGACATAGCAAAAAACCGATGTCGAGCCCTTGTGGCGGCAGGAGCGAAGACGTTTTGGCCATGCCGATTCAAGGATCAAATTTTATAATCATATCTACAGAAATAGTATATTTTTGACACAGCTGCAGACAACAGATTACGTGCTCTTGTGGCGCAATCGGCAGCGCGTTCGGCTGTTAACCGAAAGGTCGGTGGTTCGAACCCACCCAGGAGCGAATTCATTTTATATTTGTCGAGTCAAGGATCAAGTTTTATTTTCAAATCTGCCGAAATAATATATTTTTGACATAGCAAGAAACCGATGTCGAGCCCTTGTGGCGGCAGGAGCGAAGACGTTTTGGCCATGCCGATTCAAGGATCAAATTTTATAATCATATCTACAGAAATAGTATATTTTTGACACAGCTGCAGACAACAGATTACGTGCTCTTGTGGCGCAATCGGCAGCGCGTTCGGCTGTTAACCGAAAGGTCGGTGGTTCGAACCCACCCAGGAGCGAATTCATTTTATATTTGTCGAGTCAAGGATCAAGTTTTATTTTCAAATCTGCCGAAATAATATATTTTTGACATAGCAAAGAACCGATGTCGAGCCCTTGAGGCGGCAGGAGCGAAGACGTTTTGGTCATGTCCATGTAGAGTCATGGAACAAGTTTTATTTTCAAATCTGCCGAAATAATATATTTTTGACATAGCAAAGAAACCGATGTCGAGCCCTTGTGGCGGCAGGAGCGAAGACGTTTTGGCCATGCCGATTCAAGGATCAAATTTTATAATCATATCTACAGAAATAGTATATTTTTGACACAGCTGCAGACAACAGATTACGTGCTCTTGTGGCGCAATCGGCAGCGCGTTCGGCTGTTAACCGAAAGGTCGGTGGTTCGAACCCACCCAGGAGCGAATTCATTTTATATTTGTCGAGTCAAGGATCAAGTTTTATTTTCAAATCTGCCGAAATAATATTTTTTGACATAGCAAGAAACCGATGTCGAGCCCTTGTGGCGGCAGGAGCGAAGACGTTTTGGCCATGCCGATTCAAGGATCAAATTTTATAATCATATCTACAGAAATAGTATATTTTTGACACAGCTGCAGACAACAGATTACGTGCTCTTGTGGCGCAATCGGCAGCGCGTTCGGCTGTTAACCGAAAGGTCGGTGGTTCGAACCCACCCAGGAGCGAATTCATTTTATATTTGTCGAGTCAAGGATCAAGTTTTATTTTCAAATCTGCCGAAATAATATTTTTTGACATAGCAAGAAACCGATGTCGAGCCCTTGTGGCGGCAGGAGCGAAGACGTTTTGGCCATGCCGATTCAAGGATCAAATTTTATAATCATATCTACAGAAATAGTATATTTTTGACACAGCTGCAGACAACAGATTACGTGCTCTTGTGGCGCAATCGGCAGCGCGTTCGGCTGTTAACCGAAAGGTCGGTGGTTCGAACCCACCCAGGAGCGAATTCATTTTATATTTGTCGAGTCAAGGATCAAGTTTTATTTTCAAATCTGCCGAAATAATATTTTTTGACATAGCAAGAAACCGATGTCGAGCCCTTGTGGCGGCAGGAGCGAAGACGTTTTGGCCATGCCGATTCAAGGATCAAATTTTATAATCATATCTACAGAAATAGTATATTTTTGACACAGCTGCAGACAACAGATTACGTGCTCTTGTGGCGCAATCGGCAGCGCGTTCGGCTGTTAACCGAAAGGTCGGTGGTTCGAACCCACCCAGGAGCGAATTCATTTTATATTTGTCGAGTCAAGGATCAAGTTTTATTTTCAAATCTGCCGAAATAATATATTTTTGACATAGCAAAGAACCGATGTCGAGCCCTTGTGGCGGCAGGAGCGAAGACGTTTTGGCCATGCCGATTCAAGGATCAAATTTTATAATCATATCTACAGAAATAGTATATTTTTGACACAGCTGCAGACAACAGATTACGTGCTCTTGTGGCGCAATCGGCAGCGCGTTCGGCTGTTAACCGAAAGGTCGGTGGTTCGAACCCACCCAGGAGCGAATTCATTTTATATTTGTCGAGTCAAGGATCAAGTTTTATTTTCAAATCTGCCGAAATAATATTTTTTGACATAGCAAGAAACCGATGTCGAGCCCTTGTGGCGGCAGGAGCGAAGACGTTTTGGCCATGCCGATTCAAGGATCAAATTTTATAATCATATCTACAGAAATAGTATATTTTTGACACAGCTGCAGACAACAGATTACGTGCTCTTGTGGCGCAATCGGCAGCGCGTTCGGCTGTTAACCGAAAGGTCGGTGGTTCGAACCCACCCAGGAGCGAATTCATTTTATATTTGTCGAGTCAAGGATCAAGTTTTATTTTCAAATCTGCCGAAATAATATATTTTTGACATAGCAAAGAACCGATGTCGAGCCCTTGAGGCGGCAGGAGCGAAGACGTTTTGGTCATGTCCATGTAGAGTCATGGAACAAGTTTTATTTTCAAATCTGCCGAAATAATATATTTTTGACATAGCAAAGAAACCGATGTCGAGCCCTTGTGGCGGCAGGAGCGAAGACGTTTTGGCCATGCCGATTCAAGGATCAAATTTTATAATCATATCTACAGAAATAGTATATTTTTGACACAGCTGCAGACAACAGATTACGTGCTCTTGTGGCGCAATCGGCAGCGCGTTCGGCTGTTAACCGAAAGGTCGGTGGTTCGAACCCACCCAGGAGCGAATTCATTTTATATTTGTCGAGTCAAGGATCAAGTTTTATTTTCAAATCTGCCGAAATAATATTTTTTGACATAGCAAGAAACCGATGTCGAGCCCTTGTGGCGGCAGGAGCGAAGACGTTTTGGCCATGCCGATTCAAGGATCAAATTTTATAATCATATCTACAGAAATAGTATATTTTTGACACAGCTGCAGACAACAGATTACGTGCTCTTGTGGCGCAATCGGCAGCGCGTTCGGCTGTTAACCGAAAGGTCGGTGGTTCGAACCCACCCAGGAGCGAATTCATTTTATATTTGTCGAGTCAAGGATCAAGTTTTATTTTCAAATCTGCCGAAATAATATTTTTTGACATAGCAAGAAACCGATGTCGAGCCCTTGTGGCGGCAGGAGCGAAGACGTTTTGGCCATGCCGATTCAAGGATCAAATTTTATAATCATATCTACAGAAATAGTATATTTTTGACACAGCTGCAGACAACAGATTACGTGCTCTTGTGGCGCAATCGGCAGCGCGTTCGGCTGTTAACCGAAAGGTCGGTGGTTCGAACCCACCCAGGAGCGAATTCATTTTATATTTGTCGAGTCAAGGATCAAGTTTTATTTTCAAATCTGCCGAAATAATATTTTTTGACATAGCAAGAAACCGATGTCGAGCCCTTGTGGCGGCAGGAGCGAAGACGTTTTGGCCATGCCGATTCAAGGATCAAATTTTATAATCATATCTACAGAAATAGTATATTTTTGACACAGCTGCAGACAACAGATTACGTGCTCTTGTGGCGCAATCGGCAGCGCGTTCGGCTGTTAACCGAAAGGTCGGTGGTTCGAACCCACCCAGGAGCGAATTCATTTTATATTTGTCGAGTCAAGGATCAAGTTTTATTTTCAAATCTGCCGAAATAATATATTTTTGACATAGCAAAGAACCGATGTCGAGCCCTTGAGGCGGCAGGAGCGAAGACGTTTTGGTCATGTCCATGTAGAGTCATGGAACAAGTTTTATTTTCAAATCTGCCGAAATAATATATTTTTGACATAGCAAAGAAACCGATGTCGAGCCCTTGTGGCGGCAGGAGCGAAGACGTTTTGGCCATGCCGATTCAAGGATCAAATTTTATAATCATATCTACAGAAATAGTATATTTTTGACACAGCTGCAGACAACAGATTACGTGCTCTTGTGGCGCAATCGGCAGCGCGTTCGGCTGTTAACCGAAAGGTCGGTGGTTCGAACCCACCCAGGAGCGAATTCATTTTATATTTGTCGAGTCAAGGATCAAGTTTTATTTTCAAATCTGCCGAAATAATATTTTTTGACATAGCAAGAAACCGATGTCGAGCCCTTGTGGCGGCAGGAGCGAAGACGTTTTGGCCATGCCGATTCAAGGATCAAATTTTATAATCATATCTACAGAAATAGTATATTTTTGACACAGCTGCAGACAACAGATTACGTGCTCTTGTGGCGCAATCGGCAGCGCGTTCGGCTGTTAACCGAAAGGTCGGTGGTTCGAACCCACCCAGGAGCGAATTCATTTTATATTTGTCGAGTCAAGGATCAAGTTTTATTTTCAAATCTGCCGAAATAATATTTTTTGACATAGCAAGAAACCGATGTCGAGCCCTTGTGGCGGCAGGAGCGAAGACGTTTTGGCCATGCCGATTCAAGGATCAAATTTTATAATCATATCTACAGAAATAGTATATTTTTGACACAGCTGCAGACAACAGATTACGTGCTCTTGTGGCGCAATCGGCAGCGCGTTCGGCTGTTAACCGAAAGGTCGGTGGTTCGAACCCACCCAGGAGCGAATTCATTTTATATTTGTCGAGTCAAGGATCAAGTTTTATTTTCAAATCTGCCGAAATAATATTTTTTGACATAGCAAGAAACCGATGTCGAGCCCTTGTGGCGGCAGGAGCGAAGACGTTTTGGCCATGCCGATTCAAGGATCAAATTTTATAATCATATCTACAGAAATAGTATATTTTTGACACAGCTGCAGACAACAGATTACGTGCTCTTGTGGCGCAATCGGCAGCGCGTTCGGCTGTTAACCGAAAGGTCGGTGGTTCGAACCCACCCAGGAGCGAATTCATTTTATATTTGTCGAGTCAAGGATCAAGTTTTATTTTCAAATCTGCCGAAATAATATTTTTTGACATAGCAAGAAACCGATGTCGAGCCCTTGTGGCGGCAGGAGCGAAGACGTTTTGGCCATGCCGATTCAAGGATCAAATTTTATAATCATATCTACAGAAATAGTATATTTTTGACACAGCTGCAGACAACAGATTACGTGCTCTTGTGGCGCAATCGGCAGCGCGTTCGGCTGTTAACCGAAAGGTCGGTGGTTCGAACCCACCCAGGAGCGAATTCATTTTATATTTGTCGAGTCAAGGATCAAGTTTTATTTTCAAATCTGCCGAAATAATATTTTTTGACATAGCAAGAAACCGATGTCGAGCCCTTGTGGCGGCAGGAGCGAAGACGTTTTGGCCATGCCGATTCAAGGATCAAATTTTATAATCATATCTACAGAAATAGTATATTTTTGACACAGCTGCAGACAACAGATTACGTGCTCTTGTGGCGCAATCGGCAGCGCGTTCGGCTGTTAACCGAAAGGTCGGTGGTTCGAACCCACCCAGGAGCGAATTCATTTTATATTTGTCGAGTCAAGGATCAAGTTTTATTTTCAAATCTGCCGAAATAATATTTTTTGACATAGCAAGAAACCGATGTCGAGCCCTTGTGGCGGCAGGAGCGAAGACGTTTTGGCCATGCCGATTCAAGGATCAAATTTTATAATCATATCTACAGAAATAGTATATTTTTGACACAGCTGCAGACAACAGATTACGTGCTCTTGTGGCGCAATCGGCAGCGCGTTCGGCTGTTAACCGAAAGGTCGGTGGTTCGAACCCACCCAGGAGCGAATTCATTTTATATTTGTCGAGTCAAGGATCAAGTTTTATTTTCAAATCTGCCGAAATAATATATTTTTGACATAGCAAAGAACCGATGTCGAGCCCTTGAGGCGGCAGGAGCGAAGACGTTTTGGTCATGTCCATGTAGAGTCATGGAACAAGTTTTATTTTCAAATCTGCCGAAATAATATATTTTTGACATAGCAAAGAAACCGATGTCGAGCCCTTGTGGCGGCAGGAGCGAAGACGTTTTGGCCATGCCGATTCAAGGATCAAATTTTATAATCATATCTACAGAAATAGTATATTTTTGACACAGCTGCAGACAACAGATTACGTGCTCTTGTGGCGCAATCGGCAGCGCGTTCGGCTGTTAACCGAAAGGTCGGTGGTTCGAACCCACCCAGGAGCGAATTCATTTTATATTTGTCGAGTCAAGGATCAAGTTTTATTTTCAAATCTGCCGAAATAATATTTTTTGACATAGCAAGAAACCGATGTCGAGCCCTTGTGGCGGCAGGAGCGAAGACGTTTTGGCCATGCCGATTCAAGGATCAAATTTTATAATCATATCTACAGAAATAGTATATTTTTGACACAGCTGCAGACAACAGATTACGTGCTCTTGTGGCGCAATCGGCAGCGCGTTCGGCTGTTAACCGAAAGGTCGGTGGTTCGAACCCACCCAGGAGCGAATTCATTTTATATTTGTCGAGTCAAGGATCAAGTTTTATTTTCAAATCTGCCGAAATAATATATTTTTGACATAGCAAAGAACCGATGTCGAGCCCTTGAGGCGGCAGGAGCGAAGACGTTTTGGTCATGTCCATGTAGAGTCATGGAACAAGTTTTATTTTCAAATCTGCCGAAATAATATATTTTTGACATAGCAAAGAAACCGATGTCGAGCCCTTGTGGCGGCAGGAGCGAAGACGTTTTGGCCATGCCGATTCAAGGATCAAATTTTATAATCATATCTACAGAAATAGTATATTTTTGACACAGCTGCAGACAACAGATTACGTGCTCTTGTGGCGCAATCGGCAGCGCGTTCGGCTGTTAACCGAAAGGTCGGTGGTTCGAACCCACCCAGGAGCGAATTCATTTTATATTTGTCGAGTCAAGGATCAAGTTTTATTTTCAAATCTGCCGAAATAATATTTTTTGACATAGCAAGAAACCGATGTCGAGCCCTTGTGGCGGCAGGAGCGAAGACGTTTTGGCCATGCCGATTCAAGGATCAAATTTTATAATCATATCTACAGAAATAGTATATTTTTGACACAGCTGCAGACAACAGATTACGTGCTCTTGTGGCGCAATCGGCAGCGCGTTCGGCTGTTAACCGAAAGGTCGGTGGTTCGAACCCACCCAGGAGCGAATTCATTTTATATTTGTCGAGTCAAGGATCAAGTTTTATTTTCAAATCTGCCGAAATAATATTTTTTGACATAGCAAGAAACCGATGTCGAGCCCTTGTGGCGGCAGGAGCGAAGACGTTTTGGCCATGCCGATTCAAGGATCAAATTTTATAATCATATCTACAGAAATAGTATATTTTTGACACAGCTGCAGACAACAGATTACGTGCTCTTGTGGCGCAATCGGCAGCGCGTTCGGCTGTTAACCGAAAGGTCGGTGGTTCGAACCCACCCAGGAGCGAATTCATTTTATATTTGTCGAGTCAAGGATCAAGTTTTATTTTCAAATCTGCCGAAATAATATTTTTTGACATAGCAAGAAACCGATGTCGAGCCCTTGTGGCGGCAGGAGCGAAGACGTTTTGGCCATGCCGATTCAAGGATCAAATTTTATAATCATATCTACAGAAATAGTATATTTTTGACACAGCTGCAGACAACAGATTACGTGCTCTTGTGGCGCAATCGGCAGCGCGTTCGGCTGTTAACCGAAAGGTCGGTGGTTCGAACCCACCCAGGAGCGAATTCATTTTATATTTGTCGAGTCAAGGATCAAGTTTTATTTTCAAATCTGCCGAAATAATATTTTTTGACATAGCAAGAAACCGATGTCGAGCCCTTGTGGCGGCAGGAGCGAAGACGTTTTGGCCATGCCGATTCAAGGATCAAATTTTATAATCATATCTACAGAAATAGTATATTTTTGACACAGCTGCAGACAACAGATTACGTGCTCTTGTGGCGCAATCGGCAGCGCGTTCGGCTGTTAACCGAAAGGTCGGTGGTTCGAACCCACCCAGGAGCGAATTCATTTTATATTTGTCGAGTCAAGGATCAAGTTTTATTTTCAAATCTGCCGAAATAATATTTTTTGACATAGCAAGAAACCGATGTCGAGCCCTTGTGGCGGCAGGAGCGAAGACGTTTTGGCCATGCCGATTCAAGGATCAAATTTTATAATCATATCTACAGAAATAGTATATTTTTGACACAGCTGCAGACAACAGATTACGTGCTCTTGTGGCGCAATCGGCAGCGCGTTCGGCTGTTAACCGAAAGGTCGGTGGTTCGAACCCACCCAGGAGCGAATTCATTTTATATTTGTCGAGTCAAGGATCAAGTTTTATTTTCAAATCTGCCGAAATAATATTTTTTGACATAGCAAGAAACCGATGTCGAGCCCTTGTGGCGGCAGGAGCGAAGACGTTTTGGCCATGCCGATTCAAGGATCAAATTTTATAATCATATCTACAGAAATAGTATATTTTTGACACAGCTGCAGACAACAGATTACGTGCTCTTGTGGCGCAATCGGCAGCGCGTTCGGCTGTTAACCGAAAGGTCGGTGGTTCGAACCCACCCAGGAGCGAATTCATTTTATATTTGTCGAGTCAAGGATCAAGTTTTATTTTCAAATCTGCCGAAATAATATATTTTTGACATAGCAAAGAACCGATGTCGAGCCCTTGAGGCGGCAGGAGCGAAGACGTTTTGGTCATGTCCATGTAGAGTCATGGAACAAGTTTTATTTTCAAATCTGCCGAAATAATATATTTTTGACATAGCAAAGAAACCGATGTCGAGCCCTTGTGGCGGCAGGAGCGAAGACGTTTTGGCCATGCCGATTCAAGGATCAAATTTTATAATCATATCTACAGAAATAGTATATTTTTGACACAGCTGCAGACAACAGATTACGTGCTCTTGTGGCGCAATCGGCAGCGCGTTCGGCTGTTAACCGAAAGGTCGGTGGTTCGAACCCACCCAGGAGCGAATTCATTTTATATTTGTCGAGTCAAGGATCAAGTTTTATTTTCAAATCTGCCGAAATAATATTTTTTGACATAGCAAGAAACCGATGTCGAGCCCTTGTGGCGGCAGGAGCGAAGACGTTTTGGCCATGCCGATTCAAGGATCAAATTTTATAATCATATCTACAGAAATAGTATATTTTTGACACAGCTGCAGACAACAGATTACGTGCTCTTGTGGCGCAATCGGCAGCGCGTTCGGCTGTTAACCGAAAGGTCGGTGGTTCGAACCCACCCAGGAGCGAATTCATTTTATATTTGTCGAGTCAAGGATCAAGTTTTATTTTCAAATCTGCCGAAATAATATTTTTTGACATAGCAAGAAACCGATGTCGAGCCCTTGTGGCGGCAGGAGCGAAGACGTTTTGGCCATGCCGATTCAAGGATCAAATTTTATAATCATATCTACAGAAATAGTATATTTTTGACACAGCTGCAGACAACAGATTACGTGCTCTTGTGGCGCAATCGGCAGCGCGTTCGGCTGTTAACCGAAAGGTCGGTGGTTCGAACCCACCCAGGAGCGAATTCATTTTATATTTGTCGAGTCAAGGATCAAGTTTTATTTTCAAATCTGCCGAAATAATATTTTTTGACATAGCAAGAAACCGATGTCGAGCCCTTGTGGCGGCAGGAGCGAAGACGTTTTGGCCATGCCGATTCAAGGATCAAATTTTATAATCATATCTACAGAAATAGTATATTTTTGACACAGCTGCAGACAACAGATTACGTGCTCTTGTGGCGCAATCGGCAGCGCGTTCGGCTGTTAACCGAAAGGTCGGTGGTTCGAACCCACCCAGGAGCGAATTCATTTTATATTTGTCGAGTCAAGGATCAAGTTTTATTTTCAAATCTGCCGAAATAATATTTTTTGACATAGCAAGAAACCGATGTCGAGCCCTTGTGGCGGCAGGAGCGAAGACGTTTTGGCCATGCCGATTCAAGGATCAAATTTTATAATCATATCTACAGAAATAGTATATTTTTGACACAGCTGCAGACAACAGATTACGTGCTCTTGTGGCGCAATCGGCAGCGCGTTCGGCTGTTAACCGAAAGGTCGGTGGTTCGAACCCACCCAGGAGCGAATTCATTTTATATTTGTCGAGTCAAGGATCAAGTTTTATTTTCAAATCTGCCGAAATAATATTTTTTGACATAGCAAGAAACCGATGTCGAGCCCTTGTGGCGGCAGGAGCGAAGACGTTTTGGCCATGCCGATTCAAGGATCAAATTTTATAATCATATCTACAGAAATAGTATATTTTTGACACAGCTGCAGACAACAGATTACGTGCTCTTGTGGCGCAATCGGCAGCGCGTTCGGCTGTTAACCGAAAGGTCGGTGGTTCGAACCCACCCAGGAGCGAATTCATTTTATATTTGTCGAGTCAAGGATCAAGTTTTATTTTCAAATCTGCCGAAATAATATTTTTTGACATAGCAAGAAACCGATGTCGAGCCCTTGTGGCGGCAGGAGCGAAGACGTTTTGGCCATGCCGATTCAAGGATCAAATTTTATAATCATATCTACAGAAATAGTATATTTTTGACACAGCTGCAGACAACAGATTACGTGCTCTTGTGGCGCAATCGGCAGCGCGTTCGGCTGTTAACCGAAAGGTCGGTGGTTCGAACCCACCCAGGAGCGAATTCATTTTATATTTGTCGAGTCAAGGATCAAGTTTTATTTTCAAATCTGCCGAAATAATATTTTTTGACATAGCAAGAAACCGATGTCGAGCCCTTGTGGCGGCAGGAGCGAAGACGTTTTGGCCATGCCGATTCAAGGATCAAATTTTATAATCATATCTACAGAAATAGTATATTTTTGACACAGCTGCAGACAACAGATTACGTGCTCTTGTGGCGCAATCGGCAGCGCGTTCGGCTGTTAACCGAAAGGTCGGTGGTTCGAACCCACCCAGGAGCGAATTCATTTTATATTTGTCGAGTCAAGGATCAAGTTTTATTTTCAAATCTGCCGAAATAATATTTTTTGACATAGCAAGAAACCGATGTCGAGCCCTTGTGGCGGCAGGAGCGAAGACGTTTTGGCCATGCCGATTCAAGGATCAAATTTTATAATCATATCTACAGAAATAGTATATTTTTGACACAGCTGCAGACAACAGATTACGTGCTCTTGTGGCGCAATCGGCAGCGCGTTCGGCTGTTAACCGAAAGGTCGGTGGTTCGAACCCACCCAGGAGCGAATTCATTTTATATTTGTCGAGTCAAGGATCAAGTTTTATTTTCAAATCTGCCGAAATAATATTTTTTGACATAGCAAGAAACCGATGTCGAGCCCTTGTGGCGGCAGGAGCGAAGACGTTTTGGCCATGCCGATTCAAGGATCAAATTTTATAATCATATCTACAGAAATAGTATATTTTTGACACAGCTGCAGACAACAGATTACGTGCTCTTGTGGCGCAATCGGCAGCGCGTTCGGCTGTTAACCGAAAGGTCGGTGGTTCGAACCCACCCAGGAGCGAATTCATTTTATATTTGTCGAGTCAAGGATCAAGTTTTATTTTCAAATCTGCCGAAATAATATTTTTTGACATAGCAAGAAACCGATGTCGAGCCCTTGTGGCGGCAGGAGCGAAGACGTTTTGGCCATGCCGATTCAAGGATCAAATTTTATAATCATATCTACAGAAATAGTATATTTTTGACACAGCTGCAGACAACAGATTACGTGCTCTTGTGGCGCAATCGGCAGCGCGTTCGGCTGTTAACCGAAAGGTCGGTGGTTCGAACCCACCCAGGAGCGAATTCATTTTATATTTGTCGAGTCAAGGATCAAGTTTTATTTTCAAATCTGCCGAAATAATATATTTTTGACATAGCAAAGAACCGATGTCGAGCCCTTGAGGCGGCAGGAGCGAAGACGTTTTGGTCATGTCCATGTAGAGTCATGGAACAAGTTTTATTTTCAAATCTGCCGAAATAATATATTTTTGACATAGCAAAGAAACCGATGTCGAGCCCTTGTGGCGGCAGGAGCGAAGACGTTTTGGCCATGCCGATTCAAGGATCAAATTTTATAATCATATCTACAGAAATAGTATATTTTTGACACAGCTGCAGACAACAGATTACGTGCTCTTGTGGCGCAATCGGCAGCGCGTTCGGCTGTTAACCGAAAGGTCGGTGGTTCGAACCCACCCAGGAGCGAATTCATTTTATATTTGTCGAGTCAAGGATCAAGTTTTATTTTCAAATCTGCCGAAATAATATTTTTTGACATAGCAAGAAACCGATGTCGAGCCCTTGTGGCGGCAGGAGCGAAGACGTTTTGGCCATGCCGATTCAAGGATCAAATTTTATAATCATATCTACAGAAATAGTATATTTTTGACACAGCTGCAGACAACAGATTACGTGCTCTTGTGGCGCAATCGGCAGCGCGTTCGGCTGTTAACCGAAAGGTCGGTGGTTCGAACCCACCCAGGAGCGAATTCATTTTATATTTGTCGAGTCAAGGATCAAGTTTTATTTTCAAATCTGCCGAAATAATATTTTTTGACATAGCAAGAAACCGATGTCGAGCCCTTGTGGCGGCAGGAGCGAAGACGTTTTGGCCATGCCGATTCAAGGATCAAATTTTATAATCATATCTACAGAAATAGTATATTTTTGACACAGCTGCAGACAACAGATTACGTGCTCTTGTGGCGCAATCGGCAGCGCGTTCGGCTGTTAACCGAAAGGTCGGTGGTTCGAACCCACCCAGGAGCGAATTCATTTTATATTTGTCGAGTCAAGGATCAAGTTTTATTTTCAAATCTGCCGAAATAATATTTTTTGACATAGCAAGAAACCGATGTCGAGCCCTTGTGGCGGCAGGAGCGAAGACGTTTTGGCCATGCCGATTCAAGGATCAAATTTTATAATCATATCTACAGAAATAGTATATTTTTGACACAGCTGCAGACAACAGATTACGTGCTCTTGTGGCGCAATCGGCAGCGCGTTCGGCTGTTAACCGAAAGGTCGGTGGTTCGAACCCACCCAGGAGCGAATTCATTTTATATTTGTCGAGTCAAGGATCAAGTTTTATTTTCAAATCTGCCGAAATAATATTTTTTGACATAGCAAGAAACCGATGTCGAGCCCTTGTGGCGGCAGGAGCGAAGACGTTTTGGCCATGCCGATTCAAGGATCAAATTTTATAATCATATCTACAGAAATAGTATATTTTTGACACAGCTGCAGACAACAGATTACGTGCTCTTGTGGCGCAATCGGCAGCGCGTTCGGCTGTTAACCGAAAGGTCGGTGGTTCGAACCCACCCAGGAGCGAATTCATTTTATATTTGTCGAGTCAAGGATCAAGTTTTATTTTCAAATCTGCCGAAATAATATTTTTTGACATAGCAAGAAACCGATGTCGAGCCCTTGTGGCGGCAGGAGCGAAGACGTTTTGGCCATGCCGATTCAAGGATCAAATTTTATAATCATATCTACAGAAATAGTATATTTTTGACACAGCTGCAGACAACAGATTACGTGCTCTTGTGGCGCAATCGGCAGCGCGTTCGGCTGTTAACCGAAAGGTCGGTGGTTCGAACCCACCCAGGAGCGAATTCATTTTATATTTGTCGAGTCAAGGATCAAGTTTTATTTTCAAATCTGCCGAAATAATATTTTTTGACATAGCAAGAAACCGATGTCGAGCCCTTGTGGCGGCAGGAGCGAAGACGTTTTGGCCATGCCGATTCAAGGATCAAATTTTATAATCATATCTACAGAAATAGTATATTTTTGACACAGCTGCAGACAACAGATTACGTGCTCTTGTGGCGCAATCGGCAGCGCGTTCGGCTGTTAACCGAAAGGTCGGTGGTTCGAACCCACCCAGGAGCGAATTCATTTTATATTTGTCGAGTCAAGGATCAAGTTTTATTTTCAAATCTGCCGAAATAATATTTTTTGACATAGCAAGAAACCGATGTCGAGCCCTTGTGGCGGCAGGAGCGAAGACGTTTTGGCCATGCCGATTCAAGGATCAAATTTTATAATCATATCTACAGAAATAGTATATTTTTGACACAGCTGCAGACAACAGATTACGTGCTCTTGTGGCGCAATCGGCAGCGCGTTCGGCTGTTAACCGAAAGGTCGGTGGTTCGAACCCACCCAGGAGCGAATTCATTTTATATTTGTCGAGTCAAGGATCAAGTTTTATTTTCAAATCTGCCGAAATAATATTTTTTGACATAGCAAGAAACCGATGTCGAGCCCTTGTGGCGGCAGGAGCGAAGACGTTTTGGCCATGCCGATTCAAGGATCAAATTTTATAATCATATCTACAGAAATAGTATATTTTTGACACAGCTGCAGACAACAGATTACGTGCTCTTGTGGCGCAATCGGCAGCGCGTTCGGCTGTTAACCGAAAGGTCGGTGGTTCGAACCCACCCAGGAGCGAATTCATTTTATATTTGTCGAGTCAAGGATCAAGTTTTATTTTCAAATCTGCCGAAATAATATTTTTTGACATAGCAAGAAACCGATGTCGAGCCCTTGTGGCGGCAGGAGCGAAGACGTTTTGGCCATGCCGATTCAAGGATCAAATTTTATAATCATATCTACAGAAATAGTATATTTTTGACACAGCTGCAGACAACAGATTACGTGCTCTTGTGGCGCAATCGGCAGCGCGTTCGGCTGTTAACCGAAAGGTCGGTGGTTCGAACCCACCCAGGAGCGAATTCATTTTATATTTGTCGAGTCAAGGATCAAGTTTTATTTTCAAATCTGCCGAAATAATATTTTTTGACATAGCAAGAAACCGATGTCGAGCCCTTGTGGCGGCAGGAGCGAAGACGTTTTGGCCATGCCGATTCAAGGATCAAATTTTATAATCATATCTACAGAAATAGTATATTTTTGACACAGCTGCAGACAACAGATTACGTGCTCCCAGGAGCGAATTCATTTTATATTTGTCGAGTCAAGGATCAAGTTTTATTTTCAAATCTGCCGAAATAATATTTTTTGACATAGCAAGAAACCGATGTCGAGCCCTTGTGGCGGCAGGAGCGAAGACGTTTTGGCCATGCCGATTCAAGGATCAAATTTTATAATCATATCTACAGAAATAGTATATTTTTGACACAGCTGCAGACAACAGATTACGTGCTCTTGTGGCGCAATCGGCAGCGCGTTCGGCTGTTAACCGAAAGGTCGGTGGTTCGAACCCACCCAGGAGCGAATTCATTTTATATTTGTCGAGTCAAGGATCAAGTTTTATTTTCAAATCTGCCGAAATAATATATTTTTGACATAGCAAAGAACCGATGTCGAGCCCTTGAGGCGGCAGGAGCGAAGACGTTTTGGTCATGTCCATGTAGAGTCATGGAACAAGTTTTATTTTCAAATCTGCCGAAATAATATATTTTTGACATAGCAAAGAAACCGATGTCGAGCCCTTGTGGCGGCAGGAGCGAAGACGTTTTGGCCATGCCGATTCAAGGATCAAATTTTATAATCATATCTACAGAAATAGTATATTTTTGACACAGCTGCAGACAACAGATTACGTGCTCTTGTGGCGCAATCGGCAGCGCGTTCGGCTGTTAACCGAAAGGTCGGTGGTTCGAACCCACCCAGGAGCGAATTCATTTTATATTTGTCGAGTCAAGGATCAAGTTTTATTTTCAAATCTGCCGAAATAATATTTTTTGACATAGCAAGAAACCGATGTCGAGCCCTTGTGGCGGCAGGAGCGAAGACGTTTTGGCCATGCCGATTCAAGGATCAAATTTTATAATCATATCTACAGAAATAGTATATTTTTGACACAGCTGCAGACAACAGATTACGTGCTCTTGTGGCGCAATCGGCAGCGCGTTCGGCTGTTAACCGAAAGGTCGGTGGTTCGAACCCACCCAGGAGCGAATTCATTTTATATTTGTCGAGTCAAGGATCAAGTTTTATTTTCAAATCTGCCGAAATAATATTTTTTGACATAGCAAGAAACCGATGTCGAGCCCTTGTGGCGGCAGGAGCGAAGACGTTTTGGCCATGCCGATTCAAGGATCAAATTTTATAATCATATCTACAGAAATAGTATATTTTTGACACAGCTGCAGACAACAGATTACGTGCTCTTGTGGCGCAATCGGCAGCGCGTTCGGCTGTTAACCGAAAGGTCGGTGGTTCGAACCCACCCAGGAGCGAATTCATTTTATATTTGTCGAGTCAAGGATCAAGTTTTATTTTCAAATCTGCCGAAATAATATTTTTTGACATAGCAAGAAACCGATGTCGAGCCCTTGTGGCGGCAGGAGCGAAGACGTTTTGGCCATGCCGATTCAAGGATCAAATTTTATAATCATATCTACAGAAATAGTATATTTTTGACACAGCTGCAGACAACAGATTACGTGCTCTTGTGGCGCAATCGGCAGCGCGTTCGGCTGTTAACCGAAAGGTCGGTGGTTCGAACCCACCCAGGAGCGAATTCATTTTATATTTGTCGAGTCAAGGATCAAGTTTTATTTTCAAATCTGCCGAAATAATATATTTTTGACATAGCAAAGAACCGATGTCGAGCCCTTGAGGCGGCAGGAGCGAAGACGTTTTGGTCATGTCCATGTAGAGTCATGGAACAAGTTTTATTTTCAAATCTGCCGAAATAATATATTTTTGACATAGCAAAGAAACCGATGTCGAGCCCTTGTGGCGGCAGGAGCGAAGACGTTTTGGCCATGCCGATTCAAGGATCAAATTTTATAATCATATCTACAGAAATAGTATATTTTTGACACAGCTGCAGACAACAGATTACGTGCTCTTGTGGCGCAATCGGCAGCGCGTTCGGCTGTTAACCGAAAGGTCGGTGGTTCGAACCCACCCAGGAGCGAATTCATTTTATATTTGTCGAGTCAAGGATCAAGTTTTATTTTCAAATCTGCCGAAATAATATTTTTTGACATAGCAAGAAACCGATGTCGAGCCCTTGTGGCGGCAGGAGCGAAGACGTTTTGGCCATGCCGATTCAAGGATCAAATTTTATAATCATATCTACAGAAATAGTATATTTTTGACACAGCTGCAGACAACAGATTACGTGCTCTTGTGGCGCAATCGGCAGCGCGTTCGGCTGTTAACCGAAAGGTCGGTGGTTCGAACCCACCCAGGAGCGAATTCATTTTATATTTGTCGAGTCAAGGATCAAGTTTTATTTTCAAATCTGCCGAAATAATATATTTTTGACATAGCAAAGAACCGATGTCGAGCCCTTGAGGCGGCAGGAGCGAAGACGTTTTGGTCATGTCCATGTAGAGTCATGGAACAAGTTTTATTTTCAAATCTGCCGAAATAATATATTTTTGACATAGCAAAGAAACCGATGTCGAGCCCTTGTGGCGGCAGGAGCGAAGACGTTTTGGCCATGCCGATTCAAGGATCAAATTTTATAATCATATCTACAGAAATAGTATATTTTTGACACAGCTGCAGACAACAGATTACGTGCTCTTGTGGCGCAATCGGCAGCGCGTTCGGCTGTTAACCGAAAGGTCGGTGGTTCGAACCCACCCAGGAGCGAATTCATTTTATATTTGTCGAGTCAAGGATCAAGTTTTATTTTCAAATCTGCCGAAATAATATTTTTTGACATAGCAAGAAACCGATGTCGAGCCCTTGTGGCGGCAGGAGCGAAGACGTTTTGGCCATGCCGATTCAAGGATCAAATTTTATAATCATATCTACAGAAATAGTATATTTTTGACACAGCTGCAGACAACAGATTACGTGCTCTTGTGGCGCAATCGGCAGCGCGTTCGGCTGTTAACCGAAAGGTCGGTGGTTCGAACCCACCCAGGAGCGAATTCATTTTATATTTGTCGAGTCAAGGATCAAGTTTTATTTTCAAATCTGCCGAAATAATATTTTTTGACATAGCAAGAAACCGATGTCGAGCCCTTGTGGCGGCAGGAGCGAAGACGTTTTGGCCATGCCGATTCAAGGATCAAATTTTATAATCATATCTACAGAAATAGTATATTTTTGACACAGCTGCAGACAACAGATTACGTGCTCTTGTGGCGCAATCGGCAGCGCGTTCGGCTGTTAACCGAAAGGTCGGTGGTTCGAACCCACCCAGGAGCGAATTCATTTTATATTTGTCGAGTCAAGGATCAAGTTTTATTTTCAAATCTGCCGAAATAATATTTTTTGACATAGCAAGAAACCGATGTCGAGCCCTTGTGGCGGCAGGAGCGAAGACGTTTTGGCCATGCCGATTCAAGGATCAAATTTTATAATCATATCTACAGAAATAGTATATTTTTGACACAGCTGCAGACAACAGATTACGTGCTCTTGTGGCGCAATCGGCAGCGCGTTCGGCTGTTAACCGAAAGGTCGGTGGTTCGAACCCACCCAGGAGCGAATTCATTTTATATTTGTCGAGTCAAGGATCAAGTTTTATTTTCAAATCTGCCGAAATAATATTTTTTGACATAGCAAGAAACCGATGTCGAGCCCTTGTGGCGGCAGGAGCGAAGACGTTTTGGCCATGCCGATTCAAGGATCAAATTTTATAATCATATCTACAGAAATAGTATATTTTTGACACAGCTGCAGACAACAGATTACGTGCTCTTGTGGCGCAATCGGCAGCGCGTTCGGCTGTTAACCGAAAGGTCGGTGGTTCGAACCCACCCAGGAGCGAATTCATTTTATATTTGTCGAGTCAAGGATCAAGTTTTATTTTCAAATCTGCCGAAATAATATTTTTTGACATAGCAAGAAACCGATGTCGAGCCCTTGTGGCGGCAGGAGCGAAGACGTTTTGGCCATGCCGATTCAAGGATCAAATTTTATAATCATATCTACAGAAATAGTATATTTTTGACACAGCTGCAGACAACAGATTACGTGCTCTTGTGGCGCAATCGGCAGCGCGTTCGGCTGTTAACCGAAAGGTCGGTGGTTCGAACCCACCCAGGAGCGAATTCATTTTATATTTGTCGAGTCAAGGATCAAGTTTTATTTTCAAATCTGCCGAAATAATATTTTTTGACATAGCAAGAAACCGATGTCGAGCCCTTGTGGCGGCAGGAGCGAAGACGTTTTGGCATGCCGATTCAAGGATCAAATTTTATAATCATATCTACAGAAATAGTATATTTTTGACACAGCTGCAGACAACAGATTACGTGCTCCCAGGAGCGAATTCATTTTATATTTGTCGAGTCAAGGATCAAGTTTTATTTTCAAATCTGCCGAAATAATATTTTTTGACATAGCAAGAAACCGATGTCGAGCCCTTGTGGCGGCAGGAGCGAAGACGTTTTGGCCATGCCGATTCAAGGATCAAATTTTATAATCATATCTACAGAAATAGTATATTTTTGACACAGCTGCAGACAACAGATTACGTGCTCTTGTGGCGCAATCGGCAGCGCGTTCGGCTGTTAACCGAAAGGTCGGTGGTTCGAACCCACCCAGGAGCGAATTCATTTTATATTTGTCGAGTCAAGGATCAAGTTTTATTTTCAAATCTGCCGAAATAATATATTTTTGACATAGCAAAGAACCGATGTCGAGCCCTTGAGGCGGCAGGAGCGAAGACGTTTTGGTCATGTCCATGTAGAGTCATGGAACAAGTTTTATTTTCAAATCTGCCGAAATAATATATTTTTGACATAGCAAAGAAACCGATGTCGAGCCCTTGTGGCGGCAGGAGCGAAGACGTTTTGGCCATGCCGATTCAAGGATCAAATTTTATAATCATATCTACAGAAATAGTATATTTTTGACACAGCTGCAGACAACAGATTACGTGCTCTTGTGGCGCAATCGGCAGCGCGTTCGGCTGTTAACCGAAAGGTCGGTGGTTCGAACCCACCCAGGAGCGAATTCATTTTATATTTGTCGAGTCAAGGATCAAGTTTTATTTTCAAATCTGCCGAAATAATATTTTTTGACATAGCAAGAAACCGATGTCGAGCCCTTGTGGCGGCAGGAGCGAAGACGTTTTGGCCATGCCGATTCAAGGATCAAATTTTATAATCATATCTACAGAAATAGTATATTTTTGACACAGCTGCAGACAACAGATTACGTGCTCTTGTGGCGCAATCGGCAGCGCGTTCGGCTGTTAACCGAAAGGTCGGTGGTTCGAACCCACCCAGGAGCGAATTCATTTTATATTTGTCGAGTCAAGGATCAAGTTTTATTTTCAAATCTGCCGAAATAATATTTTTTGACATAGCAAGAAACCGATGTCGAGCCCTTGTGGCGGCAGGAGCGAAGACGTTTTGGCCATGCCGATTCAAGGATCAAATTTTATAATCATATCTACAGAAATAGTATATTTTTGACACAGCTGCAGACAACAGATTACGTGCTCTTGTGGCGCAATCGGCAGCGCGTTCGGCTGTTAACCGAAAGGTCGGTGGTTCGAACCCACCCAGGAGCGAATTCATTTTATATTTGTCGAGTCAAGGATCAAGTTTTATTTTCAAATCTGCCGAAATAATATATTTTTGACATAGCAAAGAACCGATGTCGAGCCCTTGAGGCGGCAGGAGCGAAGACGTTTTGGTCATGTCCATGTAGAGTCATGGAACAAGTTTTATTTTCAAATCTGCCGAAATAATATATTTTTGACATAGCAAAGAAACCGATGTCGAGCCCTTGTGGCGGCAGGAGCGAAGACGTTTTGGCCATGCCGATTCAAGGATCAAATTTTATAATCATATCTACAGAAATAGTATATTTTTGACACAGCTGCAGACAACAGATTACGTGCTCTTGTGGCGCAATCGGCAGCGCGTTCGGCTGTTAACCGAAAGGTCGGTGGTTCGAACCCACCCAGGAGCGAATTCATTTTATATTTGTCGAGTCAAGGATCAAGTTTTATTTTCAAATCTGCCGAAATAATATTTTTTGACATAGCAAGAAACCGATGTCGAGCCCTTGTGGCGGCAGGAGCGAAGACGTTTTGGCCATGCCGATTCAAGGATCAAATTTTATAATCATATCTACAGAAATAGTATATTTTTGACACAGCTGCAGACAACAGATTACGTGCTCTTGTGGCGCAATCGGCAGCGCGTTCGGCTGTTAACCGAAAGGTCGGTGGTTCGAACCCACCCAGGAGCGAATTCATTTTATATTTGTCGAGTCAAGGATCAAGTTTTATTTTCAAATCTGCCGAAATAATATTTTTTGACATAGCAAGAAACCGATGTCGAGCCCTTGTGGCGGCAGGAGCGAAGACGTTTTGGCCATGCCGATTCAAGGATCAAATTTTATAATCATATCTACAGAAATAGTATATTTTTGACACAGCTGCAGACAACAGATTACGTGCTCTTGTGGCGCAATCGGCAGCGCGTTCGGCTGTTAACCGAAAGGTCGGTGGTTCGAACCCACCCAGGAGCGAATTCATTTTATATTTGTCGAGTCAAGGATCAAGTTTTATTTTCAAATCTGCCGAAATAATATTTTTTGACATAGCAAGAAACCGATGTCGAGCCCTTGTGGCGGCAGGAGCGAAGACGTTTTGGCCATGCCGATTCAAGGATCAAATTTTATAATCATATCTACAGAAATAGTATATTTTTGACACAGCTGCAGACAACAGATTACGTGCTCTTGTGGCGCAATCGGCAGCGCGTTCGGCTGTTAACCGAAAGGTCGGTGGTTCGAACCCACCCAGGAGCGAATTCATTTTATATTTGTCGAGTCAAGGATCAAGTTTTATTTTCAAATCTGCCGAAATAATATATTTTTGACATAGCAAAGAACCGATGTCGAGCCCTTGAGGCGGCAGGAGCGAAGACGTTTTGGTCATGTCCATGTAGAGTCATGGAACAAGTTTTATTTTCAAATCTGCCGAAATAATATATTTTTGACATAGCAAAGAAACCGATGTCGAGCCCTTGTGGCGGCAGGAGCGAAGACGTTTTGGCCATGCCGATTCAAGGATCAAATTTTATAATCATATCTACAGAAATAGTATATTTTTGACACAGCTGCAGACAACAGATTACGTGCTCTTGTGGCGCAATCGGCAGCGCGTTCGGCTGTTAACCGAAAGGTCGGTGGTTCGAACCCACCCAGGAGCGAATTCATTTTATATTTGTCGAGTCAAGGATCAAGTTTTATTTTCAAATCTGCCGAAATAATATTTTTTGACATAGCAAGAAACCGATGTCGAGCCCTTGTGGCGGCAGGAGCGAAGACGTTTTGGCCATGCCGATTCAAGGATCAAATTTTATAATCATATCTACAGAAATAGTATATTTTTGACACAGCTGCAGACAACAGATTACGTGCTCTTGTGGCGCAATCGGCAGCGCGTTCGGCTGTTAACCGAAAGGTCGGTGGTTCGAACCCACCCAGGAGCGAATTCATTTTATATTTGTCGAGTCAAGGATCAAGTTTTATTTTCAAATCTGCCGAAATAATATATTTTTGACATAGCAAAGAACCGATGTCGAGCCCTTGAGGCGGCAGGAGCGAAGACGTTTTGGTCATGTCCATGTAGAGTCATGGAACAAGTTTTATTTTCAAATCTGCCGAAATAATATATTTTTGACATAGCAAAGAAACCGATGTCGAGCCCTTGTGGCGGCAGGAGCGAAGACGTTTTGGCCATGCCGATTCAAGGATCAAATTTTATAATCATATCTACAGAAATAGTATATTTTTGACACAGCTGCAGACAACAGATTACGTGCTCTTGTGGCGCAATCGGCAGCGCGTTCGGCTGTTAACCGAAAGGTCGGTGGTTCGAACCCACCCAGGAGCGAATTCATTTTATATTTGTCGAGTCAAGGATCAAGTTTTATTTTCAAATCTGCCGAAATAATATTTTTTGACATAGCAAGAAACCGATGTCGAGCCCTTGTGGCGGCAGGAGCGAAGACGTTTTGGCCATGCCGATTCAAGGATCAAATTTTATAATCATATCTACAGAAATAGTATATTTTTGACACAGCTGCAGACAACAGATTACGTGCTCTTGTGGCGCAATCGGCAGCGCGTTCGGCTGTTAACCGAAAGGTCGGTGGTTCGAACCCACCCAGGAGCGAATTCATTTTATATTTGTCGAGTCAAGGATCAAGTTTTATTTTCAAATCTGCCGAAATAATATATTTTTGACATAGCAAAGAACCGATGTCGAGCCCTTGAGGCGGCAGGAGCGAAGACGTTTTGGTCATGTCCATGTAGAGTCATGGAACAAGTTTTATTTTCAAATCTGCCGAAATAATATATTTTTGACATAGCAAAGAAACCGATGTCGAGCCCTTGTGGCGGCAGGAGCGAAGACGTTTTGGCCATGCCGATTCAAGGATCAAATTTTATAATCATATCTACAGAAATAGTATATTTTTGACACAGCTGCAGACAACAGATTACGTGCTCTTGTGGCGCAATCGGCAGCGCGTTCGGCTGTTAACCGAAAGGTCGGTGGTTCGAACCCACCCAGGAGCGAATTCATTTTATATTTGTCGAGTCAAGGATCAAGTTTTATTTTCAAATCTGCCGAAATAATATTTTTTGACATAGCAAGAAACCGATGTCGAGCCCTTGTGGCGGCAGGAGCGAAGACGTTTTGGCCATGCCGATTCAAGGATCAAATTTATAATCATATCTACAGAAATAGTATATTTTTGACACAGCTGCAGACAACAGATTACGTGCTCTTGTGGCGCAATCGGCAGCGCGTTCGGCTGTTAACCGAAAGGTCGGTGGTTCGAACCCACCCAGGAGCGAATTCATTTTATATTTGTCGAGTCAAGGATCAAGTTTTATTTTCAAATCTGCCGAAATAATATTTTTTGACATAGCAAGAAACCGATGTCGAGCCCTTGTGGCGGCAGGAGCGAAGACGTTTTGGCCATGCCGATTCAAGGATCAAATTTTATAATCATATCTACAGAAATAGTATATTTTTGACACAGCTGCAGACAACAGATTACGTGCTCTTGTGGCGCAATCGGCAGCGCGTTCGGCTGTTAACCGAAAGGTCGGTGGTTCGAACCCACCCAGGAGCGAATTCATTTTATATTTGTCGAGTCAAGGATCAAGTTTTATTTTCAAATCTGCCGAAATAATATATTTTTGACATAGCAAAGAACCGATGTCGAGCCCTTGAGGCGGCAGGAGCGAAGACGTTTTGGTCATGTCCATGTAGAGTCATGGAACAAGTTTTATTTTCAAATCTGCCGAAATAATATATTTTTGACATAGCAAAGAAACCGATGTCGAGCCCTTGTGGCGGCAGGAGCGAAGACGTTTTGGCCATGCCGATTCAAGGATCAAATTTTATAATCATATCTACAGAAATAGTATATTTTTGACACAGCTGCAGACAACAGATTACGTGCTCTTGTGGCGCAATCGGCAGCGCGTTCGGCTGTTAACCGAAAGGTCGGTGGTTCGAACCCACCCAGGAGCGAATTCATTTTATATTTGTCGAGTCAAGGATCAAGTTTTATTTTCAAATCTGCCGAAATAATATTTTTTGACATAGCAAGAAACCGATGTCGAGCCCTTGTGGCGGCAGGAGCGAAGACGTTTTGGCCATGCCGATTCAAGGATCAAATTTATAATCATATCTACAGAAATAGTATATTTTTGACACAGCTGCAGACAACAGATTACGTGCTCTTGTGGCGCAATCGGCAGCGCGTTCGGCTGTTAACCGAAAGGTCGGTGGTTCGAACCCACCCAGGAGCGAATTCATTTTATATTTGTCGAGTCAAGGATCAAGTTTTATTTTCAAATCTGCCGAAATAATATATTTTTGACATAGCAAAGAACCGATGTCGAGCCCTTGAGGCGGCAGGAGCGAAGACGTTTTGGTCATGTCGATGTAGAGTCATGGAACAAGTTTTATTTTCAAATCTGCCGAAATAATATATTTTTGACATAGCAAAGAAACCGATGTCGAGCCCTTGTGGCGGCAGGAGCGAAGACGTTTTGGCCATGCCGATTCAAGGATCAAATTTTATAATCATATCTACAGAAATAGTATATTTTTGATATAGCTGCAGATCGATTCCGTGCTCTTGTGGCGCAATCGGCAGCGCGTTCGGCTGTTAACCGAAAGGTCGGTGGTTCGAACCCACCCAGGAGCGAATTCATTTTATATTTGTCGAGTCAAGGATCAAGTTTTATTTTCAAATCTGCCGAAATAATATTTTTTGACATAGCAAGAAACCGATGTCGAGCCCTTGTGGCGGCAGGAGCGAAGACGTTTTGGCCATGCCGATTCAAGGATCAAATTTTATAATCATATCTACAGAAATAGTATATTTTTGACACAGCTGCAGACAACAGATTACGTGCTCTTGTGGCGCAATCGGCAGCGCGTTCGGCTGTTAACCGAAAGGTCGGTGGTTCGAACCCACCCAGGAGCGAATTCATTTTATATTTGTCGAGTCAAGGATCAAGTTTTATTTTCAAATCTGCCGAAATAATATATTTTTGACATAGCAAAGAACCGATGTCGAGCCCTTGAGGCGGCAGGAGCGAAGACGTTTTGGTCATGTCGATGTAGAGTCATGGAACAAGTTTTATTTTCAAATCTGCCGAAATAATATATTTTTGACATAGCAAAGAAACCGATGTCGAGCCCTTGTGGCGGCAGGAGCGAAGACGTTTTGGCCATGCCGATTCAAGGATCAAATTTTATAATCATATCTACAGAAATAGTATATTTTTGATATAGCTGCAGATCGATTCCGTGCTCTTGTGGCGCAATCGGCAGCGCGTTCGGCTGTTAACCGAAAGGTCGGTGGTTCGAACCCACCCAGGAGCGAATTCATTTTATATTTGTCGAGTCAAGGATCAAGTTTTATTTTCAAATCTGCCGAAATAATATTTTTTGACATAGCAAGAAACCGATGTCGAGCCCTTGTGGCGGCAGGAGCGAAGACGTTTTGGCCATGCCGATTCAAGGATCAAATTTTATAATCATATCTACAGAAATAGTATATTTTTGACACAGCTGCAGACAACAGATTACGTGCTCTTGTGGCGCAATCGGCAGCGCGTTCGGCTGTTAACCGAAAGGTCGGTGGTTCGAACCCACCCAGGAGCGAATTCATTTTATATTTGTCGAGTCAAGGATCAAGTTTTATTTTCAAATCTGCCGAAATAATATATTTTTGACATAGCAAAGAACCGATGTCGAGCCCTTGAGGCGGCAGGAGCGAAGACGTTTTGGTCATGTCGATGTAGAGTCATGGAACAAGTTTTATTTTCAAATCTGCCGAAATAATATATTTTTGACATAGCAAAGAAACCGATGTCGAGCCCTTGTGGCGGCAGGAGCGAAGACGTTTTGGCCATGCCGATTCAAGGATCAAATTTTATAATCATATCTACAGAAATAGTATATTTTTGACACAGCTGCAGACAACAGATTACGTGCTCTTGTGGCGCAATCGGCAGCGCGTTCGGCTGTTAACCGAAAGGTCGGTGGTTCGAACCCACCCAGGAGCGAATTCATTTTATATTTGTCGAGTCAAGGATCAAGTTTTATTTTCAAATCTGCCGAAATAATATATTTTTGACATAGCAAAGAACCGATGTCGAGCCCTTGAGGCGGCAGGAGCGAAGACGTTTTGGTCATGTCCATGTAGAGTCATGGAACAAGTTTTATTTTCAAATCTGCCGAAATAATATATTTTTGACATAGCAAAGAAACCGATGTCGAGCCCTTGTGGCGGCAGGAGCGAAGACGTTTTGGCCATGCCGATTCAAGGATCAAATTTTATAATCATATCTACAGAAATAGTATATTTTTGACACAGCTGCAGACAACAGATTACGTGCTCTTGTGGCGCAATCGGCAGCGCGTTCGGCTGTTAACCGAAAGGTCGGTGGTTCGAACCCACCCAGGAGCGAATTCATTTTATATTTGTCGAGTCAAGGATCAAGTTTTATTTTCAAATCTGCCGAAATAATATTTTTTGACATAGCAAGAAACCGATGTCGAGCCCTTGTGGCGGCAGGAGCGAAGACGTTTTGGCCATGCCGATTCAAGGATCAAATTTATAATCATATCTACAGAAATAGTATATTTTTGACACAGCTGCAGACAACAGATTACGTGCTCTTGTGGCGCAATCGGCAGCGCGTTCGGCTGTTAACCGAAAGGTCGGTGGTTCGAACCCACCCAGGAGCGAATTCATTTTATATTTGTCGAGTCAAGGATCAAGTTTTATTTTCAAATCTGCCGAAATAATATATTTTTGACATAGCAAAGAACCGATGTCGAGCCCTTGAGGCGGCAGGAGCGAAGACGTTTTGGTCATGTCGATGTAGAGTCATGGAACAAGTTTTATTTTCAAATCTGCCGAAATAATATATTTTTGACATAGCAAAGAAACCGATGTCGAGCCCTTGTGGCGGCAGGAGCGAAGACGTTTTGGCCATGCCGATTCAAGGATCAAATTTTATAATCATATCTACAGAAATAGTATATTTTTGATATAGCTGCAGATCGATTCCGTGCTCTTGTGGCGCAATCGGCAGCGCGTTCGGCTGTTAACCGAAAGGTCGGTGGTTCGAACCCACCCAGGAGCGAATTCATTTTATATTTGTCGAGTCAAGGATCAAGTTTTATTTTCAAATCTGCCGAAATAATATTTTTTGACATAGCAAGAAACCGATGTCGAGCCCTTGTGGCGGCAGGAGCGAAGACGTTTTGGCCATGCCGATTCAAGGATCAAATTTTATAATCATATCTACAGAAATAGTATATTTTTGACACAGCTGCAGACAACAGATTACGTGCTCTTGTGGCGCAATCGGCAGCGCGTTCGGCTGTTAACCGAAAGGTCGGTGGTTCGAACCCACCCAGGAGCGAATTCATTTTATATTTGTCGAGTCAAGGATCAAGTTTTATTTTCAAATCTGCCGAAATAATATATTTTTGACATAGCAAAGAACCGATGTCGAGCCCTTGAGGCGGCAGGAGCGAAGACGTTTTGGTCATGTCGATGTAGAGTCATGGAACAAGTTTTATTTTCAAATCTGCCGAAATAATATATTTTTGACATAGCAAAGAAACCGATGTCGAGCCCTTGTGGCGGCAGGAGCGAAGACGTTTTGGCCATGCCGATTCAAGGATCAAATTTTATAATCATATCTACAGAAATAGTATATTTTTGATATAGCTGCAGATCGATTCCGTGCTCTTGTGGCGCAATCGGCAGCGCGTTCGGCTGTTAACCGAAAGGTCGGTGGTTCGAACCCACCCAGGAGCGAATTCATTTTATATTTGTCGAGTCAAGGATCAAGTTTTATTTTCAAATCTGCCGAAATAATATTTTTTGACATAGCAAGAAACCGATGTCGAGCCCTTGTGGCGGCAGGAGCGAAGACGTTTTGGCCATGCCGATTCAAGGATCAAATTTTATAATCATATCTACAGAAATAGTATATTTTTGACACAGCTGCAGACAACAGATTACGTGCTCTTGTGGCGCAATCGGCAGCGCGTTCGGCTGTTAACCGAAAGGTCGGTGGTTCGAACCCACCCAGGAGCGAATTCATTTTATATTTGTCGAGTCAAGGATCAAGTTTTATTTTCAAATCTGCCGAAATAATATATTTTTGACATAGCAAAGAACCGATGTCGAGCCCTTGAGGCGGCAGGAGCGAAGACGTTTTGGTCATGTCGATGTAGAGTCATGGAACAAGTTTTATTTTCAAATCTGCCGAAATAATATATTTTTGACATAGCAAAGAAACCGATGTCGAGCCCTTGTGGCGGCAGGAGCGAAGACGTTTTGGCCATGCCGATTCAAGGATCAAATTTTATAATCATATCTACAGAAATAGTATATTTTTGACACAGCTGCAGACAACAGATTACGTGCTCTTGTGGCGCAATCGGCAGCGCGTTCGGCTGTTAACCGAAAGGTCGGTGGTTCGAACCCACCCAGGAGCGAATTCATTTTATATTTGTCGAGTCAAGGATCAAGTTTTATTTTCAAATCTGCCGAAATAATATATTTTTGACATAGCAAAGAACCGATGTCGAGCCCTTGAGGCGGCAGGAGCGAAGACGTTTTGGTCATGTCCATGTAGAGTCATGGAACAAGTTTTATTTTCAAATCTGCCGAAATAATATATTTTTGACATAGCAAAGAAACCGATGTCGAGCCCTTGTGGCGGCAGGAGCGAAGACGTTTTGGCCATGCCGATTCAAGGATCAAATTTTATAATCATATCTACAGAAATAGTATATTTTTGACACAGCTGCAGACAACAGATTACGTGCTCTTGTGGCGCAATCGGCAGCGCGTTCGGCTGTTAACCGAAAGGTCGGTGGTTCGAACCCACCCAGGAGCGAATTCATTTTATATTTGTCGAGTCAAGGATCAAGTTTTATTTTCAAATCTGCCGAAATAATATTTTTTGACATAGCAAGAAACCGATGTCGAGCCCTTGTGGCGGCAGGAGCGAAGACGTTTTGGCCATGCCGATTCAAGGATCAAATTTATAATCATATCTACAGAAATAGTATATTTTTGACACAGCTGCAGACAACAGATTACGTGCTCTTGTGGCGCAATCGGCAGCGCGTTCGGCTGTTAACCGAAAGGTCGGTGGTTCGAACCCACCCAGGAGCGAATTCATTTTATATTTGTCGAGTCAAGGATCAAGTTTTATTTTCAAATCTGCCGAAATAATATATTTTTGACATAGCAAAGAACCGATGTCGAGCCCTTGAGGCGGCAGGAGCGAAGACGTTTTGGTCATGTCGATGTAGAGTCATGGAACAAGTTTTATTTTCAAATCTGCCGAAATAATATATTTTTGACATAGCAAAGAAACCGATGTCGAGCCCTTGTGGCGGCAGGAGCGAAGACGTTTTGGCCATGCCGATTCAAGGATCAAATTTTATAATCATATCTACAGAAATAGTATATTTTTGACACAGCTGCAGACAACAGATTACGTGCTCTTGTGGCGCAATCGGCAGCGCGTTCGGCTGTTAACCGAAAGGTCGGTGGTTCGAACCCACCCAGGAGCGAATTCATTTTATATTTGTCGAGTCAAGGATCAAGTTTTATTTTCAAATCTGCCGAAATAATATATTTTTGACATAGCAAAGAACCGATGTCGAGCCCTTGAGGCGGCAGGAGCGAAGACGTTTTGGTCATGTCCATGTAGAGTCATGGAACAAGTTTTATTTTCAAATCTGCCGAAATAATATTTTTTGACATAGCAAGAAACCGATGTCGAGCCCTTGTGGCGGCAGGAGCGAAGACGTTTTGGCCATGCCGATTCAAGGATCAAATTTTATAATCATATCTACAGAAATAGTATATTTTTGACACAGCTGCAGACAACAGATTACGTGCTCTTGTGGCGCAATCGGCAGCGCGTTCGGCTGTTAACCGAAAGGTCGGTGGTTCGAACCCACCCAGGAGCGAATTCATTTTATATTTGTCGAGTCAAGGATCAAGTTTTATTTTCAAATCTGCCGAAATAATATATTTTTGACATAGCAAAGAACCGATGTCGAGCCCTTGAGGCGGCAGGAGCGAAGACGTTTTGGTCATGTCGATGTAGAGTCATGGAACAAGTTTTATTTTCAAATCTGCCGAAATAATATATTTTTGACATAGCAAAGAAACCGATGTCGAGCCCTTGTGGCGGCAGGAGCGAAGACGTTTTGGCCATGCCGATTCAAGGATCAAATTTTATAATCATATCTACAGAAATAGTATATTTTTGACACAGCTGCAGACAACAGATTACGTGCTCTTGTGGCGCAATCGGCAGCGCGTTCGGCTGTTAACCGAAAGGTCGGTGGTTCGAACCCACCCAGGAGCGAATTCATTTTATATTTGTCGAGTCAAGGATCAAGTTTTATTTTCAAATCTGCCGAAATAATATATTTTTGACATAGCAAAGAACCGATGTCGAGCCCTTGAGGCGGCAGGAGCGAAGACGTTTTGGTCATGTCCATGTAGAGTCATGGAACAAGTTTTATTTTCAAATCTGCCGAAATAATATATTTTTGACATAGCAAAGAAACCGATGTCGAGCCCTTGTGGCGGCAGGAGCGAAGACGTTTTGGCCATGCCGATTCAAGGATCAAATTTTATAATCATATCTACAGAAATAGTATATTTTTGACACAGCTGCAGACAACAGATTACGTGCTCTTGTGGCGCAATCGGCAGCGCGTTCGGCTGTTAACCGAAAGGTCGGTGGTTCGAACCCACCCAGGAGCGAATTCATTTTATATTTGTCGAGTCAAGGATCAAGTTTTATTTTCAAATCTGCCGAAATAATATTTTTTGACATAGCAAGAAACCGATGTCGAGCCCTTGTGGCGGCAGGAGCGAAGACGTTTTGGCCATGCCGATTCAAGGATCAAATTTATAATCATATCTACAGAAATAGTATATTTTTGACACAGCTGCAGACAACAGATTACGTGCTCTTGTGGCGCAATCGGCAGCGCGTTCGGCTGTTAACCGAAAGGTCGGTGGTTCGAACCCACCCAGGAGCGAATTCATTTTATATTTGTCGAGTCAAGGATCAAGTTTTATTTTCAAATCTGCCGAAATAATATATTTTTTACATAGCAAAGAACCGATGTCGAGCCCTTGAGGCGGCAGGAGCGAAGACGTTTTGGTCATGTCGATGTAGAGTCATGGAACAAGTTTTATTTTCAAATCTGCCGAAATAATATATTTTTGACATAGCAAAGAAACCGATGTCGAGCCCTTGTGGCGGCAGGAGCGAAGACGTTTTGGCCATGCCGATTCAAGGATCAAATTTTATAATCATATCTACAGAAATAGTATATTTTTGACACAGCTGCAGACAACAGATTACGTGCTCTTGTGGCGCAATCGGCAGCGCGTTCGGCTGTTAACCGAAAGGTCGGTGGTTCGAACCCACCCAGGAGCGAATTCATTTTATATTTGTCGAGTCAAGGATCAAGTTTTATTTTCAAATCTGCCGAAATAATATATTTTTGACATAGCAAAGAACCGATGTCGAGCCCTTGAGGCGGCAGGAGCGAAGACGTTTTGGTCATGTCCATGTAGAGTCATGGAACAAGTTTTATTTTCAAATCTGCCGAAATAATATATTTTTGACATAGCAAAGAAACCGATGTCGAGCCCTTGTGGCGGCAGGAGCGAAGACGTTTTGGCCATGCCGATTCAAGGATCAAATTTTATAATCATATCTACAGAAATAGTATATTTTTGACACAGCTGCAGACAACAGATTACGTGCTCTTGTGGCGCAATCGGCAGCGCGTTCGGCTGTTAACCGAAAGGTCGGTGGTTCGAACCCACCCAGGAGCGAATTCATTTTATATTTGTCGAGTCAAGGATCAAGTTTTATTTTCAAATCTGCCGAAATAATATTTTTTGACATAGCAAGAAACCGATGTCGAGCCCTTGTGGCGGCAGGAGCGAAGACGTTTTGGCCATGCCGATTCAAGGATCAAATTTATAATCATATCTACAGAAATAGTATATTTTTGACACAGCTGCAGACAACAGATTACGTGCTCTTGTGGCGCAATCGGCAGCGCGTTCGGCTGTTAACCGAAAGGTCGGTGGTTCGAACCCACCCAGGAGCGAATTCATTTTATATTTGTCGAGTCAAGGATCAAGTTTTATTTTCAAATCTGCCGAAATAATATATTTTTGACATAGCAAAGAACCGATGTCGAGCCCTTGAGGCGGCAGGAGCGAAGACGTTTTGGTCATGTCGATGTAGAGTCATGGAACAAGTTTTATTTTCAAATCTGCCGAAATAATATATTTTGACATAGCAAAGAAACCGATGTCGAGCCCTTGTGGCGGCAGGAGCGAAGACGTTTTGGCCATGCCGATTCAAGGATCAAATTTTATAATCATATCTACAGAAATAGTATATTTTTGATATAGCTGCAGATCGATTCCGTGCTCTTGTGGCGCAATCGGCAGCGCGTTCGGCTGTTAACCGAAAGGTCGGTGGTTCGAACCCACCCAGGAGCGAATTCATTTTATATTTGTCGAGTCAAGGATCAAGTTTTATTTTCAAATCTGCCGAAATAATATTTTTTGACATAGCAAGAAACCGATGTCGAGCCCTTGTGGCGGCAGGAGCGAAGACGTTTTGGCCATGCCGATTCAAGGATCAAATTTTATAATCATATCTACAGAAATAGTATATTTTTGACACAGCTGCAGACAACAGATTACGTGCTCTTGTGGCGCAATCGGCAGCGCGTTCGGCTGTTAACCGAAAGGTCGGTGGTTCGAACCCACCCAGGAGCGAATTCATTTTATATTTGTCGAGTCAAGGATCAAGTTTTATTTTCAAATCTGCCGAAATAATATATTTTTGACATAGCAAAGAACCGATGTCGAGCCCTTGAGGCGGCAGGAGCGAAGAAGTCATGGAACAAGTTTTATTTTCAAATCTGCCGAAATAATATATTTTTGACATAGCAAAGAAACCGATGTCGAGCCCTTGTGGCGGCAGGAGCGAAGACGTTTTGGCCATGCCGATTCAAGGATCAAATTTTATAATCATATCTACAGAAATAGTATATTTTTGATATAGCTGCAGATCGATTCCGTGCTCTTGTGGCGCAATCGGCAGCGCGTTCGGCTGTTAACCGAAAGGTCGGTGGTTCGAACCCACCCAGGAGCGAATTCATTTTATATTTGTCGAGTCAAGGATCAAGTTTTATTTTCAAATCTGCCGAAATAATATTTTTTGACATAGCAAGAAACCGATGTCGAGCCCTTGTGGCGGCAGGAGCGAAGACGTTTTGGCCATGCCGATTCAAGGATCAAATTTTATAATCATATCTACAGAAATAGTATATTTTTGACACAGCTGCAGACAACAGATTACGTGCTCTTGTGGCGCAATCGGCAGCGCGTTCGGCTGTTAACCGAAAGGTCGGTGGTTCGAACCCACCCAGGAGCGAATTCATTTTATATTTGTCGAGTCAAGGATCAAGTTTTATTTTCAAATCTGCCGAAATAATATATTTTTGACATAGCAAGAACCGATGTCGAGCCCTTGAGGCGGCAGGAGCGAAGACGTTTTGGTCATGTCCATGTAGAGTCATGGAACAAGTTTTATTTTCAAATCTGCCGAAATAATATATTTTTGACATAGCAAAGAAACCGATGTCGAGCCCTTGTGGCGGCAGGAGCGAAGACGTTTTGGCCATGCCGATTCAAGGATCAAATTTTATAATCATATCTACAGAAATAGTATATTTTTGACACAGCTGCAGACAACAGATTACGTGCTCTTGTGGCGCAATCGGCAGCGCGTTCGGCTGTTAACCGAAAGGTCGGTGGTTCGAACCCACCCAGGAGCGAATTCATTTTATATTTGTCGAGTCAAGGATCAAGTTTTATTTTCAAATCTGCCGAAATAATATATTTTTTACATAGCAAAGAACCGATGTCGAGCCCTTGAGGCGGCAGGAGCGAAGACGTTTTGGTCATGTCGATGTAGAGTCAAGGATCAAGTTTTATTTTCAAATCTGCCGAAATAATATTTTTTGACATAGCAAGAAACCGATGTCGAGCCCTTGTGGCGGCAGGAGCGAAGACGTTTTGGCCATGCCGATTCAAGGATCAAATTTTATAATCATATCTACAGAAATAGTATATTTTTGACACAGCTGCAGATAACAGATTACGTGCTCTTGTGGCGCAATCGGCAGCGCGTTCGGCTGTTAACCGAAAGGTCGGTGGTTCGAACCCACCCAGGAGCGAATTCATTTTATATTTGTCGAGTCAAGGATCAAGTTTTATTTTCAAATCTGCCGAAATAATATATTTTTGACATAGCAAAGAACCGATGTCGAGCCCTTGAGGCGGCAGGAGCGAAGACGTTTTGGTCATGTCGATGTAGAGTCATGGAACAAGTTTTATTTTCAAATCTGCCGAAATAATATATTTTTGACATAGCAAAGAAACCGATGTCGAGCCCTTGTGGCGGCAGGAGCGAAGACGTTTTGGCCATGCCGATTCAAGGATCAAATTTTATAATCATATCTACAGAAATAGTATATTTTTGATATAGCTGCAGATCGATTCCGTGCTCTTGTGGCGCAATCGGCAGCGCGTTCGGCTGTTAACCGAAAGGTCGGTGGTTCGAACCCACCCAGGAGCGAATTCATTTTATATTTGTCGAGTCAAGGATCAAGTTTTATTTTCAAATCTGTCGAAATAATATATTTTTGACATAGCAAAGAACCGATGTCGAGCCCTTGAGGCGGCAGGAGCGAAGACGTTTTGGTCATGTCGATGTAGAGTCATGGAACAAGTTTTATTTTCAAATCTGCCGAAATAATATATTTTTGACATAGCAAAGAAACCGATGTCGAGCCCTTGTGGCGGCAGGAGCGAAGACGTTTTGGCCATGCCGATTCAAGGATCAAATTTTATAATCATATCTACAGAAATAGTATATTTTTGATATAGCTGCAGATCGATTCCGTGCTCTTGTGGCGCAATCGGCAGCGCGTTCGGCTGTTAACCGAAAGGTCGGTGGTTCGAACCCACCCAGGAGCGAATTCATTTTATATTTGTCGAGTCAAGGATCAAGTTTTATTTTCAAATCTGCCGAAATAATATTTTTTGACATAGCAAGAAACCGATGTCGAGCCCTTGTGGCGGCAGGAGCGAAGACGTTTTGGCCATGCCGATTCAAGGATCAAATTTTATAATCATATCTACAGAAATAGTATATTTTTGACACAGCTGCAGACAACAGATTACGTGCTCTTGTGGCGCAATCGGCAGCGCGTTCGGCTGTTAACCGAAAGGTCGGTGGTTCGAACCCACCCAGGAGCGAATTCATTTTATATTTGTCGAGTCAAGGATCAAGTTTTATTTTCAAATCTGCCGAAATAATATATTTTTGACATAGCAAAGAACCGATGTCGAGCCCTTGAGGCGGCAGGAGCGAAGAAGTCATGGAACAAGTTTTATTTTCAAATCTGCCGAAATAATATATTTTTGACATAGCAAAGAAACCGATGTCGAGCCCTTGTGGCGGCAGGAGCGAAGACGTTTTGGCCATGCCGATTCAAGGATCAAATTTTATAATCATATCTACAGAAATAGTATATTTTTGATATAGCTGCAGATCGATTCCGTGCTCTTGTGGCGCAATCGGCAGCGCGTTCGGCTGTTAACCGAAAGGTCGGTGGTTCGAACCCACCCAGGAGCGAATTCATTTTATATTTGTCGAGTCAAGGATCAAGTTTTATTTTCAAATCTGCCGAAATAATATTTTTTGACATAGCAAGAAACCGATGTCGAGCCCTTGTGGCGGCAGGAGCGAAGACGTTTTGGCCATGCCGATTCAAGGATCAAATTTTATAATCATATCTACAGAAATAGTATATTTTTGACACAGCTGCAGACAACAGATTACGTGCTCTTGTGGCGCAATCGGCAGCGCGTTCGGCTGTTAACCGAAAGGTCGGTGGTTCGAACCCACCCAGGAGCGAATTCATTTTATATTTGTCGAGTCAAGGATCAAGTTTTATTTTCAAATCTGCCGAAATAATATATTTTTGACATAGCAAAGAACCGATGTCGAGCCCTTGAGGCGGCAGGAGCGAAGACGTTTTGGTCATGTCCATGTAGAGTCATGGAACAAGTTTTATTTTCAAATCTGCCGAAATAATATATTTTTGACATAGCAAAGAAACCGATGTCGAGCCCTTGTGGCGGCAGGAGCGAAGACGTTTTGGCCATGCCGATTCAAGGATCAAATTTTATAATCATATCTACAGAAATAGTATATTTTTGACACAGCTGCAGACAACAGATTACGTGCTCTTGTGGCGCAATCGGCAGCGCGTTCGGCTGTTAACCGAAAGGTCGGTGGTTCGAACCCACCCAGGAGCGAATTCATTTTATATTTGTCGAGTCAAGGATCAAGTTTTATTTTCAAATCTGCCGAAATAATATATTTTTGACATAGCAAAGAACCGATGTCGAGCCCTTGAGGCGGCAGGAGCGAAGACGTTTTGGTCATGTCGATGTAGAGTCATGGAACAAGTTTTATTTTCAAATCTGCCGAAATAATATATTTTTGACATAGCAAAGAAACCGATGTCGAGCCCTTGTGGCGGCAGGAGCGAAGACGTTTTGGCCATGCCGATTCAAGGATCAAATTTTATAATCATATCTACAGAAATAGTATATTTTTGACATAGCTGCAGATCGATTCCGTGCTCTTGTGGCGCAATCGGCAGCGCGTTCGGCTGTTAACCGAAAGGTCGGTGGTTCGAACCCACCCAGGAGCGAATTCATTTTATATTTGTCGAGTCAAGGATCAAGTTTTATTTTCAAATCTGCCGAAATAATATTTTTTGACATAGCAAGAAACCGATGTCGAGCCCTTGTGGCGGCAGGAGCGAAGACGTTTTGGCCATGCCGATTCAAGGATCAAATTTTATAATCATATCTACAGAAATAGTATATTTTTGACACAGCTGCAGACAACAGATTACGTGCTCTTGTGGCGCAATCGGCAGCGCGTTCGGCTGTTAACCGAAAGGTCGGTGGTTCGAACCCACCCAGGAGCGAATTCATTTTATATTTGTCGAGTCAAGGATCAAGTTTTATTTTCAAATCTGCCGAAATAATATATTTTTGACATAGCAAAGAACCGATGTCGAGCCCTTGAGGCGGCAGGAGCGAAGACGTTTTGGTCATGTCGATGTAGAGTCATGGAACAAGTTTTATTTTCAAATCTGCCGAAATAATATATTTTTGACATAGCAAAGAAACCGATGTCGAGCCCTTGTGGCGGCAGGAGCGAAGACGTTTTGGCCATGCCGATTCAAGGATCAAATTTTATAATCATATCTACAGAAATAGTATATTTTTGACATAGCTGCAGATCGATTCCGTGCTCTTGTGGCGCAATCGGCAGCGCGTTCGGCTGTTAACCGAAAGGTCGGTGGTTCGAACCCACCCAGGAGCGAATTCATTTTATATTTGTCGAGTCAAGGATCAAGTTTTATTTTCAAATCTGTCGAAATAATATATTTTTGACATAGCAAAGAACCGATGTCGAGCCCTTGAGGCGGCAGGAGCGAAGACGTTTTGGTCATGTCGATGTAGAGTCATGGAACAAGTTTTATTTTCAAATCTGCCGAAATAATATATTTTTGACATAGCAAAGAAACCGATGTCGAGCCCTTGTGGCGGCAGGAGCGAAGACGTTTTGGCCATGCCGATTCAAGGATCAAATTTTATAATCATATCTACAGAAATAGTATATTTTTGATATAGCTGCAGATCGATTCCGTGCTCTTGTGGCGCAATCGGCAGCGCGTTCGGCTGTTAACCGAAAGGTCGGTGGTTCGAACCCACCCAGGAGCGAATTCATTTTATATTTGTCGAGTCAAGGATCAAGTTTTATTTTCAAATCTGCCGAAATAATATTTTTTGACATAGCAAGAAACCGATGTCGAGCCCTTGTGGCGGCAGGAGCGAAGACGTTTTGGCCATGCCGATTCAAGGATCAAATTTTATAATCATATCTACAGAAATAGTATATTTTTGACACAGCTGCAGACAACAGATTACGTGCTCTTGTGGCGCAATCGGCAGCGCGTTCGGCTGTTAACCGAAAGGTCGGTGGTTCGAACCCACCCAGGAGCGAATTCATTTTATATTTGTCGAGTCAAGGATCAAGTTTTATTTTCAAATCTGCCGAAATAATATATTTTTGACATAGCAAAGAACCGATGTCGAGCCCTTGAGGCGGCAGGAGCGAAGACGTTTTGGTCATGTCGATGTAGAGTCATGGAACAAGTTTTATTTTCAAATCTGCCGAAATAATATATTTTTGACATAGCAAAGAAACCGATGTCGAGCCCTTGTGGCGGCAGGAGCGAAGACGTTTTGGCCATGCCGATTCAAGGATCAAATTTTATAATCATATCTACAGAAATAGTATATTTTTGACATAGCTGCAGATCGATTCCGTGCTCTTGTGGCGCAATCGGCAGCGCGTTCGGCTGTTAACCGAAAGGTCGGTGGTTCGAACCCACCCAGGAGCGAATTCATTTTATATTTGTCGAGTCAAGGATCAAGTTTTATTTTCAAATCTGCCGAAATAATATATTTTTGACATAGCAAAGAACCGATGTCGAGCCCTTGAGGCGGCAGGAGCGAAGACGTTTTGGTCATGTCGATGTAGAGTCATGGAACAAGTTTTATTTTCAAATCTGCCGAAATAATATATTTTTGACATAGCAAAGAAACCGATGTCGAGCCCTTGTGGCGGCAGGAGCGAAGACGTTTTGGCCATGCCGATTCAAGGATCAAATTTTATAATCATATCTACAGAAATAGTATATTTTTGACATAGCTGCAGATCGATTACGTGCTCTTGTGGCGCAATCGGCAGCGCGTTCGGCTGTTAACCGAAAGGTCGGTGGTTCGAACCCACCCAGGAGCGAATTCATTTTATATTTGTCGAGTCAAGGATCAAGTTTTATTTTCAAATCTGCCGAAATAATATTTTTTGACATAGCAAGAAACCGATGTCGAGCCCTTGTGGCGGCAGGAGCGAAGACGTTTTGGCCATGCCGATTCAAGGATCAAATTTTATAATCATATCTACAGAAATAGTATATTTTTGACACAGCTGCAGACAACAGATTACGTGCTCTTGTGGCGCAATCGGCAGCGCGTTCGGCTGTTAACCGAAAGGTCGGTGGTTCGAACCCACCCAGGAGCGAATTCATTTTATATTTGTCGAGTCAAGGATCAAGTTTTATTTTCAAATCTGCCGAAATAATATATTTTTGACATAGCAAAGAACCGATGTCGAGCCCTTGAGGCGGCAGGAGCGAAGACGTTTTGGTCATGTCCATGTAGAGTCATGGAACAAGTTTTATTTTCAAATCTGCCGAAATAATATATTTTTGACATAGCAAAGAAACCGATGTCGAGCCCTTGTGGCGGCAGGAGCGAAGACGTTTTGGCCATGCCGATTCAAGGATCAAATTTTATAATCATATCTACAGAAATAGTATATTTTTGACACAGCTGCAGACAACAGATTACGTGCTCTTGTGGCGCAATCGGCAGCGCGTTCGGCTGTTAACCGAAAGGTCGGTGGTTCGAACCCACCCAGGAGCGAATTCATTTTATATTTGTCGAGTCAAGGATCAAGTTTTATTTTCAAATCTGCCGAAATAATATTTTTTGACATAGCAAGAAACCGATGTCGAGCCCTTGTGGCGGCAGGAGCGAAGACGTTTTGGCCATGCCGATTCAAGGATCAAATTTATAATCATATCTACAGAAATAGTATATTTTTGACACAGCTGCAGACAACAGATTACGTGCTCTTGTGGCGCAATCGGCAGCGCGTTCGGCTGTTAACCGAAAGGTCGGTGGTTCGAACCCACCCAGGAGCGAATTCATTTTATATTTGTCGAGTCAAGGATCAAGTTTTATTTTCAAATCTGCCGAAATAATATATTTTTGACATAGCAAAGAACCGATGTCGAGCCCTTGAGGCGGCAGGAGCGAAGACGTTTTGGTCATGTCCATGTAGAGTCATGGAACAAGTTTTATTTTCAAATCTGCCGAAATAATATATTTTTGACATAGCAAAGAAACCGATGTCGAGCCCTTGTGGCGGCAGGAGCGAAGACGTTTTGGCCATGCCGATTCAAGGATCAAATTTTATAATCATATCTACAGAAATAGTATATTTTTGACACAGCTGCAGACAACAGATTACGTGCTCTTGTGGCGCAATCGGCAGCGCGTTCGGCTGTTAACCGAAAGGTCGGTGGTTCGAACCCACCCAGGAGCGAATTCATTTTATATTTGTCGAGTCAAGGATCAAGTTTTATTTTCAAATCTGCCGAAATAATATTTTTTGACATAGCAAGAAACCGATGTCGAGCCCTTGTGGCGGCAGGAGCGAAGACGTTTTGGCCATGCCGATTCAAGGATCAAATTTATAATCATATCTACAGAAATAGTATATTTTTGACACAGCTGCAGACAACAGATTACGTGCTCTTGTGGCGCAATCGGCAGCGCGTTCGGCTGTTAACCGAAAGGTCGGTGGTTCGAACCCACCCAGGAGCGAATTCATTTTATATTTGTCGAGTCAAGGATCAAGTTTTATTTTCAAATCTGCCGAAATAATATATTTTTGACATAGCAAAGAACCGATGTCGAGCCCTTGAGGCGGCAGGAGCGAAGACGTTTTGGTCATGTCGATGTAGAGTCATGGAACAAGTTTTATTTTCAAATCTGCCGAAATAATATATTTTTGACATAGCAAAGAAACCGATGTCGAGCCCTTGTGGCGGCAGGAGCGAAGACGTTTTGGCCATGCCGATTCAAGGATCAAATTTTATAATCATATCTACAGAAATAGTATATTTTTGACACAGCTGCAGACAACAGATTACGTGCTCTTGTGGCGCAATCGGCAGCGCGTTCGGCTGTTAACCGAAAGGTCGGTGGTTCGAACCCACCCAGGAGCGAATTCATTTTATATTTGTCGAGTCAAGGATCAAGTTTTATTTTCAAATCTGCCGAAATAATATTTTTTGACATAGCAAGAAACCGATGTCGAGCCCTTGTGGCGGCAGGAGCGAAGACGTTTTGGCCATGCCGATTCAAGGATCAAATTTATAATCATATCTACAGAAATAGTATATTTTTGACACAGCTGCAGACAACAGATTACGTGCTCTTGTGGCGCAATCGGCAGCGCGTTCGGCTGTTAACCGAAAGGTCGGTGGTTCGAACCCACCCAGGAGCGAATTCATTTTATATTTGTCGAGTCAAGGATCAAGTTTTATTTTCAAATCTGCCGAAATAATATATTTTTGACATAGCAAAGAACCGATGTCGAGCCCTTGAGGCGGCAGGAGCGAAGACGTTTTGGTCATGTCGATGTAGAGTCATGGAACAAGTTTTATTTTCAAATCTGCCGAAATAATATATTTTTGACATAGCAAAGAAACCGATGTCGAGCCCTTGTGGCGGCAGGAGCGAAGACGTTTTGGCCATGCCGATTCAAGGATCAAATTTTATAATCATATCTACAGAAATAGTATATTTTTGATATAGCTGCAGATCGATTCCGTGCTCTTGTGGCGCAATCGGCAGCGCGTTCGGCTGTTAACCGAAAGGTCGGTGGTTCGAACCCACCCAGGAGCGAATTCATTTTATATTTGTCGAGTCAAGGATCAAGTTTTATTTTCAAATCTGCCGAAATAATATTTTTTGACATAGCAAGAAACCGATGTCGAGCCCTTGTGGCGGCAGGAGCGAAGACGTTTTGGCCATGCCGATTCAAGGATCAAATTTTATAATCATATCTACAGAAATAGTATATTTTTGACACAGCTGCAGATAACAGATTACGTGCTCTTGTGGCGCAATCGGCAGCGCGTTCGGCTGTTAACCGAAAGGTCGGTGGTTCGAACCCACCCAGGAGCGAATTCATTTTATATTTGTCGAGTCAAGGATCAAGTTTTATTTTCAAATCTGCCGAAATAATATATTTTTGACATAGCAAAGAACCGATGTCGAGCCCTTGAGGCGGCAGGAGCGAAGACGTTTTGGTCATGTCCATGTAGAGTCATGGAACAAGTTTTATTTTCAAATCTGCCGAAATAATATATTTTTGACATAGCAAAGAAACCGATGTCGAGCCCTTGTGGCGGCAGGAGCGAAGACGTTTTGGCCATGCCGATTCAAGGATCAAATTTTATAATCATATCTACAGAAATAGTATATTTTTGACACAGCTGCAGACAACAGATTACGTGCTCTTGTGGCGCAATCGGCAGCGCGTTCGGCTGTTAACCGAAAGGTCGGTGGTTCGAACCCACCCAGGAGCGAATTCATTTTATATTTGTCGAGTCAAGGATCAAGTTTTATTTTCAAATCTGCCGAAATAATATTTTTTGACATAGCAAGAAACCGATGTCGAGCCCTTGTGGCGGCAGGAGCGAAGACGTTTTGGCCATGCCGATTCAAGGATCAAATTTATAATCATATCTACAGAAATAGTATATTTTTGACACAGCTGCAGACAACAGATTACGTGCTCTTGTGGCGCAATCGGCAGCGCGTTCGGCTGTTAACCGAAAGGTCGGTGGTTCGAACCCACCCAGGAGCGAATTCATTTTATATTTGTCGAGTCAAGGATCAAGTTTTATTTTCAAATCTGCCGAAATAATATATTTTTGACATAGCAAAGAACCGATGTCGAGCCCTTGAGGCGGCAGGAGCGAAGACGTTTTGGTCATGTCGATGTAGAGTCATGGAACAAGTTTTATTTTCAAATCTGCCGAAATAATATATTTTTGACATAGCAAAGAAACCGATGTCGAGCCCTTGTGGCGGCAGGAGCGAAGACGTTTTGGCCATGCCGATTCAAGGATCAAATTTTATAATCATATCTACAGAAATAGTATATTTTTGATATAGCTGCAGATCGATTCCGTGCTCTTGTGGCGCAATCGGCAGCGCGTTCGGCTGTTAACCGAAAGGTCGGTGGTTCGAACCCACCCAGGAGCGAATTCATTTTATATTTGTCGAGTCAAGGATCAAGTTTTATTTTCAAATCTGCCGAAATAATATATTTTTGACATAGCAAAGAACCGATGTCGAGCCCTTGAGGCGGCAGGAGCGAAGACGTTTTGGTCATGTCCATGTAGAGTCATGGAACAAGTTTTATTTTCAAATCTGCCGAAATAATATATTTTTGACATAGCAAAGAAACCGATGTCGAGCCCTTGTGGCGGCAGGAGCGAAGACGTTTTGGCCATGCCGATTCAAGGATCAAATTTTATAATCATATCTACAGAAATAGTATATTTTTGACACAGCTGCAGACAACAGATTACGTGCTCTTGTGGCGCAATCGGCAGCGCGTTCGGCTGTTAACCGAAAGGTCGGTGGTTCGAACCCACCCAGGAGCGAATTCATTTTATATTTGTCGAGTCAAGGATCAAGTTTTATTTTCAAATCTGCCGAAATAATATTTTTTGACATAGCAAGAAACCGATGTCGAGCCCTTGTGGCGGCAGGAGCGAAGACGTTTTGGCCATGCCGATTCAAGGATCAAATTTTATAATCATATCTACAGAAATAGTATATTTTTGACACAGCTGCAGACAACAGATTACGTGCTCTTGTGGCGCAATCGGCAGCGCGTTCGGCTGTTAACCGAAAGGTCGGTGGTTCGAACCCACCCAGGAGCGAATTCATTTTATATTTGTCGAGTCAAGGATCAAGTTTTATTTTCAAATCTGCCGAAATAATATATTTTTGACATAGCAAAGAACCGATGTCGAGCCCTTGAGGCGGCAGGAGCGAAGACGTTTTGGTCATGTCGATGTAGAGTCATGGAACAAGTTTTATTTTCAAATCTGCCGAAATAATATATTTTTGACATAGCAAAGAAACCGATGTCGAGCCCTTGTGGCGGCAGGAGCGAAGACGTTTTGGCCATGCCGATTCAAGGATCAAATTTTATAATCATATCTACAGAAATAGTATATTTTTGACACAGCTGCAGACAACAGATTACGTGCTCTTGTGGCGCAATCGGCAGCGCGTTCGGCTGTTAACCGAAAGGTCGGTGGTTCGAACCCACCCAGGAGCGAATTCATTTTATATTTGTCGAGTCAAGGATCAAGTTTTATTTTCAAATCTGCCGAAATAATATATTTTTGACATAGCAAAGAACCGATGTCGAGCCCTTGAGGCGGCAGGAGCGAAGACGTTTTGGTCATGTCGATGTAGAGTCATGGAACAAGTTTTATTTTCAAATCTGCCGAAATAATATATTTTTGACATAGCAAGGAAACCGATGTCGAGCCCTTGTGGCGGCAGGAGCGAAGACGTTTTGGCCATGCCGATTCAAGGATCAAATTTTATAATCATATCTACAGAAATAGTATATTTTTGACACAGCTGCAGACAACAGATTACGTGCTCTTGTGGCGCAATCGGCAGCGCGTTCGGCTGTTAACCGAAAGGTCGGTGGTTCGAACCCACCCAGGAGCGAATTCATTTTATATTTGTCGAGTCAAGGATCAAGTTTTATTTTCAAATCTGCCGAAATAATATTTTTTGACATAGCAAGAAACCGATGTCGAGCCCTTGTGGCGGCAGGAGCGAAGACGTTTTGGCCATGCCGATTCAAGGATCAAATTTATAATCATATCTACAGAAATAGTATATTTTTGACACAGCTGCAGACAACAGATTACGTGCTCTTGTGGCGCAATCGGCAGCGCGTTCGGCTGTTAACCGAAAGGTCGGTGGTTCGAACCCACCCAGGAGCGAATTCATTTTATATTTGTCGAGTCAAGGATCAAGTTTTATTTTCAAATCTGCCGAAATAATATTTTTTGACATAGCAAGAAACCGATGTCGAGCCCTTGTGGCGGCAGGAGCGAAGACGTTTTGGCCATGCCGATTCAAGGATCAAATTTATAATCATATCTACAGAAATAGTATATTTTTGACACAGCTGCAGACAACAGATTACGTGCTCTTGTGGCGCAATCGGCAGCGCGTTCGGCTGTTAACCGAAAGGTCGGTGGTTCGAACCCACCCAGGAGCGAATTCATTTTATATTTGTCGAGTCAAGGATCAAGTTTTATTTTCAAATCTGTCGAAATAATATATTTTTGACATAGCAAAGAACCGATGTCGAGCCCTTGAGGCGGCAGGAGCGAAGACGTTTTGGTCATGTCGATGTAGAGTCATGGAACAAGTTTTATTTTCAAATCTGCCGAAATAATATATTTTTGACATAGCAAAGAAACCGATGTCGAGCCCTTGTGGCGGCAGGAGCGAAGACGTTTTGGCCATGCCGATTCAAGGATCAAATTTTATAATCATATCTACAGAAATAGTATATTTTTGATATAGCTGCAGATCGATTCCGTGCTCTTGTGGCGCAATCGGCAGCGCGTTCGGCTGTTAACCGAAAGGTCGGTGGTTCGAACCCACCCAGGAGCGAATTCATTTTATATTTGTCGAGTCAAGGATCAAGTTTTATTTTCAAATCTGCCGAAATAATATTTTTTGACATAGCAAGAAACCGATGTCGAGCCCTTGTGGCGGCAGGAGCGAAGACGTTTTGGCCATGCCGATTCAAGGATCAAATTTTATAATCATATCTACAGAAATAGTATATTTTTGACACAGCTGCAGACAACAGATTACGTGCTCTTGTGGCGCAATCGGCAGCGCGTTCGGCTGTTAACCGAAAGGTCGGTGGTTCGAACCCACCCAGGAGCGAATTCATTTTATATTTGTCGAGTCAAGGATCAAGTTTTATTTTCAAATCTGCCGAAATAATATATTTTTGACATAGCAAAGAACCGATGTCGAGCCCTTGAGGCGGCAGGAGCGAAGACGTTTTGGTCATGTCCATGTAGAGTCATGGAACAAGTTTTATTTTCAAATCTGCCGAAATAATATATTTTTGACATAGCAAAGAAACCGATGTCGAGCCCTTGTGGCGGCAGGAGCGAAGACGTTTTGGCCATGCCGATTCAAGGATCAAATTTTATAATCATATCTACAGAAATAGTATATTTTTGACACAGCTGCAGACAACAGATTACGTGCTCTTGTGGCGCAATCGGCAGCGCGTTCGGCTGTTAACCGAAAGGTCGGTGGTTCGAACCCACCCAGGAGCGAATTCATTTTATATTTGTCGAGTCAAGGATCAAGTTTTATTTTCAAATCTGTCGAAATAATATATTTTTGACATAGCAAAGAACCGATGTCGAGCCCTTGAGGCGGCAGGAGCGAAGACGTTTTGGTCATGTCGATGTAGAGTCATGGAACAAGTTTTATTTTCAAATCTGCCGAAATAATATATTTTTGACATAGCAAAGAAACCGATGTCGAGCCCTTGTGGCGGCAGGAGCGAAGACGTTTTGGCCATGCCGATTCAAGGATCAAATTTTATAATCATATCTACAGAAATAGTATATTTTTGACACAGCTGCAGACAACAGATTACGTGCTCTTGTGGCGCAATCGGCAGCGCGTTCGGCTGTTAACCGAAAGGTCGGTGGTTCGAACCCACCCAGGAGCGAATTCATTTTATATTTGTCGAGTCAAGGATCAAGTTTTATTTTCAAATCTGCCGAAATAATATTTTTTGACATAGCAAGAAACCGATGTCGAGCCCTTGTGGCGGCAGGAGCGAAGACGTTTTGGCCATGCCGATTCAAGGATCAAATTTATAATCATATCTACAGAAATAGTATATTTTTGACACAGCTGCAGACAACAGATTACGTGCTCTTGTGGCGCAATCGGCAGCGCGTTCGGCTGTTAACCGAAAGGTCGGTGGTTCGAACCCACCCAGGAGCGAATTCATTTTATATTTGTCGAGTCAAGGATCAAGTTTTATTTTCAAATCTGCCGAAATAATATTTTTTGACATAGCAAGAAACCGATGTCGAGCCCTTGTGGCGGCAGGAGCGAAGACGTTTTGGCCATGCCGATTCAAGGATCAAATTTATAATCATATCTACAGAAATAGTATATTTTTGACACAGCTGCAGACAACAGATTACGTGCTCTTGTGGCGCAATCGGCAGCGCGTTCGGCTGTTAACCGAAAGGTCGGTGGTTCGAACCCACCCAGGAGCGAATTCATTTTATATTTGTCGAGTCAAGGATCAAGTTTTATTTTCAAATCTGTCGAAATAATATATTTTTGACATAGCAAAGAACCGATGTCGAGCCCTTGAGGCGGCAGGAGCGAAGACGTTTTGGTCATGTCGATGTAGAGTCATGGAACAAGTTTTATTTTCAAATCTGCCGAAATAATATATTTTTGACATAGCAAAGAAACCGATGTCGAGCCCTTGTGGCGGCAGGAGCGAAGACGTTTTGGCCATGCCGATTCAAGGATCAAATTTTATAATCATATCTACAGAAATAGTATATTTTTGATATAGCTGCAGATCGATTCCGTGCTCTTGTGGCGCAATCGGCAGCGCGTTCGGCTGTTAACCGAAAGGTCGGTGGTTCGAACCCACCCAGGAGCGAATTCATTTTATATTTGTCGAGTCAAGGATCAAGTTTTATTTTCAAATCTGCCGAAATAATATTTTTTGACATAGCAAGAAACCGATGTCGAGCCCTTGTGGCGGCAGGAGCGAAGACGTTTTGGCCATGCCGATTCAAGGATCAAATTTTATAATCATATCTACAGAAATAGTATATTTTTGACACAGCTGCAGATAACAGATTACGTGCTCTTGTGGCGCAATCGGCAGCGCGTTCGGCTGTTAACCGAAAGGTCGGTGGTTCGAACCCACCCAGGAGCGAATTCATTTTATATTTGTCGAGTCAAGGATCAAGTTTTATTTTCAAATCTGCCGAAATAATATATTTTTGACATAGCAAAGAACCGATGTCGAGCCCTTGAGGCGGCAGGAGCGAAGACGTTTTGGTCATGTCCATGTAGAGTCATGGAACAAGTTTTATTTTCAAATCTGCCGAAATAATATATTTTTGACATAGCAAAGAAACCGATGTCGAGCCCTTGTGGCGGCAGGAGCGAAGACGTTTTGGCCATGCCGATTCAAGGATCAAATTTTATAATCATATCTACAGAAATAGTATATTTTTGACACAGCTGCAGACAACAGATTACGTGCTCTTGTGGCGCAATCGGCAGCGCGTTCGGCTGTTAACCGAAAGGTCGGTGGTTCGAACCCACCCAGGAGCGAATTCATTTTATATTTGTCGAGTCAAGGATCAAGTTTTATTTTCAAATCTGTCGAAATAATATATTTTTGACATAGCAAAGAACCGATGTCGAGCCCTTGAGGCGGCAGGAGCGAAGACGTTTTGGTCATGTCGATGTAGAGTCATGGAACAAGTTTTATTTTCAAATCTGCCGAAATAATATATTTTTGACATAGCAAAGAAACCGATGTCGAGCCCTTGTGGCGGCAGGAGCGAAGACGTTTTGGCCATGCCGATTCAAGGATCAAATTTTATAATCATATCTACAGAAATAGTATATTTTTGATATAGCTGCAGATCGATTCCGTGCTCTTGTGGCGCAATCGGCAGCGCGTTCGGCTGTTAACCGAAAGGTCGGTGGTTCGAACCCACCCAGGAGCGAATTCATTTTATATTTGTCGAGTCAAGGATCAAGTTTTATTTTCAAATCTGCCGAAATAATATTTTTTGACATAGCAAGAAACCGATGTCGAGCCCTTGTGGCGGCAGGAGCGAAGACGTTTTGGCCATGCCGATTCAAGGATCAAATTTTATAATCATATCTACAGAAATAGTATATTTTTGACACAGCTGCAGACAACAGATTACGTGCTCTTGTGGCGCAATCGGCAGCGCGTTCGGCTGTTAACCGAAAGGTCGGTGGTTCGAACCCACCCAGGAGCGAATTCATTTTATATTTGTCGAGTCAAGGATCAAGTTTTATTTTCAAATCTGCCGAAATAATATATTTTTGACATAGCAAAGAACCGATGTCGAGCCCTTGTGGCGGCAGGAGCGAAGACGTTTTGGCCATGCCGATTCAAGGATCAAATTTTATAATCATATCTACAGAAATAGTATATTTTTGACACAGCTGCAGATAACAGATTACGTGCTCTTGTGGCGCAATCGGCAGCGCGTTCGGCTGTTAACCGAAAGGTCGGTGGTTCGAACCCACCCAGGAGCGAATTCATTTTATATTTGTCGAGTCAAGGATCAAGTTTTATTTTCAAATCTGCCGAAATAATATATTTTTGACATAGCAAAGAACCGATGTCGAGCCCTTGAGGCGGCAGGAGCGAAGACGTTTTGGTCATGTCCATGTAGAGTCATGGAACAAGTTTTATTTTCAAATCTGCCGAAATAATATATTTTTGACATAGCAAAGAAACCGATGTCGAGCCCTTGTGGCGGCAGGAGCGAAGACGTTTTGGCCATGCCGATTCAAGGATCAAATTTTATAATCATATCTACAGAAATAGTATATTTTTGATATAGCTGCAGATCGATTCCGTGCTCTTGTGGCGCAATCGGCAGCGCGTTCGGCTGTTAACCGAAAGGTCGGTGGTTCGAACCCACCCAGGAGCGAATTCATTTTATATTTGTCGAGTCAAGGATCAAGTTTTATTTTCAAATCTGCCGAAATAATATTTTTTGACATAGCAAGAAACCGATGTCGAGCCCTTGTGGCGGCAGGAGCGAAGACGTTTTGGCCATGCCGATTCAAGGATCAAATTTTATAATCATATCTACAGAAATAGTATATTTTTGACACAGCTGCAGATAACAGATTACGTGCTCTTGTGGCGCAATCGGCAGCGCGTTCGGCTGTTAACCGAAAGGTCGGTGGTTCGAACCCACCCAGGAGCGAATTCATTTTATATTTGTCGAGTCAAGGATCAAGTTTTATTTTCAAATCTGCCGAAATAATATATTTTTGACATAGCAAAGAACCGATGTCGAGCCCTTGTGGCGGCAGGAGCGAAGACGTTTTGGCCATGCCGATTCAAGGATCAAATTTTATAATCATATCTACAGAAATAGTATATTTTTGACACAGCTGCAGATAACAGATTACGTGCTCTTGTGGCGCAATCGGCAGCGCGTTCGGCTGTTAACCGAAAGGTCGGTGGTTCGAACCCACCCAGGAGCGAATTCATTTTATATTTGTCGAGTCAAGGATCAAGTTTTATTTTCAAATCTGCCGAAATAATATATTTTTGACATAGCAAAGAACCGATGTCGAGCCCTTGAGGCGGCAGGAGCGAAGACGTTTTGGTCATGTCCATGTAGAGTCATGGAACAAGTTTTATTTTCAAATCTGCCGAAATAATATATTTTTGACATAGCAAAGAAACCGATGTCGAGCCCTTGTGGCGGCAGGAGCGAAGACGTTTTGGCCATGCCGATTCAAGGATCAAATTTTATAATCATATCTACAGAAATAGTATATTTTTGACACAGCTGCAGACAACAGATTACGTGCTCTTGTGGCGCAATCGGCAGCGCGTTCGGCTGTTAACCGAAAGGTCGGTGGTTCGAACCCACCCAGGAGCGAATTCATTTTATATTTGTCGAGTCAAGGATCAAGTTTTATTTTCAAATCTGCCGAAATAATATTTTTTGACATAGCAAGAAACCGATGTCGAGCCCTTGTGGCGGCAGGAGCGAAGACGTTTTGGCCATGCCGATTCAAGGATCAAATTTATAATCATATCTACAGAAATAGTATATTTTTGACACAGCTGCAGACAACAGATTACGTGCTCTTGTGGCGCAATCGGCAGCGCGTTCGGCTGTTAACCGAAAGGTCGGTGGTTCGAACCCACCCAGGAGCGAATTCATTTTATATTTGTCGAGTCAAGGATCAAGTTTTATTTTCAAATCTGCCGAAATAATATATTTTTGACATAGCAAGAAACCGATGTCGAGCCCTTGTGGCGGCAGGAGCGAAGACGTTTTGGCCATGCCGATTCAAGGATCAAATTTTATAATCATATCTACAGAAATAGTATATTTTTGACACAGCTGCAGACAACAGATTACGTGCTCTTGTGGCGCAATCGGCAGCGCGTTCGGCTGTTAACCGAAAGGTCGGTGGTTCGAACCCACCCAGGAGCGAATTCATTTTATATTTGTCGAGTCAAGGATCAAGTTTTATTTTCAAATCTGTCGAAATAATATATTTTTGACATAGCAAAGAACCGATGTCGAGCCCTTGAGGCGGCAGGAGCGAAGACGTTTTGGTCATGTCGATGTAGAGTCATGGAACAAGTTTTATTTTCAAATCTGCCGAAATAATATATTTTTGACATAGCAAAGAAACCGATGTCGAGCCCTTGTGGCGGCAGGAGCGAAGACGTTTTGGCCATGCCGATTCAAGGATCAAATTTTATAATCATATCTACAGAAATAGTATATTTTTGATATAGCTGCAGATCGATTCCGTGCTCTTGTGGCGCAATCGGCAGCGCGTTCGGCTGTTAACCGAAAGGTCGGTGGTTCGAACCCACCCAGGAGCGAATTCATTTTATATTTGTCGAGTCAAGGATCAAGTTTTATTTTCAAATCTGCCGAAATAATATTTTTTGACATAGCAAGAAACCGATGTCGAGCCCTTGTGGCGGCAGGAGCGAAGACGTTTTGGCCATGCCGATTCAAGGATCAAATTTTATAATCATATCTACAGAAATAGTATATTTTTGACACAGCTGCAGACAACAGATTACGTGCTCTTGTGGCGCAATCGGCAGCGCGTTCGGCTGTTAACCGAAAGGTCGGTGGTTCGAACCCACCCAGGAGCGAATTCATTTTATATTTGTCGAGTCAAGGATCAAGTTTTATTTTCAAATCTGCCGAAATAATATATTTTTGACATAGCAAAGAACCGATGTCGAGCCCTTGTGGCGGCAGGAGCGAAGACGTTTTGGCCATGCCGATTCAAGGATCAAATTTTATAATCATATCTACAGAAATAGTATATTTTTGACACAGCTGCAGACAACAGATTACGTGCTCTTGTGGCGCAATCGGCAGCGCGTTCGGCTGTTAACCGAAAGGTCGGTGGTTCGAACCCACCCAGGAGCGAATTCATTTTATATTTGTCGAGTCAAGGATCAAGTTTTATTTTCAAATCTGCCGAAATAATATATTTTTGACATAGCAAAGAACCGATGTCGAGCCCTTGAGGCGGCAGGAGCGAAGACGTTTTGGTCATGTCCATGTAGAGTCATGGAACAAGTTTTATTTTCAAATCTGCCGAAATAATATATTTTTGACATAGCAAAGAAACCGATGTCGAGCCCTTGTGGCGGCAGGAGCGAAGACGTTTTGGCCATGCCGATTCAAGGATCAAATTTTATAATCATATCTACAGAAATAGTATATTTTTGACACAGCTGCAGACAACAGATTACGTGCTCTTGTGGCGCAATCGGCAGCGCGTTCGGCTGTTAACCGAAAGGTCGGTGGTTCGAACCCACCCAGGAGCGAATTCATTTTATATTTGTCGAGTCAAGGATCAAGTTTTATTTTCAAATCTGCCGAAATAATATTTTTTGACATAGCAAGAAACCGATGTCGAGCCCTTGTGGCGGCAGGAGCGAAGACGTTTTGGCCATGCCGATTCAAGGATCAAATTTATAATCATATCTACAGAAATAGTATATTTTTGACACAGCTGCAGACAACAGATTACGTGCTCTTGTGGCGCAATCGGCAGCGCGTTCGGCTGTTAACCGAAAGGTCGGTGGTTCGAACCCACCCAGGAGCGAATTCATTTTATATTTGTCGAGTCAAGGATCAAGTTTTATTTTCAAATCTGCCGAAATAATATTTTTTGACATAGCAAGAAACCGATGTCGAGCCCTTGTGGCGGCAGGAGCGAAGACGTTTTGGCCATGCCGATTCAAGGATCAAATTTATAATCATATCTACAGAAATAGTATATTTTTGACACAGCTGCAGACAACAGATTACGTGCTCTTGTGGCGCAATCGGCAGCGCGTTCGGCTGTTAACCGAAAGGTCGGTGGTTCGAACCCACCCAGGAGCGAATTCATTTTATATTTGTCGAGTCAAGGATCAAGTTTTATTTTCAAATCTGCCGAAATAATATTTTTTGACATAGCAAGAAACCGATGTCGAGCCCTTGTGGCGGCAGGAGCGAAGACGTTTTGGCCATGCCGATTCAAGGATCAAATTTATAATCATATCTACAGAAATAGTATATTTTTGACACAGCTGCAGACAACAGATTACGTGCTCTTGTGGCGCAATCGGCAGCGCGTTCGGCTGTTAACCGAAAGGTCGGTGGTTCGAACCCACCCAGGAGCGAATTCATTTTATATTTGTCGAGTCAAGGATCAAGTTTTATTTTCAAATCTGCCGAAATAATATATTTTTGACATAGCAAAGAACCGATGTCGAGCCCTTGTGGCGGCAGGAGCGAAGACGTTTTGGCCATGCCGATTCAAGGATCAAATTTTATAATCATATCTACAGAAATAGTATATTTTTGATATAGCTGCAGATCGATTCCGTGCTCTTGTGGCGCAATCGGCAGCGCGTTCGGCTGTTAACCGAAAGGTCGGTGGTTCGAACCCACCCAGGAGCGAATTCATTTTATATTTGTCGAGTCAAGGATCAAGTTTTATTTTCAAATCTGCCGAAATAATATTTTTTGACATAGCAAGAAACCGATGTCGAGCCCTTGTGGCGGCAGGAGCGAAGACGTTTTGGCCATGCCGATTCAAGGATCAAATTTTATAATCATATCTACAGAAATAGTATATTTTTGACACAGCTGCAGATAACAGATTACGTGCTCTTGTGGCGCAATCGGCAGCGCGTTCGGCTGTTAACCGAAAGGTCGGTGGTTCGAACCCACCCAGGAGCGAATTCATTTTATATTTGTCGAGTCAAGGATCAAGTTTTATTTTCAAATCTGCCGAAATAATATATTTTTGACATAGCAAAGAACCGATGTCGAGCCCTTGAGGCGGCAGGAGCGAAGACGTTTTGGTCATGTCCATGTAGAGTCATGGAACAAGTTTTATTTTCAAATCTGCCGAAATAATATATTTTTGACATAGCAAAGAAACCGATGTCGAGCCCTTGTGGCGGCAGGAGCGAAGACGTTTTGGCCATGCCGATTCAAGGATCAAATTTTATAATCATATCTACAGAAATAGTATATTTTTGACACAGCTGCAGACAACAGATTACGTGCTCTTGTGGCGCAATCGGCAGCGCGTTCGGCTGTTAACCGAAAGGTCGGTGGTTCGAACCCACCCAGGAGCGAATTCATTTTATATTTGTCGAGTCAAGGATCAAGTTTTATTTTCAAATCTGTCGAAATAATATATTTTTGACATAGCAAAGAACCGATGTCGAGCCCTTGAGGCGGCAGGAGCGAAGACGTTTTGGTCATGTCGATGTAGAGTCATGGAACAAGTTTTATTTTCAAATCTGCCGAAATAATATATTTTTGACATAGCAAAGAAACCGATGTCGAGCCCTTGTGGCGGCAGGAGCGAAGACGTTTTGGCCATGCCGATTCAAGGATCAAATTTTATAATCATATCTACAGAAATAGTATATTTTTGATATAGCTGCAGATCGATTCCGTGCTCTTGTGGCGCAATCGGCAGCGCGTTCGGCTGTTAACCGAAAGGTCGGTGGTTCGAACCCACCCAGGAGCGAATTCATTTTATATTTGTCGAGTCAAGGATCAAGTTTTATTTTCAAATCTGCCGAAATAATATTTTTTGACATAGCAAGAAACCGATGTCGAGCCCTTGTGGCGGCAGGAGCGAAGACGTTTTGGCCATGCCGATTCAAGGATCAAATTTTATAATCATATCTACAGAAATAGTATATTTTTGACACAGCTGCAGATAACAGATTACGTGCTCTTGTGGCGCAATCGGCAGCGCGTTCGGCTGTTAACCGAAAGGTCGGTGGTTCGAACCCACCCAGGAGCGAATTCATTTTATATTTGTCGAGTCAAGGATCAAGTTTTATTTTCAAATCTGCCGAAATAATATATTTTTGACATAGCAAAGAACCGATGTCGAGCCCTTGAGGCGGCAGGAGCGAAGACGTTTTGGTCATGTCCATGTAGAGTCATGGAACAAGTTTTATTTTCAAATCTGCCGAAATAATATATTTTTGACATAGCAAAGAAACCGATGTCGAGCCCTTGTGGCGGCAGGAGCGAAGACGTTTTGGCCATGCCGATTCAAGGATCAAATTTTATAATCATATCTACAGAAATAGTATATTTTTGACACAGCTGCAGACAACAGATTACGTGCTCTTGTGGCGCAATCGGCAGCGCGTTCGGCTGTTAACCGAAAGGTCGGTGGTTCGAACCCACCCAGGAGCGAATTCATTTTATATTTGTCGAGTCAAGGATCAAGTTTTATTTTCAAATCTGCCGAAATAATATTTTTTGACATAGCAAGAAACCGATGTCGAGCCCTTGTGGCGGCAGGAGCGAAGACGTTTTGGCCATGCCGATTCAAGGATCAAATTTATAATCATATCTACAGAAATAGTATATTTTTGACACAGCTGCAGACAACAGATTACGTGCTCTTGTGGCGCAATCGGCAGCGCGTTCGGCTGTTAACCGAAAGGTCGGTGGTTCGAACCCACCCAGGAGCGAATTCATTTTATATTTGTCGAGTCAAGGATCAAGTTTTATTTTCAAATCTGCCGAAATAATATATTTTTGACATAGCAAGAAACCGATGTCGAGCCCTTGTGGCGGCAGGAGCGAAGACGTTTTGGCCATGCCGATTCAAGGATCAAATTTTATAATCATATCTACAGAAATAGTATATTTTTGACACAGCTGCAGACAACAGATTACGTGCTCTTGTGGCGCAATCGGCAGCGCGTTCGGCTGTTAACCGAAAGGTCGGTGGTTCGAACCCACCCAGGAGCGAATTCATTTTATATTTGTCGAGTCAAGGATCAAGTTTTATTTTCAAATCTGTCGAAATAATATATTTTTGACATAGCAAAGAACCGATGTCGAGCCCTTGAGGCGGCAGGAGCGAAGACGTTTTGGTCATGTCGATGTAGAGTCATGGAACAAGTTTTATTTTCAAATCTGCCGAAATAATATATTTTTGACATAGCAAAGAAACCGATGTCGAGCCCTTGTGGCGGCAGGAGCGAAGACGTTTTGGCCATGCCGATTCAAGGATCAAATTTTATAATCATATCTACAGAAATAGTATATTTTTGATATAGCTGCAGATCGATTCCGTGCTCTTGTGGCGCAATCGGCAGCGCGTTCGGCTGTTAACCGAAAGGTCGGTGGTTCGAACCCACCCAGGAGCGAATTCATTTTATATTTGTCGAGTCAAGGATCAAGTTTTATTTTCAAATCTGCCGAAATAATATTTTTTGACATAGCAAGAAACCGATGTCGAGCCCTTGTGGCGGCAGGAGCGAAGACGTTTTGGCCATGCCGATTCAAGGATCAAATTTTATAATCATATCTACAGAAATAGTATATTTTTGACACAGCTGCAGATAACAGATTACGTGCTCTTGTGGCGCAATCGGCAGCGCGTTCGGCTGTTAACCGAAAGGTCGGTGGTTCGAACCCACCCAGGAGCGAATTCATTTTATATTTGTCGAGTCAAGGATCAAGTTTTATTTTCAAATCTGCCGAAATAATATATTTTTGACATAGCAAAGAACCGATGTCGAGCCCTTGAGGCGGCAGGAGCGAAGACGTTTTGGTCATGTCCATGTAGAGTCATGGAACAAGTTTTATTTTCAAATCTGCCGAAATAATATATTTTTGACATAGCAAAGAAACCGATGTCGAGCCCTTGTGGCGGCAGGAGCGAAGACGTTTTGGCCATGCCGATTCAAGGATCAAATTTTATAATCATATCTACAGAAATAGTATATTTTTGACACAGCTGCAGACAACAGATTACGTGCTCTTGTGGCGCAATCGGCAGCGCGTTCGGCTGTTAACCGAAAGGTCGGTGGTTCGAACCCACCCAGGAGCGAATTCATTTTATATTTGTCGAGTCAAGGATCAAGTTTTATTTTCAAATCTGCCGAAATAATATTTTTTGACATAGCAAGAAACCGATGTCGAGCCCTTGTGGCGGCAGGAGCGAAGACGTTTTGGCCATGCCGATTCAAGGATCAAATTTATAATCATATCTACAGAAATAGTATATTTTTGACACAGCTGCAGACAACAGATTACGTGCTCTTGTGGCGCAATCGGCAGCGCGTTCGGCTGTTAACCGAAAGGTCGGTGGTTCGAACCCACCCAGGAGCGAATTCATTTTATATTTGTCGAGTCAAGGATCAAGTTTTATTTTCAAATCTGCCGAAATAATATATTTTTGACATAGCAAGAAACCGATGTCGAGCCCTTGTGGCGGCAGGAGCGAAGACGTTTTGGCCATGCCGATTCAAGGATCAAATTTTATAATCATATCTACAGAAATAGTATATTTTTGACACAGCTGCAGACAACAGATTACGTGCTCTTGTGGCGCAATCGGCAGCGCGTTCGGCTGTTAACCGAAAGGTCGGTGGTTCGAACCCACCCAGGAGCGAATTCATTTTATATTTGTCGAGTCAAGGATCAAGTTTTATTTTCAAATCTGCCGAAATAATATTTTTTGACATAGCAAGAAACCGATGTCGAGCCCTTGTGGCGGCAGGAGCGAAGACGTTTTGGCCATGCCGATTCAAGGATCAAATTTATAATCATATCTACAGAAATAGTATATTTTTGACACAGCTGCAGACAACAGATTACGTGCTCTTGTGGCGCAATCGGCAGCGCGTTCGGCTGTTAACCGAAAGGTCGGTGGTTCGAACCCACCCAGGAGCGAATTCATTTTATATTTGTCGAGTCAAGGATCAAGTTTTATTTTCAAATCTGCCGAAATAATATTTTTTGACATAGCAAGAAACCGATGTCGAGCCCTTGTGGCGGCAGGAGCGAAGACGTTTTGGCCATGCCGATTCAAGGATCAAATTTATAATCATATCTACAGAAATAGTATATTTTTGACACAGCTGCAGACAACAGATTACGTGCTCTTGTGGCGCAATCGGCAGCGCGTTCGGCTGTTAACCGAAAGGTCGGTGGTTCGAACCCACCCAGGAGCGAATTCATTTTATATTTGTCGAGTCAAGGATCAAGTTTTATTTTCAAATCTGCCGAAATAATATATTTTTGACATAGCAAAGAACCGATGTCGAGCCCTTGTGGCGGCAGGAGCGAAGACGTTTTGGCCATGCCGATTCAAGGATCAAATTTTATAATCATATCTACAGAAATAGTATATTTTTGATATAGCTGCAGATCGATTCCGTGCTCTTGTGGCGCAATCGGCAGCGCGTTCGGCTGTTAACCGAAAGGTCGGTGGTTCGAACCCACCCAGGAGCGAATTCATTTTATATTTGTCGAGTCAAGGATCAAGTTTTATTTTCAAATCTGCCGAAATAATATTTTTTGACATAGCAAGAAACCGATGTCGAGCCCTTGTGGCGGCAGGAGCGAAGACGTTTTGGCCATGCCGATTCAAGGATCAAATTTTATAATCATATCTACAGAAATAGTATATTTTTGACACAGCTGCAGATAACAGATTACGTGCTCTTGTGGCGCAATCGGCAGCGCGTTCGGCTGTTAACCGAAAGGTCGGTGGTTCGAACCCACCCAGGAGCGAATTCATTTTATATTTGTCGAGTCAAGGATCAAGTTTTATTTTCAAATCTGCCGAAATAATATATTTTTGACATAGCAAAGAACCGATGTCGAGCCCTTGAGGCGGCAGGAGCGAAGACGTTTTGGTCATGTCGATGTAGAGTCATGGAACAAGTTTTATTTTCAAATCTGCCGAAATAATATATTTTTGACATAGCAAAGAAACCGATGTCGAGCCCTTGTGGCGGCAGGAGCGAAGACGTTTTGGCCATGCCGATTCAAGGATCAAATTTTATAATCATATCTACAGAAATAGTATATTTTTGATATAGCTGCAGATCGATTCCGTGCTCTTGTGGCGCAATCGGCAGCGCGTTCGGCTGTTAACCGAAAGGTCGGTGGTTCGAACCCACCCAGGAGCGAATTCATTTTATATTTGTCGAGTCAAGGATCAAGTTTTATTTTCAAATCTGCCGAAATAATATTTTTTGACATAGCAAGAAACCGATGTCGAGCCCTTGTGGCGGCAGGAGCGAAGACGTTTTGGCCATGCCGATTCAAGGATCAAATTTTATAATCATATCTACAGAAATAGTATATTTTTGACACAGCTGCAGATAACAGATTACGTGCTCTTGTGGCGCAATCGGCAGCGCGTTCGGCTGTTAACCGAAAGGTCGGTGGTTCGAACCCACCCAGGAGCGAATTCATTTTATATTTGTCGAGTCAAGGATCAAGTTTTATTTTCAAATCTGCCGAAATAATATATTTTTGACATAGCAAAGAACCGATGTCGAGCCCTTGAGGCGGCAGGAGCGAAGACGTTTTGGTCATGTCCATGTAGAGTCATGGAACAAGTTTTATTTTCAAATCTGCCGAAATAATATATTTTTGACATATCAAAGAAACCGATGTCGAGCCCTTGTGGCGGCAGGAGCGAAGACGTTTTGGCCATGCCGATTCAAGGATCAAATTTTATAATCATATCTACAGAAATAGTATATTTTTGACACAGCTGCAGACAACAGATTACGTGCTCTTGTGGCGCAATCGGCAGCGCGTTCGGCTGTTAACCGAAAGGTCGGTGGTTCGAACCCACATAGGAGCGAATTCATTTTATATTTGTCGAGTCAAGGATCAAGTTTTATTTTCAAATCTGCCGAAATAATATTTTTTGACATAGCAAGAAACCGATGTCGAGCCCTTGTGGCGGCAGGAGCGAAGACGTTTTGGCCATGCCGATTCAAGGATCAAATTTATAATCATATCTACAGAAATAGTATATTTTTGACACAGCTGCAGACAACAGATTACGTGCTCTTGTGGCGCAATCGGCAGCGCGTTCGGCTGTTAACCGAAAGGTCGGTGGTTCGAACCCACTCAGGAGCGAATTCATTTTATATTTGTCGAGTCAAGGATCAAGTTTTATTTTCAAATCTGCCGAAATAATATTTTTTGACATAGCAAGAAACCGATGTCGAGCCCTTGTGGCGGCAGGAGCGAAGACGTTTTGGCCATGCCGATTCAAGGATCAAATTTATAATCATATCTACAGAAATAGTATATTTTTGACACAGCTGCAGACAACAGATTACGTGCTCTTGTGGCGCAATCGGCAGCGCGTTCGGCTGTTAACCGAAAGGTCGGTGGTTCGAACCCACCCAGGAGCGAATTCATTTTATATTTGTCGAGTCAAGGATCAAGTTTTATTTTCAAATCTGTCGAAATAATATATTTTTGACATAGCAAAGAACCGATGTCGAGCCCTTGAGGCGGCAGGAGCGAAGACGTTTTGGTCATGTCGATGTAGAGTCATGAAACAAGTTTTATTTTCAAATCTGCCGAAATAATATATTTTTGACATAGCAAAGAAACCGATGTCGAGCCCTTGTGGCGGCAGGAGCGAAGACGTTTTGGCCATGCCGATTCAAGGATCAAATTTTATAATCATATCTACAGAAATAGTATATTTTTGATATAGCTGTAGATCGATTCCGTGCTCTTGTGGCGCAATCGGCAGCGCGTTCGGCTGTTAACCGAAAGGTCGGTGGTTCGAACCCACCCAGGAGCGAATTCATTTTATATTTGTCGAGTCAAGGATCAAGTTTTATTTTCAAATCTGCCGAAATAATATTTTTTGACATAGCAAGAAACCGATGTCGAGCCCTTGTGGCGGCAGGAGCGAAGACGTTTTGGCCATGCCGATTCAAGGATCAAATTTTATAATCATATCTACAGAAATAGTATATTTTTGACACAGCTGCAGATAACAGATTACGTGCTCTTGTGGCGCAATCGGCAGCGCGTTCGGCTGTTAACCGAAAGGTCGGTGGTTCGAACCCACCCAGGAGCGAATTCATTTTATATTTGTCGAGTCAAGGATCAAGTTTTATTTTCAAATCTGCCGAAATAATATATTTTTGACATAGCAAAGAACCGATGTCGAGCCCTTGAGGCGGCAGGAGCGAAGACGTTTTGGTCATGTCCATGTAGAGTCATGGAACAAGTTTTATTTTCAAATCTGCCGAAATAATATATTTTTGACATAGCAAAGAAACCGATGTCGAGCCCTTGTGGCGGCAGGAGCGAAGACGTTTTGGCCATGCCGATTCAAGGATCAAATTTTATAATCATATCTACAGAAATAGTATATTTTTGACACAGCTGCAGACAACAGATTACGTGCTCTTGTGGCGCAATCGGCAGCGCGTTCGGCTGTTAACCGAAAGGTCGGTGGTTCGAACCCACCCAGGAGCGAATTCATTTTATATTTGTCGAGTCAAGGATCAAGTTTTATTTTCAAATCTGCCGAAATAATATATTTTTGACATAGCAAAGAACCGATGTCGAGCCCTTGAGGCGGCAGGAGCGAAGACGTTTTGGTCATGTCCATGTAGAGTCATGGAACAAGTTTTATTTTCAAATCTGCCGAAATAATATATTTTTGACATAGCAAAGAAACCGATGTCGAGCCCTTGTGGCGGCAGGAGCGAAGACGTTTTGGCCATGCCGATTCAAGGATCAAATTTTATAATCATATCTACAGAAATAGTATATTTTTGACACAGCTGCAGACAACAGATTACGTGCTCTTGTGGCGCAATCGGCAGCGCGTTCGGCTGTTAACCGAAAGGTCGGTGGTTCGAACCCACCCAGGAGCGAATTCATTTTATATTTGTCGAGTCAAGGATCAAGTTTTATTTTCAAATCTGCCGAAATAATATTTTTTGACATAGCAAGAAACCGATGTCGAGCCCTTGTGGCGGCAGGAGCGAAGACGTTTTGGCCATGCCGATTCAAGGATCAAATTTTATAATCATATCTACACAAATAGTATATTTTTGACACAGCTGCAGACAACAGATTACGTGCTCTTGTGGCGCTATCGGCAGCGCGTTCGGCTGTTAACCGAAAGGTCGATGGTTCGAACCCACCCAGGAGCGAATTCATTTTATATTTGTCGAGTCAAGGATCAAGTTTTATTTTCAAATCTGTCGAAATAATATATTTTTGACATAGCAAAGAACCGATGTCGAGCCCTTGAGGCGGCAGGAGCGAAGACGTTTTGGTCATGTCGATGTAGAGTCATGGAACAAGTTTTATTTTCAAATCTGCCGAAATAATATATTTTTGACATAGCAAAGAAACCGATGTCGAGCCCTTGTGGCGGCAGGAGCGAAGACGTTTTGGCCATGCCGATTCAAGGATCAAATTTTATAATCATATCTACAGAAATAGTATATTTTTGACACAGCTGCAGACAACAGATTACGTGCTCTTGTGGCGCAATCGGCAGCGCGTTCGGCTGTTAACCGAAAGGTCGGTGGTTCGAACCCACCCAGGAGCGAATTCATTTTATATTTGTCGAGTCAAGGATCAAGTTTTATTTTCAAATCTGCCGAAATAATATATTTTTGACATAGCAAAGAACCGATGTCGAGCCCTTGAGGCGGCAGGAGCGAAGACGTTTTGGTCATGTCCATGTAGAGTCATGGAACAAGTTTTATTTTCAAATCTGCCGAAATAATATATTTTTGACATAGCAAAGAAACCGATGTCGAGCCCTTGTGGCGGCAGGAGCGAAGACGTTTTGGCCATGCCGATTCAAGGATCAAATTTTATAATCATATCTACAGAAATAGTATATTTTTGACACAGCTGCAGACAACAGATTACGTGCTCTTGTGGGGCAATCGGCAGCGCGTTCGGCTGTTAACCGAAAGGTCGGTGGTTCGAACCCACCCAGGAGCGAATTCATTTTATATTTGTCGAGTCAAGGATCAAGTTTTATTTTCAAATCTGCCGAAATAATATTTTTTGACATAGCAAGAAACCGATGTCGAGCCCTTGTGGCGGCAGGAGCGAAGACGTTTTGGCCATGCCGATTCAAGGATCAAATTTTATAATCATATCTACAGAAATAGTATATTTTTGACACAGCTGCAGACAACAGATTACGTGCTCTTGTGGCGCAATCGGCAGCGCGTTCGGCTGTTAACCGAAAGGTCGGTGGTTCGAACCCACCCAGGAGCGAATTCATTTTATATTTGTCGAGTCAAGGATCAAGTTTTATTTTCAAATCTGCCGAAATAATATTTTTTGACATAGCAAGAAACCGATGTCGAGCCCTTGTGGCGGCAGGAGCGAAGACGTTTTGGCCATGCCGATTCAAGGATCAAATTTTATAATCATATCTACACAAATAGTATATTTTTGACACAGCTGCAGACAACAGATTACGTGCTCTTGTGGCGCTATCGGCAGCGCGTTCGGCTGTTAACCGAAAGGTCGATGGTTCGAACCCACCCAGGAGCGAATTCATTTTATATTTGTCGAGTCAAGGATCAAGTTTTATTTTCAAATCTGTCGAAATAATATATTTTTGACATAGCAAAGAACCGATGTCGAGCCCTTGAGGCGGCAGGAGCGAAGACGTTTTGGTCATGTCGATGTAGAGTCATGGAACAAGTTTTATTTTCAAATCTGCCGAAATAATATATTTTTGACATAGCAAAGAAACCGATGTCGAGCCCTTGTGGCGGCAGGAGCGAAGACGTTTTGGCCATGCCGATTCAAGGATCAAATTTTATAATCATATCTACAGAAATAGTATATTTTTGACACAGCTGCAGACAACAGATTACGTGCTCTTGTGGCGCAATCGGCAGCGCGTTCGGCTGTTAACCGAAAGGTCGGTGGTTCGAACCCACCCAGGAGCGAATTCATTTTATATTTGTCGAGTCAAGGATCAAGTTTTATTTTCAAATCTGCCGAAATAATATATTTTTGACATAGCAAAGAACCGATGTCGAGCCCTTGAGGCGGCAGGAGCGAAGACGTTTTGGTCATGTCCATGTAGAGTCATGGAACAAGTTTTATTTTCAAATCTGCCGAAATAATATATTTTTGACATAGCAAAGAAACCGATGTCGAGCCCTTGTGGCGGCAGGAGCGAAGACGTTTTGGCCATGCCGATTCAAGGATCAAATTTTATAATCATATCTACAGAAATAGTATATTTTTGACACAGCTGCAGACAACAGATTACGTGCTCTTGTGGGGCAATCGGCAGCGCGTTCGGCTGTTAACCGAAAGGTCGGTGGTTCGAACCCACCCAGGAGCGAATTCATTTTATATTTGTCGAGTCAAGGATCAAGTTTTATTTTCAAATCTGCCGAAATAATATTTTTTGACATAGCAAGAAACCGATGTCGAGCCCTTGTGGCGGCAGGAGCGAAGACGTTTTGGCCATGCCGATTCAAGGATCAAATTTTATAATCATATCTACAGAAATAGTATATTTTTGACACAGCTGCAGACAACAGATTACGTGCTCTTGTGGCGCAATCGGCAGCGCGTTCGGCTGTTAACCGAAAGGTCGGTGGTTCGAACCCACCCAGGAGCGAATTCATTTTATATTTGTCGAGTCAAGGATCAAGTTTTATTTTCAAATCTGTCGAAATAATATATTTTTGACATAGCAAAGAACCGATGTCGAGCCCTTGAGGCGGCAGGAGCGAAGACGTTTTGGTCATGTCGATGTAGAGTCATGGAACAAGTTTTATTTTCAAATCTGCCGAAATAATATATTTTTGACATAGCAAAGAAACCGATGTCGAGCCCTTGTGGCGGCAGAAGCGAAGACGTTTTGGCCATGCCGATTCAAGGATCAAATTTTATAATCATATCTACAGAAATAGTATATTTTTGATATAGCTGCAGATCGATTCCGTGCTCTTGTGGCGCAATCGGCAGCGCGTTCGGCTGTTAACCGAAAGGTCGGTGGTTCGAACCCACCCAGGAGCGAATTCATTTTATATTTGTCGAGTCAAGGATCAAGTTTTATTTTCAAATCTGCCGAAATAATATTTTTTGACATAGCAAGAAACCGATGTCGAGCCCTTGTGGCGGCAGGAGCGAAGACGTTTTGGCCATGCCGATTCAAGGATCAAATTTTATAATCATATATACAGAAATAGTATATTTTTGACACAGCTGCAGATAACAGATTACGTGCTCTTGTGGCGCAATCGGCAGCGCGTTCGGCTGTTAACCGAAAGGTCGGTGGTTCGAACCCACCCAGGAGCGAGTACATTTTGTCCATGTAGAGTCATGGATCAAGTTTTATTTTCAAATCTGCCGAAATAATATTTTTTGACATGCAAAAAAACCGATGTCGAGCCCTTGAGGCGGCAGGAGCGAAGACGTTTTGGTCATGCCGATTCAAGGATCAAATTTTATAATCATATCTACAGAAATAGTATATTTTTGATATAGCTGCAGATCGATTCCGTGCTCTTGTGGCGCAATCGGCAGTGCGTTCGGCTGTTAACCGAAAGGTCTTTGGTTCGAACCCACCCAGGAGCGAATACATTTTGTCCATGTAGAGTCATGGATCAAGTTTTATTTTCAAATCTGCCGAAATAATATTTTTTGACATAGCAAAAAACCGATGTCGAGCTCTTGCGGCGGCAGGAGCGAAGACGTTTTGGCCATGCCGATTCAAGGATCAAATTTTATAATCATATGTCACAGGAATGACCCATTACCTGTCCTCATTCAACCTCTTTCATTTCATACCATAATTTCCCATGTCATCATTTTATGAGGCACTCTTATTTAGTGCCATATGACAGATGTCAAGACAATCACCGCACCACTCACCATTGTCATCTTGCCCTGGAGAAGCAGAGATAAGTGGGACATTTTAGTGGAGGAGTGGGAAGAGGCTGCCAATTACATCAAGGAGCTAACTGGCAAGCAGTGGAAGCAGCTCATCATCATGCCTGAGAAGATCAGAGAAGACACGGATAAGGAGAGCATGGAAGGAATGTCTGAGGTCCTTCAAGCTTTGGCAGTTGGAGAAGGAAGTGATCTGGTAGACATCATGGAACTGAGCGAGAAGCTGCAAGACGGTATCAGCCCAACATACCTAGCAGATGGTATAGTGGGGAAGACTGAGCGATTCCGAGAGAGCGAGATGATCGCTTACGTCAAGCGAATCAACAAGTTGCGAGGACGACCGATCGAGTTCATCAACGAGGCAGCGACTACGGGCGGAATACAGCGGAACTTCGGCAGACCAGTCAACGGCAACTCAACTCTCATGCGAGGACGATTCAACGGCAGATCGACTCCTCTCAATCGTGGCACGGGCAGAGGCTACTACGGAGGTAGCAGCATGCCAGGCAACTATCGTTACGGACACGGCAGACAGTCAAGCGGCGGTCGGGGACGCCCGCTCTGAGAAGGAGGGGGATGTCACAGGAATGACCCATCCCCTGTCCTCATTCAACCTCTTTCATTTCATACCATAATTTCAAATGTCATAATTTTATGAGGCACTCTTATTTAGTGCCATTTTCAAGTATCAAGACTACGGTCTAGTCCCTATATATTCTACGGCTTATATATTTGCATTTATGCCTACGTGTAATGTGTTAATGTTGGCTCGACGGTAGCCAATCTAGGCAGTCTAGTGTTCTGAGCTCATAGTGAGCGGTCTCTTCTTGTTTGTGTTGCGCCTTGGCCAGACTTTGAGCTAATAAAGTCTACCGTTTGAACCCTCGTCCTCGTCTCCGACATCGCAAGTAGTAGAAGAAGAGTAGCTGAGGCTACTACATGGGGGCCGAACCAAACGAGTCGACGTGGAACCTCGAGTAAGCAGCGGCTTCTTGCGAAGGGACGTGTTAGTTTCGCCTTGCAGGAAGGAGGAGAGGGGGGTCTCCGTAGCTGTGTGCTGAGGCGAGAAGTTGGTGGTGGCAGAGGGGGGTCTGCGTGTAAAGCTGGTGTCGTGGCTGGAGTTCGTCATCTGATGATCATCAAATAAGCGAGGGGGCTTAAGATAAGGAAGAGTGGGGTCTTTCCTTTGGCTGGTGGTCGAAAGCTGGTGTTTTTCAAAAGCGAGGGGGCTTTGCTGTGGAAGAGGGGGGCATTCCTTTTGTTGCTGCCGAGTGTTGGAGGGTTGTTAGCTAGGAACTGTGTGTTCTAGCGGGTGGTTTTGTGTGGCGTTGCGTGTGTTATTCTTGTGTGGCGTGGCGTGTGGCGCGGGTTGTTGTGATTTGACGTGGCGTGTGTCGTTGAGCGTGGCGTGGCGTGATTGTTGTTTTGAGTGACGTAAGCATATCGATTGGCGTGTGGCGAGTAGAATCGATTGGCGCTTAGTCGTGTTGAAAGTGTTTTGTCGCGTATCGGTGCGGAGCGTGTTTTGCAGCGGAATACGTTATATTGAAGAATCTGTTGTTGCAGAATGTCAGCAGACGAAAAGAAGGAAGAGGAGGCCATGAAGAAGGCTCAAGAACAAGCGAAGAGGGCAGCGGCCGAACAGAAGAAGAAAGACAAAGAAGGACTCTCGGAGTATCAAGTGGATCTGGTCAAGAGGACGGATGCGATCATCCGAGACAAGCGACTGGCTCTGGAGGAACTAACCAAAGAGATTGCGGTTAGTGAGAATTGGAAAAAGCATTTCAATAATGGAAAGTTGAGAAATGCGAGAGGATCAAAAGCAGAGTGGTGTACAGATGCACTTGAAATGGCGAAGGAATTAGTCGAAGAAAGAAAGAAAGATATCGAGGAAATAATTACTTTCTGTGCACAAGTTGAATCTATGCTGGAAGATATTGTTGATGATTTGCCGTTGCAGAATCGCAAAAGAGAGCTCGAACAAATGAAGGAGAAGAAAAACCCCTTCCGAGGAGTCTGAGACGGCGCCGGAGAAGACAGGCGATAACGTTGAACATTCACCCGGTGAGGAGTCGGATATTTCAACATGGAGTTATAAACTTGACAGCAATAAGAAATCGAGAATGAAGAAAGAAGAAGAAAGAGTGCAAAAACTGGTGGAGAAAGGAATGGAGAAGTTGTTGAGAGAAAAAGAAGAAAAAGAAAAAAGGAAGCAGTCAGATTATCATTGCAGGAGGCAAGCGCACGAGAAGCGGATCAGACGAGAAGACGGGAGAGACCGGATCAGCAAGGAAGACACCGCGACTCGCCCCGAGTGGACAGTCAGTCCGATTTTGCAGAGGGGTTGGAAGAGAGAGAGATAGAAAATGTAAGAGTAGGTGGCAATGTGGGTGGTGGTAGTAGGAATGGTAGTTGGTGTGGGAGCACCCCGGAGTCTGCGACAGCCCTGGTGTTAGAGAAATTAACGGATACCCTGGGAGCCATGAAATACCCGGAAGTAGAGAAGTTCAAGGGAGGGGGACTAGGGAAGTTCGACGATTTCGTTGCGCGACTAGAGATGAAATACCTTCATTCATCCTCGGACATGGAGATGATGAACTTGTTAATGACCCATTTGGATGGACAACCAAGCTTGCTGTTTAAGTCTCTGAATAGAAAGCGGGTTTTGAGCTATGCTAGCATGAAGGAGAAAATGAGGGAGAAGATGAAGGGGGACAAGACCCTACGAGAGTACGAAGCCACTCGGGATTGGGGCGATGTTAGGAAGAGAGAGAGTGAGAGTCTAGATTCCTTTTCTATGTCTAGAAGAGTTGGCGGAGAGAGCATTCCCACGGATGCCAGAAGAGCATCTCTCACCGATCAAGGCGAAGATGCTGCTCGCTCAGTTGTCGAATTGGGCGCAGTATCGAGAGTTGCTGGAAGTGATGGAGAGGGCACGGCCAGGGGATGAGTACGAAGAATTGAGAAAGCAGGCGGGTAGAATGGAAGTGATGGAGAGAAGGGGCACCAGACTAGCAACGCATAGTAAGGGGCTCGGGTCAAGTAGCAAGGGGCGAGAGAGGAGAGACGGGTAGATAGAAGGGGCAAGCCGATGCACAGAAGAGGATACGGTAGTCACGGTGCAACAGGGACTGCACATGGCAAGTACGGTAGTCCAGTTACAGCAGGAGGCGGACAAGGGAGGGCATTCAACCCGAATGCACAACCCTACGTGCCGCATACTGTACAGCCAGAAGGGAATATGAGTGCACCGGCGGATAGGAGTGCACCGGCGGATAACAACCCGAGTTGGAGGCAGAGTAGCAGTGGAGGGGTCGGGAACGGCAGAGCGGCCGGACCGATGAAATGTTACAACTGTGGGGGTTTTGGGCATTTCAGCGCTCAGTGTGTATCACCAAAGAGGGCGGTGAGCAACAAGGTGCAGATGGGTAGTACGGTAGCTGCAGTTGAGAGTGAGAGTGAAGAAGGGGTCTTCTGGGGTCCCTTGGAGAGAACGAGAGTAGAAATAAATGGAGTCGCAGAGATGGCCATACTGGATTCAGGTGCAGAGGTAACCACCATTCCAGAAGAAGTGATGAAAAGAGTGGAAGAATATGGAGCAACCATCGAGTGGAAGGAAGGCGGAGCCGAGTTGCTAGATGCTGCAGCCAGCACCTTGAAAGTAGTGGGGCGCGCATTAGTGCATATGAAAATCAAGGGGAACGAGAAGAAGGTGGGTGTATACGTTGTCGAGAATGGGACGGAGATTCTACTAGGACAGAATACGGTGGAGATGTGGAATGATGGGTGCTGGAGTGAGAGAGAAGAGAAAGGAGAGCCAGCAGTCATGGCAGAAAGAGTTTTTCTCGCACCGATGGACTGCAAGCAGGTCGAGTTGAAGGCGCCTGAGGATAACCAGCGCGGTTTCCTTTCCAGTGACATCGGTGGAATGAGTGAAGGAGTAGTCGAGAGGACTAGGGGGAATAGAAGGGTGCAGGTTTGGAACCTGCAACAGTCTCCACTCATTCTGGAGAAAAACGAAAAAGTGGGAGAGTGGAAGAATGCCGAGTACGTGCTAATGGGATGTGAAGAGCAGAGTCAAGTAGGTGATAGAATAGAGAAGCAGGGCGAATCGGAGGCGAGAAAAGAACTGTTGTTGAGTCTAATTGAGAAGCAGGGGAGCATCGAGAGCGAGAAGTGCAAAAAGGCAATCGCAGAATACTCGCATGCATTCGCCATCTCAGAAGAGGAGATGGGAAGATCTCAGTTAGTGAAGCATATCATCGAGACGGGAGACACAAGGCCGATCAGGCAGAAAGGAAGACCAGTACCACTGGGAGTACAAGCGAAAGTCCGGGAAATGTTAGGTGACATGAAGCGAAGGGGCATCATTAGGGATAGCAATTCCCCTTGGGCTTCCCCACTGGTCATTGCACAGAAGAAGGACGGAAGCTTACGGTTGTGTGTCGAATACCGTAAGCTGAATTCTGTCATCAAGGAGGATGCATACCCTTTGCCGAGAATTGACCTGACAATTCAAAAGTTGAAAGGAAAGAAGTGGTTCTCCACTTTGGACCTTATCGCGGGGTACTGGCAAGTGGAGATGGAGGAGGGATCAAAGGAAAAGACTGCTTTCTGTACAATGGGCGGGTTGTATGAATTCAATGTCCTTCCTTTTGGTCTCAGCACTTCTCCAGCAACATTTCAGCGATTGATGGAGCGCATCTTGGAGAATCTGCTAGGGGATCAGGTGGCAGTATACATTGACGATGTACTCATCGCCACTGAGACGGAAGACGAGCATGCAAAAATGCTGGGAAGGGTGCTAGAAGCAAGTCACGGTCTGAAGCTGAAAGCACAGAAGTGCAAGATGGCACAGAAGGAAGTGGAGTACCTGGGCCATTTGGTGACACGGGAGGGTGTGAAAATGGACGGGGCGAAGGTGCAGAAAATTGTAGAGTTAAAGGCACCACTGGACGTGAAGGAATTGAGACGCTTTCTGGGAATGGCATCATTCTACAGAAAATTCGTCCACAAGTTCGCAGAGAAGGCGAGTGCCTTGAATAGGCTGACGAGTGAGAAAGTGGAATGGAAATGGGGATTAGAAGAGCAGCGAGCATTTGAAGAGTTGAAGAAAATGCTGATTTCTTCTCCAGTCCTGGCACAACCAGATGTACAAGCAGTGCTCAGTGGTGAAAGACCTTTCATCATTTATTGCGATGCTAGTCAGAAGGCGGTGGGTGCAGTACTGACTCAGGAGGGGGAAGACGGGTTATTTCATCCACTTTACTTTGCATCAAAGAGATGTTCTCCAGCAGAGCGCGGCTACCATGTGACTGATAGTGAGGCGCTAGCCGTGATGTTCGCACTCAGAAGATTCAAGCCGATCTACTTTGGCACGAAAGTAGTGGTTCGCACGGACCACATGCCTTTGCGCGCGTTGTTTAGTGACAAAACAACATCGGCGAGAATCATGAGATGGGCACTGGAGTTACAGTCTTGTGATGTGACAATCGAGTACGTGAAGGGGAAGGCGAACAAGGTGGCAGACGCGCTGAGTAGGGGTGAACTAGTCACGGGAGCAGAGACTAGCGAGACAGCGCCAGAAGAGAAACCAGAAATTGAGCGGGTAGTGAATAGTGTGTCGTTGGGAGGGACGAGAGAAAAGTGGAAGGAAAGGATAGCAAAGGATGCCTTTGCCACCGAGATGAGAGAAAAGTTGGACGGAGTGACTGAGAGGCGGATCAGGGAAAAGGGTTTCCGGTGGTCAGAACAGAATGGAAGTCTGATGGTAGAAGGAGCACGAGGAGGACGCAGATTTTACGTCCCAGAATCATTGCGAGAGGAAGTATTGCATCAGTTTCATGACGGGAAGCTAGGCGGGCATTGGGGGGCAAACAAGACAGTGAAGAAGTTAAGGGAATACTTCTGGCCAGGCATGAAAGAAGACGTACAGAAGTACGTGGAGAACTGCCCGGACTGTACCTTGTTCAATGTGCGAGAGCCTCTTGTCCCACCTTTGAAGCCTATGCTAGTCGGGGAACCTTTCGAGACGGTAGCCATTGATGTCATGGAGATCGGAACTTCCCTGTCTGGAAACAGATACATTCTGACTGTAGTGGACGCATTCTCGAAGTTGGGAGCAGCATTCCCAATGCAGACTAAGGGGGCGAAAGAAGTAGCGGAGAAGTTCTGTAATGGATGGATTGCAGAAGGCAGATTGCCGCAGAACCTTGTGTCTGATAGGGGTGGCGAGTTCGTGAATAGAGTGCTAGGTTTCATTCTGGACACTTTGGAAGTCAAACACATCTTGACCAAAGGATACGTCCCCAGGGAGAATGGAATGTGCGAGAGATTTAACGGAACTCTGATCAGACTCTTGCAAAAGAAGGTGAAAGAGAAGGAAAAGTGGGACGAGATTTTGCCATTTTGCGTGTACACTTACAACACGAGTCCTCATGCGACCACGGGAATGAGCCCGTATCGATTGGTATACGGGAGGGAGCCTAGGCCGCTAGGAGAGAAGTTGGAAGAACTGGGTGAACAACCTAAGGAAGTAGAAGATTACGGTAGAGAGTTGGTAGAAGGGATGCGAATGGCAAGAGAAGAGGCGAAAGAGAATGCGCGAAGACAAATCGAGAAAATGAAGGGACATTACGATAGAAAGAATCGAATAGAAGGGAAAGAGTATCCTAGGAAGGGAGAAAAAGTTTTGGTGAAAGTGCCGGTTGGTAGAGGAGATACGGTACCCAAACTAACATCTGAGTGGAGTGGCCCTTTCCGAGTGATAGATGTAAGCGAGAACTCAGCAAGAGTGAAGGGAGAAGGGACAAAAGAGGAACTAATTATCCCATTTGATCAGCTGAGAAAAGTTGCTGAAGGGTGTGAAATAGAAGACAAAGGTAAGAAGAGAGTACAGAGAAATGTACATCCTGTTTGCAGGAGACGGGCCAGTACAACGTGGAGTGGCAGATTGACGTGGTTGGTGCCCACGTCATACGCAACAGCACTGAAGGGACGAAAAGAAGAAACCGTGCTCAATCCAGTCGGAGGAAAGGAGTGGATCTCAGCACTGACAGATGTCAAGACAATCACCGCACCACTCACCATTGTCATCTTGCCCTGGAGAAGCAGAGATAAGTGGGACATTTTAGTGGAGGAGTGGGAAGAGGCTGCCAATTACATCAAGGAGCTAACTGGCAAGCAGTGGAAGCAGCTCATCATCATGCCTGAGAAGATCAGAGAAGACACGGATAAGGAGAGCATGGAAGGAATGTCTGAGGTCCTTCAAGCTTTGGCAGTTGGAGAAGGAAGTGATCTGGTAGACATCATAGAACTGAGCGAGAAGCTGCAAGACGGTATCAGCCCAACATACCTAGCAGATGGTATAGTGGGGAAGACTGAGCGATTCGGAGAGAGCGAGATGATCGCTTACGTCAAGCGAATCAACAAGTTGCGAGGACGACCGATCGAGTTCATCAACGAGGCAGCGACTACGGGCGGAATACAGCGGAACTTCGGCAGACCAGTCAACGGCAACTCAACTCTCATGCGAGGACGATTCAACGGCAGATCGACTCCTCTCAATCGTGGCACGGGCAGAGGCTACTACGGAGGTAGCAGCATGCGAGGCAACTATCGTTACGGACACGGCAAACAGTCAAGCGGCGGTCGGGGACGCCCGCTCTGAGAAGGAGGGGGATGTCACAGGAATGACCCATCCCCTGTCCTCATTCAACCTCTTTCATTTCATACCATAATTTCAAATGTCATCATTTTATGAGGCACTCTTATTTAGTGCCATTTTCAAGTATCAAGACTACGGTCTAGTCCCTATATATTCTACGGCTTATATATTTGCATTTATGCCTACGTGTAATGTGTTAATGTTGGCTCGACGGTAGCCAATCTAGGCAGTCTAGTGTTCTGAGCTCATAGTGAGCGGTCTCTTCTTGTTTGTGTTGCGCCTTGGCCAGACTTTGAGCTAATAAAGTCTACCGTTTGAACCCTCGTCCTCGTCTCCGACATCGCAAGTAGTAGAAGAAGAGTAGCTGAGGCTACTACACATATCTACAGAAATATTATATTTTTGATATAGCGGCAGGTCGATTCAATGCTCTTGAGGCTCAATCGGCAGCGCGTTCGGCTGTTAACCGAAAGTCGGTGGTTCGAACCCACCCAGGAGCGAATTCATTTTATATTTGTCGAGTCAAGGATCAAGTTTTATTTTCAAATCTGTCGAAATAATATATTTTTGACATAGCAAAAAAAAAAACCGATGTCGAGCCCTTGTGGTGGCAGGAGCGAAGACGTTTTGGCCATGCCGATTCAAGGATCAAATTTTATAATCATATCTACAGAAATAGTATTTTTTTGATATAGCGGCAGGTCGATTCAGTGCTCTTGAGGCGCAATCGGCAGCGCGTTCGGCTGTTAACCGAAAGGTGGGTGGTTCGAACCCACCCAGGAGCGAATTCATTTTATATTTGTCGAGTCAAGGATTAAGTTTTATTTTCAAATCTGCCGAAATAATATTTTTTGACATAGCAAGAAACCGATGTCGAGCCCTTGTGGCGGCAGGAGCGAAGACGTTTTGGCCATGCCGATTCAAGGATCAAATTTTATGATCATATCTACAGAAATAGTATATTTTTGATATAGCTGCAGATCGATTCCGTGCTCTTGTGGCGGAATCGGCAGCGCGTTCGGCTGTTAACCGAAAGGTCGGTGGTTCGAACCCACCCAGGAGCGAATACATTTTGCCCATGTAGAGTCATGGATCAAGTTTTATTTTCAAATCTGCCGAAATAATATTTTTTAACATAGCAAAAAACCGATGTCGAGCCCTTGTGGCGGCAGGAGCGAAGACGTTTTGGCCATGCCGATTCAAGGATCAAATTTTATAATCATATCTACAGAAATAGTATTTTTTTGATATAGCGGCAGGTCGATTCAGTGCTCTTGAGGCGCAATCGGCAGCGCGTTCGGCTGTTAACCGAAAGGTCGGTGGTTCGAACCCACCCAGGAGCGAATTCATTTTATATTTGTCGAGTCAAGGATCAAGTTTTATTTTCAAATCTGCCGAAATAATATTTTTTGACATAGCAAGAAACCGATGTCGAGCCCTTGTGGCGGCAGGAGCGAAGACGTTTTGGCCATGCCGATTCAAGGATCAAATTTTATAATCATATCTACAGAAATAGTATATTTTTGATATAGCTGCAGATCGATTCCGTGCTCTTGTGGGGGAATCGGCAGCGCGTTCGGCTGTTAACCGAAAGGTCGGTGGTTCGAACCCACCCAGGAGCGAATACATTTTGTCCATGTAGAGTCATGGATCAAGTTTTATTTTCAAATCTGCCGAAATAATATTTTTTAACATAGCAAAAAACCGATGTCGAGCCCTTGAGGCGGCAGGAGCGAAGACGTTTTGGTCATGTCCATGTAGAGTCATGGAACAAGTTTTATTTTCAAATCTGCCGAAATAATATATTTTTGACATAGCAAAGAAACCGATGTCGAGTCCTTGTGGCGGCAGGAGCGAAGACGTTTTGGCCATGCCGATTCAAGGATCAAATTTTATAATCATATCTACAGAAATAGTATATTTTTGATATAGCTGTAGATCGATTCCGTGCTCTTGTGGCGCAATCGGCAGCGCGTTCGGCTGTTAACCGAAAGGTCGGTGGTTCGAACCCACCCAGGAGCGAATTCATTTTATATTTGTCGAGTCAAGGATCAAGTTTTATTTTCAAATCTGCCGAAATAATATATTTTTGACATAGCAAAGAACCGATGTCGAGCCCTTGAGGCGGCAGGAGCGAAGACGTTTTGGTCATGCCCATGTAGAGTCATGGAACAAGTTTTATTTTCAAATCTGCCGAAATAATATATTTTTGACATAGCAAAGAAACCGATGTCGAGTCCTTGTGGCAGCAGGAGCGAAGACGTTTTGGCCATGCCGATTCAAGGATCAAATTTTATAATCATATCTACAGAAATAGTATATTTTTGATATAGCTGTAGATCGATTCCGTGCTCTTGTGGCGCAATCGGCAGCGCGTTCGGCTGTTAACCGAAAGGTCGGTGGTTCGAACCCACCCAGGAGCGAATTCATTTTATATTTGTCGAGTCAAGGATCAAGTTTTATTTTCAAATCTGCCGAAATAATATTTTTTGACATAGCAAGAAACCGATGTCGAGCCCTTGTGGCGGCCGGAGCGAAGACGTTTTGGCCATGCCGATTCAAGGATCAAATTTTATGATCATATCTACAGAAATAGTATATTTTTGATATTGCTGCAGATCGATTCCGTGCTCTTGTGGAGGAATCGGCAGCGCGTTCGGCTGTTAACCGAAAGGTCGGTGGTTCGAACCCACCCAGGAGCGAATTCATTTTATATTTGTCGAGTCAAGGATCAAGTTTTATTTTCAAATCTGCCGAAATAATATATTTTTGACATAGCAAAGAACCGATGTCGAGCCCTTGAGGCGGCAGGAGCGAAGACGTTTTGGTCATGTCCATGTAGAGTCATGGAACAAGTTTTATTTTCAAATCTGCCGAAATAATATATTTTTGACATAGCAAAGAAACCGATGTCGAGTCCTTGTGGCGGCAGGAGCGAAGACGTTTTGGCCATGCCGATTCAAGGATCAAATTTTATAATCATATCTACAGAAATAGTATATTTTTGATATAGCTGTAGATCGATTCCGGGCTCTTGTGGCGCAATCGGCAGCGCGTTCGGCTGTTAACCGAAAGGTCGGTGGTTCGAACCCACCCAGGAGCGAATTCATTTTATATTTGTCGAGTCAAGGATCAAGTTTTATTTTCAAATCTGCCGAAATAATATTTTTTGACATAGCAAGAAACCGATGTCGAGCCCTTGTGGCGGCAGGAGCGAAGACGTTTTGGCCATGCCGATTCAAGGATCAAATTTTATGATCATATCTACAGAAATAGTATATTTTTGATATAGCTGCAGATCGATTCCGTGCTCTTGTGGAGGAATCGGCAGCGCGTTCGGCTGTTAACCGAAAGGTCGGTGGTTCGAACCCACCCAGGAGCGAATTCATTTTATATTTGTCGAGTCAAGGATCAAGTTTTATTTTCAAATCTGCCGAAATAATATATTTTTGACATAGCAAAGAACCGATGTCGAGCCCTTGAGGCGGCAGGAGCGAAGACGTTTTGGTCATGTCCATGTAGAGTCATGGAACAAGTTTTATTTTCAAATCTGCCGAAATAATATATTTTTGACATAGCAAAGAAACCGATGTCGAGTCCTTGTGGCGGCAGGAGCGAAGACGTTTTGGCCATGCCGATTCAAGGATCAAATTTTATAATCATATCTACAGAAATAGTATATTTTTGATATAGCTGTAGATCGATTCCGTGCTCTTGTGGCGCAATCGGCAGCGCGTTCGGCTGTTAACCGAAAGGTCGGTGGTTCGAACCCACCCAGGAGCGAATTCATTTTATATTTGTCGAGTCAAGGATCAAGTTTTATTTTCAAATCTGCCGAAATAATATTTTTTGACATAGCAAGAAACCGATGTCGAATCCTTATGGCGGCAGGAGCGAAGACGTTTTGGTAATGCCGATTCAAGGATCAAATTTTATGATCATATCTACAGAAATAGTATATTTTTGATATAGCTGCAGATCGATTTCGTGCTCGTGTGGCGCAATCGGCAGCGCGTTCGGCTGTTAACCGAAAGGTCGGTGGTTCGAACCCACCCAGGAGCGAATTCATTTTATATTTGTCGAGTCAAGGATCAAGTTTTATTTTCAAATCTGCCGAAATAATATTTTTTGACATAGCAAGAAACCGATGTCGAGCCCTTGTGGCGGCAGGAGCGAAGACGTTTTGGCCATGCCGATTCAAGGATCAAATTTTATGATCATATCTACAGAAATAGTATATTTTTGATATAGCTGCAGATCGATTCCGTGCTCTTGTGGAGGAATCGGCAGCGCGTTCGGCTGTTAACCGAAAGGTCGGTGGTTCGAACCCACCCAGGAGCGAATTCATTTTATATTTGTCGAGTCAAGGATCAAGTTTTATTTTCAAATCTGCCGAAATAATATATTTTTGACATAGCAAAGAACCGATGTCGAGCCCTTGAGGCGGCAGGAGCGAAGACGTTTTGGTCATGTCCATGTAGAGTCATGGAACAAGTTTTATTTTCAAATCTGCCGAAATAATATATTTTTGACATAGCAAAGAAACCGATGTCGAGTCCTTGTGGCGGCAGGAGCGAAGACGTTTTGGCCATGCCGATTCAAGGATCAAATTTTATAATCATATCTACAGAAATAGTATATTTTTGATATAGCTGTAGATCGATTCCGTGCTCTTGTGGCGCAATCGGCAGCGCGTTCGGCTGTTAACCGAAAGGTCGGTGGTTCGAACCCACCCAGGAGCGAATTCATTTTATATTTGTCGAGTCAAGGATCAAGTTTTATTTTCAAATCTGCCGAAATAATATTTTTTGACATAGCAAGAAACCGATGTCGAATCCTTGTGGCGGCAGGAGCGAAGACGTTTTGGTAATGCCGATTCAAGGATCAAATTTTATGATCATATCTACAGAAATAGTATATTTTTGATATAGCTGTAGATCGATTCCGTGCTCTTGTGGCGCAATCGGCAGCGCGTTCGGCTGTTAACCGAAAGGTCGGTGGTTCGAACCCACCCAGGAGCGAATTCATTTTATATTTGTCGAGTCAAGGATCAAGTTTTATTTTCAAATCTGCCGAAATAATATTTTTTGACATAGCAAGAAACCGATGTCGAATCCTTGTGGCGGCAGGAGCGAAGACGTTTTGGTAATGCCGATTCAAGGATCAAATTTTATGATCATATCTACAGAAATAGTATATTTTTGATATAGCTGCAGATCGATTTCGTGCTCGTGTGGCGCAATCGGCAGCGCGTTCGGCTGTTAACCGAAAGGTCGGTGGTTCGAACCCACCCAGGATCGAATTCATTTTATATTTGTCGAGTCAAGGATCAAGTTTTATTTTCAAATCTGCCGAAATAATATATTTTTGACATAGCAAAAAACCGATGTCGAGCCCTTGTGGCGGTAGGAGCGAAGACGTTTTGGCCATGCCGATTCAAGGATCCAATTTTATGATCATATCTACAGAAATAGTATATTTTTGATATAGCTGGAGATCGATTCCGTGCTCTTGTGGCGCAATCGGCAGCGCGTTCGGCTGTTAACCGAAAGGTCGGTGGTTCGAACCCACCCAGGAGCGAATTCATTTTATATTTGTCGAGTCAAGGATCAAGTTTTATTTTCAAATCTGCCGAAATAATATTTTTTGACATAGCAAGAAACCGATGTCGAGCCCTTGTGGCGGCAGGAGCGAAGACGTTTTGGTCATGTCCATGTAGAGTCATGGAACAAGTTTTATTTTCAAATCTGCCGAAATAATATATTTTTGACATAGCAAAGAAACCGATGTCGAGTCCTTGTGGCGGCAGGAGCGAAGACGTTTTGGCCATGCCGATTCAAGGATCAAATTTTATGATCATATCTACAGAAATAGTATATTTTTGATATAGCTGCAGATCGATTCCGTGCTCTTGTGGAGGAATCGGCAGCGCGTTCGGCTGTTAACCGAAAGGTCGGTGGTTCGAACCCACCCAGGAGCGAATTCATTTTATAATTGTCGAGTCAAGGATCAAGTTTTATTTTCAAATCTGCCGAAATAATATATTTTTGACATAGCAAAGAACCGATGTCGAGCCCTTGAGGCGGCAGGAGCGAAGACGTTTTGGTCATGTCCATGTAGAGTCATGGAACAAGTTTTATTTTCAAATCTGCCGAAATAATATATTTTTGACATAGCAAAGAAACCGATGTCGAGTCCTTGTGGCGGCAGGAGCGAAGACGTTTTGGCCATGCCGATTCAAGGATCAAATTTTATAATCATATCTACAGAAATAGTATATTTTTGATATAGCTGTAGATCGATTCCGTGCTCTTGTGGCGCAATCGGCAGCGCGTTCGGCTGTTAACCGAAAGGTCGGTGGTTCGAACCCACCCAGGAGCGAATTCATTTTATATTTGTCGAGTCAAGGATCAAGTTTTATTTTCAAATCTGCCGAAATAATATATTTTTGACATAGCAAAAAACCGATGTCGAGCCCTTGTGGCGGCAGGAGCGAAGACGTTTTGGCCATGCCGATTCAAGGATCAAATTTTATGATCATATCTACAGAAATAGTATATTTTTGATATAGCTGCAGATCGATTCCGTGCTCTTGTGGAGGAATCGGCAGCGCGTTCGGCTGTTAACCGAAAGGTCGGTGGTTCGAACCCACCCAGGAGCGAATTCATTTTATAATTGTCGAGTCAAGGATCAAGTTTTATTTTCAAATCTGCCGAAATAATATATTTTTGACATAGCAAAGAACCGATGTCGAGCCCTTGAGGCGGCAGGAGCGAAGACGTTTTGGTCATGTCCATGTAGAGTCATGGAACAAGTTTTATTTTCAAATCTGCCGAAATAATATATTTTTGACATAGCAAAGAAACCGATGTCGAGTCCTTGTGGCGGCAGGAGCGAAGACGTTTTGGCCATGCCGATTCAAGGATCAAATTTTATAATCATATCTACAGAAATAGTATATTTTTGATATAGCTGTAGATCGATTCCGTGCTCTTGTGGCGCAATCGGCAGCGCGTTCGGCTGTTAACCGAAAGGTCGGTGGTTCGAACCCACCCAGGAGCGAATTCATTTTATATTTGTCGAGTCAAGGATCAAGTTTTATTTTCAAATCTGCCGAAATAATATATTTTTGACATAGCAAAAAACCGATGTCGAGCCCTTGTGGCGGTAGGAGCGAAGACGTTTTGGCCATGCCGATTCAAGGATCAAATTTTATGATCATATCTACAGAAATAGTATATTTTTGATATAGCTGCAGATCGATTCCGTGCTCTTGTGGAGGAATCGGCAGCGCGTTCGGCTGTTAACCGAAAGGTCGGTGGTTCGAACCCACCCAGGAGCGAATTCATTTTATAATTGTCGAGTCAAGGATCAAGTTTTATTTTCAAATCTGCCGAAATAATATATTTTTGACATAGCAAAGAACCGATGTCGAGCCCTTGAGGCGGCAGGAGCGAAGACGTTTTGGTCATGTCCATGTAGAGTCATGGAACAAGTTTTATTTTCAAATCTGCCGAAATAATATATTTTTGACATAGCAAAGAAACCGATGTCGAGTCCTTGTGGCGGCAGGAGCGAAGACGTTTTGGCCATGCCGATTCAAGGATCAAATTTTATAATCATATCTACAGAAATAGTATATTTTTGATATAGCTGTAGATCGATTCCGTGCTCTTGTGGCGCAATCGGCAGCGCGTTCGGCTGTTAACCGAAAGGTCGGTGGTTCGAACCCACCCAGGAGCGAATTCATTTTATATTTGTCGAGTCAAGGATCAAGTTTTATTTTCAAATCTGCCGAAATAATATTTTTTGACATAGCAAGAAACCGATGTCGAATCCTTGTGGCGGCAGGAGCGAAGACGTTTTGGTAATGCCGATTCAAGGATCAAATTTTATGATCATATCTACAGAAATAGTATATTTTTGATATAGCTGTAGATCGATTCCGTGCTCTTGTGGCGCAATCGGCAGCGCGTTCGGCTGTTAACCGAAAGGTCGGTGGTTCGAACCCACCCAGGAGCGAATTCATTTTATATTTGTCGAGTCAAGGATCAAGTTTTATTTTCAAATCTGCCGAAATAATATTTTTTGACATAGCAAGAAACCGATGTCGAATCCTTGTGGCGGCAGGAGCGAAGACGTTTTGGTAATGCCGATTCAAGGATCAAATTTTATGATCATATCTACAGAAATAGTATATTTTTGATATAGCTGCAGATCGATTTCGTGCTCGTGTGGCGCAATCGGCAGCGCGTTCGGCTGTTAACCGAAAGGTCGGTGGTTCGAACCCACCCAGGATCGAATTCATTTTATATTTGTCGAGTCAAGGATCAAGTTTTATTTTCAAATCTGCCGAAATAATATATTTTTGACATAGCAAAAAACCGATGTCGAGCCCTTGTGGCGGTAGGAGCGAAGACGTTTTGGCCATGCCGATTCAAGGATCCAATTTTATAATCATATCTACAGAAATAGTATATTTTTGATATAGCTGGAGATCGATTCCGTGCTCTTGTGGCGCAATCGGCAGCGCGTTCGGCTGTTAACCGAAAGGTCGGTGGTTCGAACCCACCCAGGAGCGAATTCATTTTATATTTGTCGAGTCAAGGATCAAGTTTTATTTTCAAATCTGCCGAAATAATATTTTTTGACATAGCAAGAAACCGATGTCGAGCCCTTGTGGCGGCAGGAGCGAAGACGTTTTGGCCATGCCGATTCAAGGATCAAATTTTATAATCATATCTACAGAAATAGTATATTTTTGATATAGCTGCAGATCGATTCCGTGCTCTTGTGGGGGAATCGGCAGCGCGTTCGGCTGTTAACCGAAAGGTCGGTGGTTCGAACCCACCCAGGAGCGAATACATTTTGTCCATGTAGAGTCATGGATCAAGTTTTATTTTCAAATCTGCCGAAATAATATTTTTTAACATAGCAAAAAACCGATGTCGAGCCCTTGTGGCGGCAGGAGCGAAGACGTTTTGGCCATGCCGATTCAAGGATCAAATTTTATAATCATATCTACAGAAATAGTATTTTTTTGATAGAGCGGCAGGTCGATTCAGTGCTCTTGGCAGCGCGTTCGGCTGTTAACCGAAAGGTCGGTGGTTCGAACCCACCCAGGAGCGAATTCATTTTATATTTGTCGAGTCAAGGATCAAGTTTTATTTTCAAATCTGCCGAAATAATATTTTTTGACATAGCAAGAAACCGATGTCGAGCCCTTGTGGCGGCAGGAGCGAAGACGTTTTGGCCATGCCGATTCAAGGATCAAATTTTATGATCATATCTACAGAAATAGTATATTTTTGATATAGCTGCAGATCGATTCCGTGCTCTTGTGGAGGAATCGGCAGCGCGTTCGGCTGTTAACCGAAAGGTCGGTGGTTCGAACCCACCCAGGAGCGAATTCATTTTATATTTGTCGAGTCAAGGATCAAGTTTTATTTTCAAATCTGCCGAAATAATATATTTTTGACATAGCAAAGAACCGATGTCGAGCCCTTGAGGCGGCAGGAGCGAAGACGTTTTGGTCATGTCCATGTAGAGTCATGGAACAAGTTTTATTTTCAAATCTGCCGAAATAATATATTTTTGACATAGCAAAGAAACCGATGTCGAGCCCTTGTGGCGGCAGGAGCGAAGACGTTTTGGCCATGCCGATTCAAGGATCAAATTTTATAATCATATCTACAGAAATAGTATATTTTTGATATAGCTGTAGATCGATTCCGTGCTCTTGTGGCGCAATCGGCAGCGCGTTCGGCTGTTAACCGAAAGGTCGGTGGTTCGAACCCACCCAGGAGCGAATTCATTTTATATTTGTCGAGTCAAGGATCAAGTTTTATTTTCAAATCTGCCGAAATAATATTTTTTGACATAGCAAGAAACCGATGTCGAATCCTTGTGGCGGCAGGAGCGAAGACGTTTTGGTAATGCCGATTCAAGGATCAAATTTTATGATCATATCTACAGAAATAGTATATTTTTGATATAGCTGCAGATCGATTTCGTGCTCGTGTGGCGCAATCGGCAGCGCGTTCGGCTGTTAACCGAAAGGTCGGTGGTTCGAACCCACCCAGGAGCGAATTCATTTTATATTTGTCGAGTCAAGGATCAAGTTTTATTTTCAAATCTGCCGAAATAATATATTTTTGACATAGCAAAAAACCGATGTCGAGCCCTTGTGGCGGCAGGAGCGAAGACGTTTTGGTAATGCCGATTCAAGGATCAAATTTTATGATCATATCTACAGAAATAGTATATTTTTGATATAGCTGCAGATCGATTTCGTGCTCGTGTGGCGCAATCGGCAGCGCGTTCGGCTGTTAACCGAAAGGTCGGTGGTTCGAACCCACCCAGGAGCGAATTCATTTTATATTTGTCGAGTCAAGGATCAAGTTTTATTTTCAAATCTGCCGAAATAATATATTTTTGACATAGCAAAAAACCGATGTCGAGCCCTTGTGGCGGTAGGAGCGAAGACGTTTTAGCCATGCCGATTCAAGGATCCAATTTTATAATCATATCTACAGAAATAGTATATTTTTGATATAGCTGCAGATCGATTCCGTGCTCTTGTGGCGCAATCGGCAGCGCGTTCGGCTGTTAACCGAGAGGTCGGTGGTTCGAACCCACCCAGGAGCGAATTCATTTTATATTTGTCGAGTCAAAGATCAAGTTTTATTTTCAAATCTGCCGAAATAATATATTTTTGACATAGCAAAAAACCGATGTCGAGCCCTTGTGGCGGCAGGAGCGAAGACGTTTTGGCCATGCCGATTCAAGGATCCAATTTTATAATCATATCTACAGAAATAGTATATTTTTGATATAGCTGGAGATCGATTCCGTGCTCTTGTGGCGCAATCGGCAGCGCGTTCGGCTGTTAACCGAAAGGTCGGTGGTTCGAACCCACCCAGGAGCGAATTCATTTTATATTTGTCGAGTCAAGGATCAAGTTTTATTTTCAAATCTGCCGAAATAATATTTTTTGACATAGCAAGAAACCGATGTCGAATCCTTGTGGCGGCAGGAGCGAAGACGTTTTGGCCATGCCGATTCAAGGATCAAATTTTATAATCATATCTACAGAAATAGTATATTTTTGATATAGCTGCAGATCGATTCCGTGCTCTTGTGGGGAATCGGCAGCGCGTTCGGCTGTTAACCGAAAGGTCGGTGGTTCGAACCCACCCAGGAGCGAATACATTTTGTCCATGTAGAGTCATGGATCAAGTTTTATTTTCAAATCTGCCGAAATAATATTTTTTAACATAGCAAAAAACCGATGTCGAGCCCTTGTGGCGGCAGGAGCGAAGACGTTTTGGCCATGCCGATTCAAGGATCAAATTTTATAATCATATCTACAGAAATAGTATTTTTTTGATATAGCGGCAGGTCGATTCAGTGCTCTTGGCAGCGCGTTCGGCTGTTAACCGAAAGGTCGGTGGTTCGAAACCACCCAGGAGCGAATTCATTTTATATTTGTCGAGTCAAGGATCAAGTTTTATTTTCAAATCTGCCGAAATAATATTTTTTGACATAGCAAGAAACCGATGTCGAGCCCTTGTGGCGGCAGGAGCGAAGACGTTTTGGCCATGCCGATTCAAGGATCAAATTTTATGATCATATCTACAGAAATAGTATATTTTTGATATAGCTGCAGATCGATTCCGTGCTCTTGTGGCGGAATCGGCAGCGCGTTCGGCTGTTAACCGAAAGGTCGGTGGTTCGAACCCACCCAGGAGCGAATTCATTTTATATTTGTCGAGTCAAGGATCAAGTTTTATTTTCAAATCTGCCGAAATAATATATTTTTGACATAGCAAAGAACCGATGTCGAGCCCTTGAGGCGGCAGGAGCGAAGACGTTTTGGTCATGTCCATGTAGAGTCATGGAACAAGTTTTATTTTCAAATCTGCCGAAATAATATATTTTTGACATAGCAAAGAAACCGATGTCGAGCCCTTGTGGCGGCAGGAGCGAAGACGTTTTGGCCATGCCGATTCAAGGATCAAATTTTATAATCATATCTACAGAAATAGTATATTTTTGATATAGCTGTAGATCGATTCCGTGCTCTTGTGGCGCAATCGGCAGCGCGTTCGGCTGTTAACCGAAAGGTCGGTGGTTCGAACCCACCCAGGAGCGAATTCATTTTATATTTGTCGAGTCAAGGATCAAGTTTTATTTTCAAATCTGCCGAAATAATATTTTTTGACATAGCAGGAAACCGATGTCGAATCCTTGTGGCGGCAGGAGCGAAGACGTTTTGGTAATGCCGATTCAAGGATCAAATTTTATGATCATATCTACAGAAATAGTATATTTTTGATATAGCTGCAGATCGATTTCGTGCTCGTGTGGCGCAATCGGCAGCGCGTTCGGCTGTTAACCGAAAGGTCGGTGGTTCGAACCCACCCAGGAGCGAATTCATTTTATATTTGTCGAGTCAAGGATCAAGTTTTATTTTCAAATCTGCCGAAATAATATATTTTTGACATAGCAAAAAACCGATGTCGAGCCCTTGTGGCGGCAGGAGCGAAGACGTTTTGGTAATGCCGATTCAAGGATCAAATTTTATGATCATATCTACAGAAATAGTATATTTTTGATATAGCTGCAGATCGATTTCGTGCTCGTGTGGCGCAATCGGCAGCGCGTTCGGCTTTTAACCGAAAGGTCGGTGGTTCGAACCCACCCAGGAGCGAATTCATTTTATATTTGTCGAGTCAAGGATCAAGTTTTATTTTCAAATCTGCCGAAATAATATATTTTTGACATAGCAAAAAACCGATGTCGAGCCCTTGTGGCGGTAGGAGCGAAGACGTTTTAGCCATGCCGATTCAAGGATCCAATTTTATAATCATATCTACAGAAATAGTATATTTTTGATATAGCTGCAGATCGATTCCGTGCTCTTGTGGCGCAATCGGCAGCGCGTTCGGCTGTTAACCGAGAGGTCGGTGGTTCGAACCCACCCAGGAGCGAATTCATTTTATATTTGTCGAGTCAAAGATCAAGTTTTATTTTCAAATCTGCCGAAATAATATATTTTTGACATAGCAAAAAACCGATGTCGAGCCCTTGTGGCGGCAGGAGCGAAGACGTTTTGGCCATGCCGATTCAAGGATCCAATTTTATAATCATATCTACAGAAATAGTATATTTTTGATATAGCTGGAGATCGATTCCGTGCTCTTGTGGCGCAATCGGCAGCGCGTTCGGCTGTTAACCGAAAGGTCGGTGGTTCGAACCCACCCAGGAGCGAATTCATTTTATATTTGTCGAGTCAAGGATCAAGTTTTATTTTCAAATCTGCCGAAATAATATTTTTTGACATAGCAAGAAACCGATGTCGAGCCCTTGTGGCGGCAGGAGCGAAGACGTTTTGGCCATGCCGATTCAAGGATCAAATTTTATGATCATATCTACAGAAATAGTATATTTTTGATATAGCTGCAGATCGATTCCGTGCTCTTGTGGAGGAATCGGCAGCGCGTTCGGCTGTTAACCGAAAGGTCGGTGGTTCGAACCCACCCAGGAGCGAATTCATTTTATATTTGTCGAGTCAAGGATCAAGTTTTATTTTCAAATCTGCCGAAATAATATATTTTTGACATAGCAAAGAACCGATGTCGAGCCCTTGAGGCGGCAGGAGCGAAGACGTTTTGGTCATGTCCATGTAGAGTCATGGAACAAGTTTTATTTTCAAATCTGCCGAAATAATATATTTTTGACATAGCAAAGAAACCGATGTCGAGCCCTTGTGGCGGCAGGAGCGAAGACGTTTTGGCCATGCCGATTCAAGGATCAAATTTTATAATCATATCTACAGAAATAGTATATTTTTGATATAGCTGCAGATCGATTCCGTGCTCTTGTGGCGCAATCGGCAGCGCGTTCGGCTGTTAACCGAAAGGTCGGTGGTTCGAACCCACCCAGGAGCGAATTCATTTTATATTTGTCGAGTCAAGGATCAAGTTTTATTTTCAAATCTGCCGAAATAATATTTTTTGACATAGCAAGAAACCGATGTCGAATCCTTGTGGCGGCAGGAGCGAAGACGTTTTGGCCATGCCGATTCAAGGATCAAATTTTATGATCATATCTACAGAAATAGTATATTTTTGATATAGCTGCAGATCGATTTCGTGCTCGTGTGGCGCAATCGGCAGCGCGTTCGGCTTTTAACCGAAAGGTCGGTGGTTCGAACCCACCCAGGAGCGAATTCATTTTATATTTGTCGAGTCAAGGATCAAGTTTTATTTTCAAATCTGCCGAAATAATATATTTTTGACATAGCAAAAAACCGATGTCGAGCCCTTGTGGCGGCAGGAGCGAAGACGTTTTAGCCATGCCGATTCAAGGATCCAATTTTATAATCATATCTACAGAAATAGTATATTTTTGATATAGCTGCAGATCGATTCCGTGCTCTTGTGGCGCAATCGGCAGCGCGTTCGGCTGTTAACCGAGAGGTCGGTGGTTCGAACCCACCCAGGAGCGAATTCATTTTATATTTGTCGAGTCAAAGATCAAGTTTTATTTTCAAATCTGCCGAAATAATATATTTTTGACATAGCAAAAAACCGATGTCGAGCCCTTGTGGCGGCAGGAGCGAAGACGTTTTGGCCATGCCGATTCAAGGATCCAATTTTATAATCATATCTACAGAAATAGTATATTTTTGATATAGCTGGAGATCGATTCCGTGCTCTTGTGGCGCAATCGGCAGCGCGTTCGGCTGTTAACCGAAAGGTCGGTGGTTCGAACCCACCCAGGAGCGAATTCATTTTATATTTGTCGAGTCAAGGATCAAGTTTTATTTTCAAATCTGCCGAAATAATATTTTTTGACATAGCAAGAAACCGATGTCGAGCCCTTGTGGCGGCAGGAGCGAAGACGTTTTGGCCATGCCGATTCAAGGATCAAATTTTATGATCATATCTACAGAAATAGTATATTTTTGATATAGCTGCAGATCGATTCCGTGCTCTTGTGGAGGAATCGGCAGCGCGTTCGGCTGTTAACCGAAAGGTCGGTGGTTCGAACCCACCCAGGAGCGAATTCATTTTATATTTGTCGAGTCAAGGATCAAGTTTTATTTTCAAATCTGCCGAAATAATATATTTTTGACATAGCAAAGAACCGATGTCGAGCCCTTGAGGCGGCAGGAGCGAAGACGTTTTGGTCATGTCCATGTAGAGTCATGGAACAAGTTTTATTTTCAAATCTGCCGAAATAATATATTTTTGACATAGCAAAGAAACCGATGTCGAGCCCTTGTGGCGGCAGGAGCGAAGACGTTTTGGCCATGCCGATTCAAGGATCAAATTTTATAATCATATCTACAGAAATAGTATATTTTTGATATAGCTGCAGATCGATTCCGTGCTCTTGTGGCGCAATCGGCAGCGCGTTCGGCTGTTAACCGAAAGGTCGGTGGTTCGAACCCACCCAGGAGCGAATTCATTTTATATTTGTCGAGTCAAGGATCAAGTTTTATTTTCAAATCTGCCGAAATAATATTTTTTGACATAGCAAGAAACCGATGTCGAATCCTTGTGGCGGCAGGAGCGAAGACGTTTTGGCCATGCCGATTCAAGGATCAAATTTTATGATCATATCTACAGAAATAGTATATTTTTGATATAGCTGCAGATCGATTTCGTGCTCGTGTGGCGCAATCGGCAGCGCGTTCGGCTGTTAACCGAAAGGTCGGTGGTTCGAACCCACCCAGGAGCGAATTCATTTTATATTTGTCGAGTCAAGGATCAAGTTTTATTTTCAAATCTGCCGAAATAATATATTTTTGACATAGCAAAAAACCGATGTCGAGCCCTTGTGGCGGCAGGAGCGAAGACGTTTTGGCCATGCCGATTCAAGGATCCAATTTTATAATCATATCTACAGAAATAGTATATTTTTGATATAGCTGCAGATCGATTCCGTGCTCTTGTGGCGCAATCGGCAGCGCGTTCGGCTGTTAACCGAGAGGTCGGTGGTTCGAACCCACCCAGGAGCGAATTCATTTTATATTTGTCGAGTCAAGGATCAAGTTTTATTTTCAAATCTGCCAAAATAATATATTTTTTGACATAGCAAAAAACCGATGTCGAGCCCTAGAGGCGGCAGGAGCGAAGACGTTTTGGTCATGTCCATGTAGAGTCATGGAACAAGTTTTATTTTCAAATCTGCCGAAATAATATATTTTTTACATAGCAAAGAAACCGATGTCGAGCCCTTGAGGCGGCAGGAGCGAAGACGTTTTGGTCATGTCCATGTAGAGTCATGGATCAAGTTTTATTTTCAAATCTGCCGAAATAATATTTTTTGACATAGCAAAAAACCGATGTCGAGCCCTTGTGGCGGCAGGAGCGAAGACGTTTTCCCCATGCCGATTCAAGGATCCAATTTTATAATCATATCTACAGAAATAGTATATTTTTGATATAGCTGGAGATCGATTCCGTGCTCTTGTGGCGCAATCGGCAGCGCGTTCGGCTGTTAACCGAGAGGTCGGTGGTTCGAACCCACCCAGGAGCGAATTCATTTTATATTTGTCGAGTCAAGGATCAAGTTTTATTTTCAAATCTGCCGAAATAATATATTTTTGACATAGCAAAAAACCGATGTCGAGCCCTTGTGGCGGCAGGAGCGAAGACGTTTTGGCCATGCCGATTCAAGGATCCAATTTTATAATCATATCTACAGAAATAGTATATTTTTGATATAGCTGCAGATCGATTCCGTGCTCTTGTGGCGCAATCGGCAGCGCGTTCGGCTGTTAACCGAAAGGTCGGTGGTTCGAACCCACCCAGGAGCGAATTCATTTTATATTTGTCGAGTCAAGGATCAAGTTTTATTTTCAAATCTGCCGAAATAATATTTTTTGACATAGCAAGAAACCGATGTCGAGCCCTTGTGGCGGCAGGAGCGAAGACGTTTTGGCCATGCCGATTCAAGGATCAAATTTTATGATCATATCTACAGAAATAGTATATTTTTGATATAGCTGCAGATCGATTCCGTGCTCGTGTGGCGCAATCGGCAGCGCGTTCGGCTGTTAACCGAAAGGTCGGTGGTTCGAACCCACCCAGGAGCGAATTCATTTTATATTTGTCGAGTCAAGGATCAAGTTTTATTTTCAAATCTGCCGAAATAATATATTTTTTGACATAGCAAAAAACCGATGTCGAGCCCTTGAGGCGGCCGGAGCGAAGACGTTTTGGTCATGTCCATGTAGAGTCATGGAACAAGTTTTATTTTCAAATCTGCTGAAATAATATATTTTTGACATAGCAAAGAAACCGATGTCGAGCCCTTGTGGCGGCAGGAGCGAAGACGTTTTGGCCATGCCGATTCAAGGATCAAATTTTATAATCATATCTACAGAAATAGTATATTTTTGATATAGCTGTAGATCGATTCCGTGCTCTTGTGGCGCAATCGGCAGCGCGTTCGGCTGTTAACCGAAAGGTCGGTGGTTCGAACCCACCCAGGAGCGAATTCATTTTATATTTGTCGAGTCAAGGATCAAGTTTTATTTTCAAATCTGCCGAAATAATATATTTTTGACATAGCAAAGAACCGATGTCGAGCCCTTGAGGCGGCAGGAGCGAAGACGTTTTGGTCATGTCCATGTAGAGTCATGGAACAAGTTTTATTTTCAAATCTGCCGAAATAATATTTTTTGACATAGCAAAAAACCGATGTCGAGCCCTTGTGGCGGCAGGAGCGAAGACGTTTTGGCCATGCCGATTCAAGGATCAAATTTTATAATCATATCTACAGAAATAGTATATTTTTGATATAGCGGCAGGTCGATTCAGTGCTCTTGTGGCGCAATCGGCAGCGCGTTCGGCTGTTAACCGAAAGGTCGGTGGTTCGAACCCACCCAGGAGCGAATTCATTTTATATTTGTCGAGTCAAGGATCAAGTTTTATTTTCAAATCTGCCGAAATAATATATTTTTGACATAGCAAAAAAACCGATGTCGAGCCCTTGTGGCGGCAGGAGCGAAGACGTTTTGGCCATGCCGATTCAAGGATCAAATTTTATAATCATATCTACAGAAATAGTATATTTTTGATATAGCTGTAGATAGATTCCGTGCTCTTGTGGCGCAATCGGCAGCGCGTTCGGCTGTTAACCGAAAGGTCGGTGGTTCGAACCCACCCTGGAGCGAATTCATTTTATATTTGTCGAGTCAAGGATCAAGTTTTATTTTCAAATCTGCCGAAATTATATATTTTTGACATAGCAAAGAACCGATGTCGAGCCCTTGAGGCGGCGGGAGCGAAGACGTTTTGGCCATGCCGATTCAAGGATCAAATTTTATGATCATATCTACAGAAATAGTATATTTTTGATATAGCTGCAGATCGATTCCGTGCTCGTGTGGCGCAATCGGCAGCGCGTTCGGCTGTTAACCGAAAGGTCGGTGGTTCGAACCCACCCAGGAGCGAATTCATTTTATATTTGTCGAGTCAAGGATCAAGTTTTATTTTCAAATCTGCCGAAATAATATATTTTTGACATAGCAAAAAAAACCGATGTCGAGCCCTTGTGGCGGCAGGAGCGAAGACGTTTTGGCCATGCCGATTCAAGGATCAAATTTTATAATCATATCTACAGAAATAGTATATTTTTGATATAGCTGTAGATCGATTCCGTGCTCTTGTGGCGCAATCGGCAGCGCGTTCGGCTGTTAACCGAAAGGTCGGTGGTTCGAACCCACCCAGGAGCGAATTCATTTTATATTTGTCGAGTCAAGGATCAAGTTTTATTTTCAACTCTGCCGAAATATATATTTTTGACATAGCAAAGAACCGATGTCGAGCCCTTGAGGCGGCGGGAGCGAAGACGTTTTGGTCATGTCCATGTAGAGTCATGGAACAAGTTTTATTTTCAAATCTACCGAAATAATATATTTTTGACATAGCAAAGAAACCGATGTCGAGCCCTTGAGGCGGCAGGAGCGAAGACGTTTTGGTCATTTCCATGTAGAGTCATGGATCAAGTTTTATTTTCAAATCTGCCGAAATAATATTTTAGATCGATTCCGTGCTCTTGTGGCGCAATCGGCAGCGCGTTCGGCTGTTAACCGAAAGGTCGGTGGTTCGAACCCACCCAGGAGCGAATTCATTTTATATTTGTCGAGTCAAGGATCAAGTTTTATTTTCAAATCTGCCGAAATAATATATTTTTGACATAGCAAAAAACCGATGTCGAGCCCTTGAGGCGGCAGGAGCGAAGACGTTTTGGTCATGTCCATGTAGAGTCATGGAACAAGTTTTATTTTCAAATCTGCCGAAATAATATATTTTTGACATAGCAAAGAAACCGATGTCGAGCCCTTGAGGCGGCAGGAGCGAAGATGTTTTGGTCATGTCCATGTAGAGTCATGGATCAAGTTTTATTTTCAAATCTGCCGAAATAATATTTTTTGACATAGCAAAAAACCGATGTCGAGCCCTTGTGGCGGCAGGAGCGAAGACGTTTTCCCCATGCCGATTCAAGGATCCAATTTTATAATCATATCTACAGAAATAGTATATTTTTGATATAGCTGGAGATCGATTCCGTGCTCTTGTGGCGCAATCGGCAGCGCGTTCGGCTGTTAACCGAGAGGTCGGTGGTTCGAACCCACCCAGGAGCGAATTCATTTTATATTTGTCGAGTCAAAGATCAAGTTTTATTTTCAAATCTGCCGAAATAATATATTTTTGACATAGCAAAAAACCGATGTCGAGCCCTTGAGGCGGCAGGAGCGAAGACGTTTTGGTCATGTCCATGTAGAGTCATGGAACAAGTTTTATTTTCAAATCTGCCGAAATAATATATTTTTGACATAGCAAAGAAACCGATGTCGAGCCCTTGAGGCGGCAGGAGCGAAGACGTTTTGGTCATTTCCATGTAGAGTCATGGATCAAGTTTTATTTTCAAATCTGCCGAAATAATATTTTAGATCGATTCCGTGCTCTTGTGGCGCAATCGGCAGCGCGTTCGGCTGTTAACCGAAAGGTCGGTGGTTCGAACCCACCCAGGAGCGAATTCATTTTATATTTGTCGAGTCCAGGATCAAGTTTTATTTTCAAATCTGCCGAAATAATATATTTTTGACATAGCAAAAAACCGATGTCGAGCCCTTGAGGCGGCAGGAGCGAAGACGTTTTGGTCATGTCCATGTAGAGTCATGGAACAAGTTTTATTTTCAAATCTGCCGAAATAATATATTTTTGACATAGCAAAGAAACCGATGTCGAGCCCTTGAGGCGGCAGGAGCGAAGACGTTTTGGTCATGTCCATGTAGAGTCATGGAACAAGTTTTATTTTCAAATCTGCCGAAATAATATATTTTTGACATAGCAAAGAAACCGATGTCGAGCCCTTGTGGCGGCAGGAGCGAAGACGTTTTGGCCATGCCGATTCAAGGATCAAATTTTATAATCATATCTACAGAAATAGTATATTTTTGATATAGCTGCAGATCGATTCCGTGCTCTTGTGGCGCAATCGGCAGCGCGTTCGGCTGTTAACCGAAAGGTCGGTGGTTCGAACCCACCCAGGAGCGAATTCATTTTATATTTGTCGAGTCAAGGATCAAGTTTTATTTTCAAATCTGCCGAAATAATATTTTTTGACATAGCAAGAAACCGATGTCGAGCCCTTGTGGCGGCAGGAGCGAAGACGTTTTGGCCATGCCGATTCAAGGATCAAATTTTATGATCATATCTACAGAAATAGTATATTTTTGATATAGCTGCAGATCGATTCCGTGCTCGTGTGGCGCAATCGGCAGCGCGTTCGGCTGTTAACCGAAAGGTCGGTGGTTCGAACCCACCCAGGAGCGAATTCATTTTATATTTGTCGAGTCAAGGATCAAGTTTTATTTTCAAATCTGCCAAAATATATTTTTTGACATAGCAAAAAACCGATGTCGAGCCCTTGAGGCGGCAGGAGCGAAGACGTTTTGGTCATGTCCATGTAGAGTCATGGAACAAGTTTTATTTTCAAATCTGCCGAAATAATATATTTTTGACATAGCAAAGAAACCGATGTCGAGCCCTTGAGGCGGCAGGAGCGAAGACGTTTTGGTCATGTCCATGTAGAGTCATGGATCAAGTTTTATTTTCAAATCTGCCGAAATAATATTTTTTGACATAGCAAAAAAGGGATGTCGAGCCCTTGTGGCGGCAGGAGCGAAGACGTTTTCCCCATGCCGATTCAAGGATCAAATTTTATAATCATATCTACAGAAATAGTATATTTTTGATATAGCTGCAGATCGATTCCGTGCTCTTGTGGCGCAATCGGCAGCGCGTTCGGCTGTTAACCGAAAGGTCGGTGGTTCGAACCCACCCAGGAGCGAATTCATTTTATATTTGTCGAGTCAAGGATCAAGTTTTATTTTCAAATCTGCCGAAATAATATATTTTTGACATAGCAAAGAACCGATGTCGAGCCCTTGAGGCGGCAGGAGCGAAGACGTTTTGGTCATGTCCATGTAGAGTCATGGAACAAGTTTTATTTTCAAATCTGCCGAAATAATATATTTTTGACATAGCAAAGAAACCGATGTCGAGCCCTTGTGGCGGCAGGAGCGAAGACGTTTTGGCCATGCCGATTCAAGGATCAAATTTTATAATCATATCTACAGAAATAGTATATTTTTGATATAGCTGCAGATCGATTCCGTGCTCTTGTGGCGCAATCGGCAGCGCGTTCGGCTGTTAACCGAAAGGTCGGTGGTTCGAACCCACCCAGGAGCGAATTCATTTTATATTTGTCGAGTCAAGGATCAAGTTTTATTTTCAAATCTGCCGAAATAATATTTTTTGACATAGCAAGAAACCGATGTCGAGCCCTTGTGGCGGCAGGAGCGAAGACGTTTTGGCCATGCCGATTCAAGGATCAAATTTTATGATCATATCTACAGAAATAGTATATTTTTGATATAGCTGCAGATCGATTCCGTGCTCGTGTGGCGCAATCGGCAGCGCGTTCGGCTGTTAACCGAAAGGTCGGTGGTTCGAACCCACCCAGGAGCGAATTCATTTTATATTTGTCGAGTCAAGGATCAAGTTTTATTTTCAAATCTGCCAAAATAATATATTTTTTGACATAGCAAAAAACCGATGTCGAGCCCTTGAGGCGGCAGGAGCGAAGACGTTTTGGTCATGTCCATGTAGAGTCATGGAACAAGTTTTATTTTCAAATCTGCCGAAATAATATATTTTTGACATAGCAAAGAAACCGATGTCGAGCCCTTGAGGCGGCAGGAGCGAAGACGTTTTGGTCATGTCCATGTAGAGTCATGGATCAAGTTTTATTTTCAAATCTGCCGAAATAATATTTTTTGACATAGCAAAAAAAGGGATGTCGAGCCCTTGTGGCGGCAGGAGCGAAGACGTTTTCCCCATGCCGATTCAAGGATCCAATTTTATAATCATATCTACAGAAATAGTATATTTTTGATATAGCTGGAGATCGATTCCGTGCTCTTGTGGCGCAATCGGCAGCGCGTTCGGCTGTTAACCGAAAGGTCGGTGGTTCGAACCCACCCAGGAGCGAATTCATTTTATATTTGTCGAGTCAAGGATCAAGTTTTATTTTCAAATCTGCCGAAATAATATTTTTGACATAGCAAGAAACCGATGTCGAGCCCTTGTGGCGGCAGGAGCGAAGACGTTTTGGCCATGCCGATTCAAGGATCAAATTTTATAATCATATCTACAGAAATAGTATATTTTTGATATAGCTGCAGATCGATTCCGTGCTCTTGTGGCGCAATCGGCAGCGCGTTCGGCTGTTAACCGAAAGGTCGGTGGTTCGAACCCACCCAGGAGCGAATTCATTTTATATTTGTCGAGTCAAGGATCAAGTTTTATTTTCAAATCTGCCGAAATAATATTTTTTGACATAGCAAGAAACCGATGTCGAGCCCTTGTGGCGGCAGGAGCGAAGACGTTTTGGCCATGCCGATTCAAGGATCAAATTTTATGATCATATCTACAGAAATAGTATATTTTTGATATAGCTGCAGATCGATTACGTGCTCGTGTGGCGCAATCGGCAGCGCGTTCGGCTGTTAACCGAAAGGTCGGTGGTTCGAACCCACCCAGGAGCGAATTCATTTTATATTTGTCGAGTCAAGGATCAAGTTTTATTTTCAAATCTGCCGAAATAATATATTTTTTGACATAGCAAAAACCCGATGTCGAGCCCTTGAGGCGGCCGGAGCGAAGACGTTTTGGTCATGTCCATGTAGAGTCATGGAACAAGTTTTATTTTCAAATCTGCCGAAATAATATATTTTTGACATAGCAAAGAAACCGATGTCGAGCCCTTGTGGCGGCAGGAGCGAAGACGTTTTGGCCATGCCGATTCAAGGATCAAATTTTATAATCATATCTACAGAAATAGTATATTTTTGATATAGCTGCAGATCGATTCCGTGCTCTTGTGGCGCAATCGGCAGCGCGTTCGGCTGTTAACCGAAAGGTCGGTGGTTCGAACCCACCCAGGAGCGAATTCATTTTATATTTGTCGAGTCAAGGATCAAGTTTTATTTTCAAATCTGCCGAAATAATATATTTTTGACATAGCAAAGAACCGATGTCGAGCCCTTGAGGCGGCAGGAGCGAAGACGTTTTGGTCATGTCCATGTAGAGTCATGGAACAAGTTTTATTTTCAAATCTGCCGAAATAATATATTTTTGACATAGCAAAGAAACCGATGTCGAGCCCTTGTGGCGGCAGGAGCGAAGACGTTTTGGCCATGCCGATTCAAGGATCAAATTTTATAATCATATCTACAGAAATAGTATATTTTTGATATAGCTGCAGATCGATTCCGTGCTCTTGTGGCGCAATCGGCAGCGCGTTCGGCTGTTAACCGAAAGGTCGGTGGTTCGAACCCACCCAGGAGCGAATTCATTTTATATTTGTCGAGTCAAGGATCAAGTTTTATTTTCAAATCTGCCGAAATAATATTTTTTGACATAGCAAGAAACCGATGTCGAGCCCTTGTGGCGGCAGGAGCGAAGACGTTTTGGCCATGCCGATTCAAGGATCAAATTTTATGATCATATCTACAGAAATAGTATATTTTTGATATAGCTGCAGATCGATTCCGTGCTCGTGTGGCGCAATCGGCAGCGCGTTCGGCTGTTAACCGAAAGGTCGGTGGTTCGAACCCACCCAGGAGCGAATTCATTTTATATTTGTCGAGTCAAGGATCAAGTTTTATTTTCAAATCTGCCAAAATAATATATTTTTGACATAGCAAAAAACCGATGTCGAGCCCTTGAGGCGGCAGGAGCGAAGACGTTTTGGTCATGTCCATGTAGAGTCATGGAACAAGTTTTATTTTCAAATCTGCCGAAATAATATATTTTTGACATAGCAAAGAAACCGATGTCGAGCCCTTGAGGCGGCAGGAGCGAAGACGTTTTGGTCATGTCCATGTAGAGTCATGGATCAAGTTTTATTTTCAAATCTGCCGAAATAATATTTTTTGACATAGCAAAAAAAGGGATGTCGAGCCCTTGTGGCGGCAGGAGCGAAGACGTTTTCCCCATGCCGATTCAAGGATCCAATTTTATAATCATATCTACAGAAATAGTATATTTTTGATATAGCTGGAGATCGATTCCGTGCTCTTGTGGCGCAATCGGCAGCGCGTTCGGCTGTTAACCGAAAGGTCGGTGGTTCGAACCCACCCAGGAGCGAATTCATTTTATATTTGTCGAGTCAAGGATCAAGTTTTATTTTCAAATCTGCCGAAATAATATTTTTGACATAGCAAGAAACCGATGTCGAGCCCTTGTGGCGGCAGGAGCGAAGACGTTTTGGCCATGCCGATTCAAGGATCAAATTTTATAATCATATCTACAGAAATAGTATATTTTTGATATAGCTGCAGATCGATTCCGTGCTCTTGTGGCGCAATCGGCAGCGCGTTCGGCTGTTAACCGAAAGGTCGGTGGTTCGAACCCACCCAGGAGCGAATTCATTTTATATTTGTCGAGTCAAGGATCAAGTTTTATTTTCAAATCTGCCGAAATAATATTTTTTGACATAGCAAGAAACCGATGTCGAGCCCTTGTGGCGGCAGGAGCGAAGACGTTTTGGCCATGCCGATTCAAGGATCAAATTTTATGATCATATCTACAGAAATAGTATATTTTTGATATAGCTGCAGATCGATTCCGTGCTCGTGTGGCGCAATCGGCAGCGCGTTCGGCTGTTAACCGAAAGGTCGGTGGTTCGAACCCACCCAGGAGCGAATTCATTTTATATTTGTCGAGTCAAGGATCAAGTTTTATTTTCAAATCTGCCAAAATAATATATTTTTTGACATAGCAAAAAACCGATGTCGAGCCCTTGAGGCGGCAGGAGCGAAGACGTTTTGGTCATGTCCATGTAGAGTCATGGAACAAGTTTTATTTTCAAATCTGCCGAAATAATATATTTTTTACATAGCAAAGAAACCGATGTCGAGCCCTTGAGGCGGCAGGAGCGAAGACGTTTTGGTCATGTCCATGTAGAGTCATGGATCAAGTTTTATTTTCAAATCTGCCGAAATAATATTTTTTGACATAGCAAAAAACCGATGTCGAGCCCTTGTGGCGGCAGGAGCGAAGACGTTTTCCCCATGCCGATTCAAGGATCCAATTTTATAATCATATCTACAGAAATAGTATATTTTTGATATAGCTGGAGATCGATTCCGTGCTCTTGTGGCGCAATCGGCAGCGCGTTCGGCTGTTAACCGAGAGGTCGGTGGTTCGAACCCACCCAGGAGCGAATTCATTTTATATTTGTCGAGTCAAAGATCAAGTTTTATTTTCAAATCTGCCGAAATAATATATTTTTGACATAGCAAAAAACCGATGTCGAGCCCTTGTGGCGGCAGGAGCGAAGACGTTTTGGCCATGCCGATTCAAGGATCCAATTTTATAATCATATCTACAGAAATAGTATATTTTTGATATAGCTGGAGATCGATTCCGTGCTCTTGTGGCGCAATCGGCAGCGCGTTCGGCTGTTAACCGAAAGGTCGGTGGTTCGAACCCACCCAGGAGCGAATTCATTTTATATTTGTCGAGTCAAGGATCAAGTTTTATTTTCAAATCTGCCGAAATAATATTTTTGACATAGCAAGAAACCGATGTCGAGCCCTTGTGGCGGCAGGAGCGAAGACGTTTTGGCCATGCCGATTCAAGGATCAAATTTTATGATCATATCTACAGAAATAGTATATTTTTGATATAGCTGCAGATCGATTCCGTGCTCGTGTGGCGCAATCGGCAGCGCGTTCGGCTGTTAACCGAAAGGTCGGTGGTTCGAACCCACCCAGGAGCGAATTCATTTTATATTTGTCGAGTCAAGGATCAAGTTTTATTTTCAAATCTGCCGAAATAATATATTTTTTGACATAGCAAAGAACCGATGTCGAGCCCTTGAGGCGGCCGGAGCGAAGACGTTTTGGTCATGTCCATGTAGAGTCATGGAACAAGTTTTATTTTCAAATCTGCTGAAATAATATATTTTTGACATAGCAAAGAAACCGATGTCGAGCCCTTGTGGCGGCAGGAGCGAAGACGTTTTGGCCATGCCGATTCAAGGATCAAATTTTATAATCATATCTACAGAAATAGTATATTTTTGATATAGCTGCAGATCGATTCCGTGCTCTTGTGGCGCAATCGGCAGCGCGTTCGGCTGTTAACCGAAAGGTCGGTGGTTCGAACCCACCCAGGAGCGAATTCATTTTATATTTGTCGAGTCAAGGATCAAGTTTTATTTTCAAATCTGCCGAAATAATATATTTTTGACATAGCAAAGAACCGATGTCGAGCCCTTGAGGCGGCAGGAGCGAAGACGTTTTGGTCATGTCCATGTAGAGTCATGGAACAAGTTTTATTTTCAAATCTGCCGAAATAATATATTTTTGACATAGCAAAGAAACCGATGTCGAGCCCTTGTGGCGGCAGGAGCGAAGACGTTTTGGCCATGCCGATTCAAGGATCAAATTTTATAATCATATCTACAGAAATAGTATATTTTTGATATAGCTGCAGATCGATTCCGTGCTCTTGTGGCGCAATCGGCAGCGCGTTCGGCTGTTAACCGAAAGGTCGGTGGTTCGAACCCACCCAGGAGCGAATTCATTTTATATTTGTCGAGTCAAGGATCAAGTTTTATTTTCAAATCTGCCGAAATAATATTTTTTGACATAGCAAGAAACCGATGTCGAGCCCTTGTGGCGGCAGGAGCGAAGACGTTTTGGCCATGCCGATTCAAGGATCAAATTTTATGATCATATCTACAGAAATAGTATATTTTTGATATAGCTGCAGATCGATTCCGTGCTCGTGTGGCGCAATCGGCAGCGCGTTCGGCTGTTAACCGAAAGGTCGGTGGTTCGAACCCACCCAGGAGCGAATTCATTTTATATTTGTCGAGTCAAGGATCAAGTTTTATTTTCAAATCTGCCAAAATAATATTTTTTGACATAGCAAAAAACCGATGTCGAGCCCTTGAGGCGGCAGGAGCGAAGACGTTTTGGTCATGTCCATGTAGAGTCATGGAACAAGTTTTATTTTCAAATCTGCCGAAATAATATATTTTTACATAGCAAAGAAACCGATGTCGAGCCCTTGAGGCGGCAGGAGCGAAGACGTTTTGGTCATGTCCATGTAGAGTCATGGATCAAGTTTTATTTTCAAATCTGCCGAAATAATATTTTTTGACATAGCAAAAAACCGATGTCGAGCCCTTGTGGCGGCAGGAGCGAAGACGTTTTCCCCATGCCGATTCAAGGATCCAATTTTATAATCATATCTACAGAAATAGTATATTTTTGATATAGCTGGAGATCGATTCCGTGCTCTTGTGGCGCAATCGGCAGCGCGTTCGGCTGTTAACCGAGAGGTCGGTGGTTCGAACCCACCCAGGAGCGAATTCATTTTATATTTGTCGAGTCAAAGATCAAGTTTTATTTTCAAATCTGCCGAAATAATATATTTTTGACATAGCAAAAAACCGATGTCGAGCCCTTGTGGCGGCAGGAGCGAAGACGTTTTGGCCATGCCGATTCAAGGATCCAATTTTATAATCATATCTACAGAAATAGTATATTTTTGATATAGCTGGAGATCGATTCCGTGCTCTTGTGGCGCAATCGGCAGCGCGTTCGGCTGTTAACCGAAAGGTCGGTGGTTCGAACCCACCCAGGAGCGAATTCATTTTATATTTGTCGAGTCAAGGATCAAGTTTTATTTTCAAATCTGCCGAAATAATATATTTTTTGACATAGCAAAGAACCGATGTCGAGCCCTTGAGGCGGCCGGAGCGAAGACGTTTTGGTCATGTCCATGTAGAGTCATGGAACAAGTTTTATTTTCAAATCTGCTGAAATAATATATTTTTGACATAGCAAAGAAACCGATGTCGAGCCCTTGTGGCGGCAGGAGCGAAGACGTTTTGGCCATGCCGATTCAAGGATCAAATTTTATAATCATATCTACAGAAATAGTATATTTTTGATATAGCTGCAGATCGATCCGTGCTCTTGTGGCGCAATCGGCAGCGCGTTCGGCTGTTAACCGAAAGGTCGGTGGTTCGAACCCACCCAGGAGCGAATTCATTTTATATTTGTCGAGTCAAGGATCAAGTTTTATTTTCAAATCTGCCGAAATAATATATTTTTGACATAGCAAAGAACCGATGTCGAGCCCTTGAGGCGGCAGGAGCGAAGACGTTTTGGTCATGTCCATGTAGAGTCATGGAACAAGTTTTATTTTCAAATCTGCCGAAATAATATATTTTTGACATAACAAAGAAACCGATGTCGAGCCCTTGTGGCGGCAGGAGCGAAGACGTTTTGGCCATGCCGATTCAAGGATCAAATTTTATAATCATATCTACAGAAATAGTATATTTTTGATATAGCTGCAGATCGATTCCGTGCTCTTGTGGCGCAATCGGCAGCGCGTTCGGCTGTTAACCGAAAGGTCGGTGGTTCGAACCCACCCAGGAGCGAATTCATTTTATATTTGTCGAGTCAAGGATCAAGTTTTATTTTCAAATCTGCCGAAATAATATTTTTTGACATAGCAAGAAACCGATGTCGAGCCCTTGTGGCGGCAGGAGCGAAGACGTTTTGGCCATGCCGATTCAAGGATCAAATTTTATGATCATATCTACAGAAATAGTATATTTTTGATATAGCTGCAGATCGATTCCGTGCTCGTGTGGCGCAATCGGCAGCGCGTTCGGCTGGTAACCGAAAGGTCGATGGTTCGAACCCACCCAGGAGCGAATTCATTTTATATTTGTCGAGTCAAGGATCAAGTTTTATTTTCAAATCTGCCGAAATAATATATTTTTTGACATAGCAAAAAACCGATGTCGAGCCCTTGAGGCGGCAGGAGCGAAGACGTTTTGGTCATGTCCATGTAGAGTCATGGAACAAGTTTTATTTTCAAATCTGCCGAAATAATATATTTTTGACATAGCAAAGAAACCGATGTCGAGCCCTTGTGGCGGCAGGAGCGAAGACGTTTTGGCCATGCCGATTCAAGGATCAAATTTTATAATCATATCTACAGAAATAGTATATTTTTGATATAGCTGCAGATGGATTCCGTGCTCTTGTGGCGCAATCGGCAGCGCGTTCGGCTGTTAACCGAAAGGTCGGTGGTTCGAACCCACCCAGGAGCGAATTCATTTTATATTTGTCGAGTCAAGGATCAAGTTTTATTTTCAAATCTGCCGAAATAATATATTTTTGACATAGCAAAGAACCGATGTCGAGCCCTTGAGGCGGCAGGAGCGAAGACGTTTTGGTCATGTCCATGTAGAGTCATGGAACAAGTTTTATTTTCAAATCTGCCGAAATAATATATTTTTGAGATAACAAAGAAACCGATGTCGAGCCCTTGTGGCGGCAGGAGCGAAGACGTTTTGGCCATGCCGATTCAAGGATCAAATTTAATAATCATATCTACAGAAATAGTATATTTTTGATATAGCTGCAGATCGATTCCGTGCTCTTGTGGCGCAATCGGCAGCGCGTTCGGCTGTTAACCGAAAGGTCGGTGGTTCGAACCCACCCAGGAGCGAATTCATTTTATATTTGTCGAGTCAAGGATCAAGTTTTATTTTCAAATCTGCCGAAATAATATTTTTTGACATAGCAAGAAACCGATGTCGAGCCCTTGTGGCGGCAGGAGCGAAGACGTTTTGGCCATGCCGATTCAAGGATCAAATTTTATGATCATATCTACAGAAATAGTATATTTTTGATATAGCTGCAGATCGATTCCGTGCTCGTGTGGCGCAATCGGCAGCGCGTTCAGCTGTTAACCGAAAGGTCGGTGGTTCGAACCCACCCAGGAGCGAATTCATTTTACATTTGTCGTGTCAAGGATCAAGTTTTATTTTCAAATCTGCCAAAATAATATATTTTTTGACATAGCAAAAAACCGATGTCGAGCCCTTGAGGCGGCAGGAGCGAAGACGTTTTGGTCATGTCCATGTAGAGTCAAGGAACAAGTTTTATTTTCAAATCTGCCGAAATAATATATTTTTGACATAGCAAAGAAACCGATGTCGAGCCCTTGAGGCGGCAGGAGCGAAGACGTTTTGGTCATGTCCATGTAGAGTCATGGATCAAGTTTTATTTTCAAATCTGCCGAAATAATATTTTTTGACATAGCAAAAAACCGATGTCGAGCCCTTGTGGCGGCAGGAGCGAAGACGTTTTGGCCATGCCGATTCAAGGATCCAATTTTATAATCATATCTACAGAAATAGTATATTTTTGATATAGCTGGAGATCGATTCCGTGCTCTTGTGGCGCAATCGGCAGCGCGTTCGGCTGTTAACCGAAAGGTCGGTGGTTCGAACCCACCCAGGAGCGAATTCATTTTATATTTGTCGAGTCAAGGATCAAGTTTTATTTTCAAATCTGCCGAAATAATATTTTTTGACATAGCAAGAAACCGATGTCGAGCCCTTGTGGCGGCAGGAGCGAAGACGTTTTGGCCATGCCGATTCAAGGATCAAATTTTATGATCATATCTACAGAAATAGTATATTTTTGATATAGCTGCAGATCGATTCCGTGCTCGTGTGGCGCAATCGGCAGCGCGTTCGGCTGTTAACCGAAAGGTCGGTGGTTCGAACCCACCCAGGAGCGAATTCATTTTATATTTGTCGTGTCAAGGATCAAGTTTTATTTTCAAATCTGCCGAAATAATATATTTTTGACATAGCAAAAAACCGATGTCGAGCCCTTGAGGCGGCAGGAGCGAAGACGTTTTGGTCATGTCCATGTAGAGTCAAGGAACAAGTTTTATTTTCAAATCTGCCGAAATAATATATTTTTGACATAGCAAAGAAACCGATGTCGAGCCCTTGAGGCGGCAGGAGCGAAGACGTTTTGGTCATGTCCATGTAGAGTCATGGATCAAGTTTTATTTTCAAATCTGCCGAAATAATATTTTTTGACATAGCAAAAAACCGATGTCGAGCCCTTGTGGCGGCAGGAGCGAAGACGTTTTGGCCATGCCGATTCAAGGATCCAATTTTATAATCATATCTACAGAAATAGTATATTTTTGATATAGCTGGAGATCGATTCCGTGCTCTTGTGGCGCAATCGGCAGCGCGTTCGGCTGCTAACCGAAAGGTCGGTGGTTCGAACCCACCCAGGAGCGAATTCATTTTATATTTGTCGAGTCAAGGATCAAGTTTTATTTTCAAATCTGCCGAAATAATATTTTTTGACATAGCAAGAAACCGATGTCGAGCCCTTGTGGCGGCAGGAGCGAAGACGTTTTGGCCATGCCGATTCAAGGATCAAATTTTATGATCATATCTACAGAAATAGTATATTTTTGATATAGCTGCAGATCGATTCCGTGCTCGTGTGGCGCAATCGGCAGCGCGTTCGGCTGTTAACCGAAAGGTCGGTGGTTCGAACCCACCCAGGAGCGAATTCATTTTACATTTGTCGTGTCAAGGATCAAGTTTTATTTTCAAATCTGCCAAAATAATATATTTTTTGACATAGCAAAAAACCGATGTCGAGCCCTTGAGGCGGCAGGAGCGAAGACGTTTTGGTCATGTCCATGTAGAGTCATGGAACAAGTTTTATTTTCAAATCTGCCGAAATAATATATTTTTGACATAGCAAAGAAACCGATGTCGAGCCCTTGAGGCGGCAGGAGCGAAGACGTTTTGGTCATGTCCATGTAGAGTCATGGATCAAGTTTTATTTTCAAATCTGCCGAAATAATATTTTTTGACATAGCAAAAAACCGATGTCGAGCCCTTGTGGCGGCAGGAGCGAAGACGTTTTGGCCATGCCGATTCAAGGATCCAATTTTATAATCATATCTACAGAAATAGTATATTTTTGATATAGCTGGAGATCGATTCCGTGCTCTTGTGGCGCAATCGGCAGCGCGTTCGGCTGTTAACCGAAAGGTCGGTGGTTCGAACCCACCCAGGAGCGAATTCATTTTATATTTGTCGAGTCAAGGATCAAGTTTTATTTTCAAATCTGCCGAAATAATATTTTTTGACATAGCAAGAAACCGATGTCGAGCCCTTGTGGCGGCAGGAGCGAAGACGTTTTGGCCATGCCGATTCAAGGATCAAATTTTATGATCATATCTACAGAAATAGTATATTTTTGATATAGCTGCAGATCGATTCCGTGCTCGTGTGGCGCAATCGGCAGCGCGTTCGGCTGTTAACCGAAAGGTCGGTGGTTCGAACCCACCCAGGAGCGAATTCATTTTATATTTGTCGAGTCAAGGATCAAGTTTTATTTTCAAATCTGCCGAAATAATATATTTTTGACATAGCAAAAAACCGATGTCGAGCCCTTGAGGCGGCCGGAGCGAAGACGTTTTGGTCATGTCCATGTAGAGTCATGGAACAAGTTTTATTTTCAAATCTGCTGAAATAATATATTTTTGACATAGCAAAGAAACCGATGTCGAGCCCTTGTGGCGGCAGGAGCGAAGACGTTTTGGCCATGCCGATTCAAGGATCAAATTTTATAATCATATCTACAGAAATAGTATATTTTTGATATAGCTGCAGATCGATTCCGTGCTCGTGTGGCGCAATCGGCAGCGCGTTCGGCTGTTAACCGAAAGGTCGGTGGTTCGAACCCACCCAGGAGCGAATTCATTTTATATTTGTCGAGTCAAGGATCAAGTTTTATTTTCAAATCTGCCGAAATAATATTTTTTGACATAGCAAGAAACCGATGTCGAGCCCTTGTGGCGGCAGGAGCGAAGACGTTTTGGCCATGCCGATTCAAGGATCAAATTTTATGATCATATCTACAGAAATAGTATATTTTTGATATAGCTGCAGATCGATTCCGTGCTCGTGTGGCGCAATCGGCAGCGCGTTCGGCTGTTAACCGAAAGGTCGGTGGTTCGAACCCACCCAGGAGCGAATTCATTTTATATTTGTCGAGTCAAGGATCAAGTTTTATTTTCAAATCTGTCGAAATAATATATTTTTGACATAGCAAAGAACCGATGTCGAGCCCTTGAGGCGGCAGGAGCGAAGACGTTTTGGTCATGTCGATGTAGAGTCATGGAACAAGTTTTATTTTCAAATCTGCCGAAATAATATATTTTTGACATAGCAAAGAAACCGATGTCGAGCCCTTGTGGCGGCAGGAGCGAAGACGTTTTGGCCATGCCGATTCAAGGATCAAATTTTATAATCATATCTACAGAAATAGTATATTTTTGATATAGCTGCAGATCGATTCCGTGCTCGTGTGGCGCAATCGGCAGCGCGTTCGGCTGTTAACCGAAAGGTCGGTGGTTCGAACCCACCCAGGAGCGAATTCATTTTATATTTGTCGAGTCAAGGATCAAGTTTTATTTTCAAATCTGCCGAAATAATATATTTTTTGACATAGCAAAAAACCGATGTCGAGCCCTTGAGGCGGCCGGAGCGAAGACGTTTTGGTCATGTCCATGTAGAGTCATGGAACAAGTTTTATTTTCAAATCTGCTGAAATAATATATTTTTGACATAGCAAAAAAACCGACGTCGAGCCCTTGTGGCGGCAGGAGCGAAGACGTTTCGGCCATGCCGATTCAAGGATCAAGTTTTATAATCATATCTACAGAAATAGTATATTTTTGACATAGCTGCAGATCGATTCCGTGCTCGTGTGGCGCAATCGGCAGCGCGTTCGGCTGTTAACCGAAAGGTCGGTGGTTCGAACCCACCCAGGAGCGAATTCATTTTATATTTGTCGAGTCAAGGATCAAGTTTTATTTTCAAATCTGCCAAATAATATATTTTTTGACATAGCAAAAAACCGATGTCGAGCCCTTGAGGCGGCAGGAGCGAAGACGTTTTGGTCATGTCCATGTAGAGTCATGGAACAAGTTTTATTTTCAAATCTGCCGAAATAATATATTTTTGACATAGCAAAGAAACCGATGTCGAGCCCTTGAGGCGGCAGGAGCGAAGACGTTTTGGTCATGTCCATGTAGAGTCATGGATCAAGTTTTATTTTCAAATCTGCCGAAATAATATTTTTTGACATAGCAAAAAACCGATGTCGAGCCCTTGTGGCGGCAGGAGCGAAGACGTTTTGGCCATGCCGATTCAAGGATCCAATTTTATAATCATATCTACAGAAATAGTATATTTTTGATATAGCTGGAGATCGATTCCGTGCTCTTGTGGCGCAATCGGCAGCGCGTTCGGCTGTTAACCGAAAGGTCGGTGGTTCGAACCCACCCAGGAGCGAATTCATTTTATATTTGTCGAGTCAAGGATCAAGTTTTATTTTCAAATCTGCCGAAATAATATTTTTTGACATAGCAAGAAACCGATGTCGAGCCCTTGTGGCGGCAGGAGCGAAGACGTTTTGGCCATGCCGATTCAAGGATCAAATTTTATGATCATATCTACAGAAATAGTATATTTTTGATATAGCTGCAGATCGATTCCGTGCTCGTGTGGCGCAATCGGCAGCGCGTTCGGCTGTTAACCGAAAGGTCGGTGGTTCGAACCCACCCAGGAGCGAATTCATTTTATATTTGTCGAGTCAAGGATCAAGTTTTATTTTCAAATCTGCCGAAATAATATATTTTTTGACATAGCAAAAAACCGATGTCGAGCCCTTGAGGCGGCCGGAGCGAAGACGTTTTGGTCATGTCCATGTAGAGTCATGGAACAAGTTTTATTTTCAAATCTGCTGAAATAATATATTTTTGACATAGCAAAAAAACCGACGTCGAGCCCTTGTGGCGGCAGGAGCGAAGACGTTTCGGCCATGCCGATTCAAGGATCAAGTTTTATAATCATATCTACAGAAATAGTATATTTTTGACATAGCTGCAGATCGATTCCGTGCTCGTGTGGCGCAATCGGCAGCGCGTTCGGCTGTTAACCGAAAGGTCGGTGGTTCGAACCCACCCAGGAGCGAATTCATTTTATATTTGTCGAGTCAAGGATCAAGTTTTATTTTCAAATCTGCCAAAATAATATTTTTTGACATAGCAAAAAACCGATGTCGAGCCCTTGAGGCGGCAGGAGCGAAGACGTTTTGGTCATGTCCATGTAGAGTCATGGAACAAGTTTTATTTTCAAATCTGCCGAAATAATATATTTTTGACATAGCAAAGAAACCGATGTCGAGCCCTTGAGGCGGCAGGAGCGAAGACGTTTTGGTCATGTCCATGTAGAGTCATGGATCAAGTTTTATTTTCAAATCTGCCGAAATAATATTTTTTGACATAGCAAAAACCGATGTCGAGCCCTTGTGGCGGCAGGAGCGAAGACGTTTTGGCCATGCCGATTCAAGGATCCAATTTTATAATCATATCTACAGAAATAGTATATTTTTGATATAGCTGGAGATCGATTCCGTGCTCTTGTGGCGCAATCGGCAGCGCGTTCGGCTGTTAACCGAAAGGTCGGTGGTTCGAACCCACCCAGGAGCGAATTCATTTTATATTTGTCGAGTCAAGGATCAAGTTTTATTTTCAAATCTGCCGAAATAATATTTTTTGACATAGCAAGAAACCGATGTCGAGCCCTTGTGGCGGCAGGAGCGAAGACGTTTTGGCCATGCCGATTCAAGGATCAAATTTTATGATCATATCTACAGAAATAGTATATTTTTGATATAGCTGCAGATCGATTCCGTGCTCGTGTGGCGCAATCGGCAGCGCGTTCGGCTGTTAACCGAAAGGTCGGTGGTTCGAACCCACCCAGGAGCGAATTCATTTTATATTTGTCGAGTCAAGGATCAAGTTTTATTTTCAAATCTGCCGAAATAATATATTTTTTGACATAGCAAAAAACCGATGTCGAGCCCTTGAGGCGGCCGGAGCGAAGACGTTTTGGTCATGTCCATGTAGAGTCATGGAACAAGTTTTATTTTCAAATCTGCTGAAATAATATATTTTTGACATAGCAAAAAAACCGACGTCGAGCCCTTGTGGCGGCAGGAGCGAAGACGTTTCGGCCATGCCGATTCAAGGATCAAGTTTTATAATCATATCTACAGAAATAGTATATTTTTGACATAGCTGCAGATCGATTCCGTGCTCGTGTGGCGCAATCGGCAGCGCGTTCGGCTGTTAACCGAAAGGTCGGTGGTTCGAACCCACCCAGGAGCGAATTCATTTTATATTTGTCGAGTCAAGGATCAAGTTTTATTTTCAAATCTGCCAAAATAATATATTTTTTGACATAGCAAAAAACCGATGTCGAGCCCTTGAGGCGGCAGGAGCGAAGACGTTTTGGTCATGTCCATGTAGAGTCATGGAACAAGTTTTATTTTCAAATCTGCCGAAATAATATATTTTTGACATAGCAAAGAAACCGATGTCGAGCCCTTGAGGCGGCCGGAGCGAAGACGTTTTGGTCATGTCCATGTAGAGTCATGGAACAAGTTTTATTTTCAAATCTGCTGAAATAATATATTTTTGACATAGCAAAAAAACCGACGTCGAGCCCTTGTGGCGGCAGGAGCGAAGACGTTTCGGCCATGCCGATTCAAGGATCAAGTTTTATAATCATATCTACAGAAATAGTATATTTTTGACATAGCTGCAGATCGATTCCGTGCTCGTGTGGCGCAATCGGCAGCGCGTTCGGCTGTTAACCGAAAGGTCGGTGGTTCGAACCCACCCAGGAGCGAATTCATTTTATATTTGTCGAGTCAAGGATCAAGTTTTATTTTCAAATCTGCCGAAATAATATTTTTTGACATAGCAAGAAACCGATGTCGAATCCTTGTGGCGGCAGGAGCGAAGACGTTTTGGCCATGCCGATTCAAGGATCAAATTTTATAATCATATCTACAGAAATAGTATATTTTTGATATAGCTGCAGATCGATTCCGTGCTCGTGTGGCGCAATCGGCAGCGCGTTCGGCTGTTAACCGAAAGGTCGGTGGTTCGAACCCACCCAGGAGCGAATTCATTTTATATTTGTCGAGTCAAGGATCAAGTTTTATTTTCAAATCTGCCGAAATAATATTTTTTGACATAGCAAGAAACCGATGTCGAGCCCTTGTGGCGGCAGGAGCGAAGACGTTTTGGCCATGCCGATTCAAGGATCAAATTTTATGATCATATCTACAGAAATAGTATATTTTTGATATAGCTGCAGATCGATTCCGTGCTCGTGTGGCGCAATCGGCAGCGCGTTCGGCTGTTAACCGAAAGGTCGGTGGTTCGAACCCACCCAGGAGCGAATTCATTTTATATTTGTCGAGTCAAGGATCAAGTTTTATTTTCAAATCTGTCGAAATAATATATTTTTGACATAGCAAAGAACCGATGTCGAGCCCTTGAGGCGGCAGGAGCGAAGACGTTTTGGTCATGTCGATGTAGAGTCATGGAACAAGTTTTATTTTCAAATCTGCCGAAATAATATATTTTTGACATAGCAAAGAAACCGATGTCGAGCCCTTGTGGCGGCAGGAGCGAAGACGTTTTGGCCATGCCGATTCAAGGATCAAATTTTATGATCATATCTACAGAAATAGTATATTTTTGATATAGCTGCAGATCGATTCCGTGCTCGTGTGGCGCAATCGGCAGCGCGTTCGGCTGTTAACCGAAAGGTCGGTGGTTCGAACCCACCCAGGAGCGAATTCATTTTATATTTGTCGAGTCAAGGATCAAGTTTTATTTTCAAATCTGCCGAAATAATATATTTTTTGACATAGCAAAAAACCGATGTCGAGCCCTTGAGGCGGCAGGAGCGAAGACGTTTTGGTCATGTCCATGTAGAGTCATGGAACAAGTTTTATTTTCAAATCTGCCGAAATAATATATTTTTGACATAGCAAAGAAACCGATGTCGAGCCCTTGAGGCGGCCGGAGCGAAGACGTTTTGGTCATGTCCATGTAGAGTCATGGAACAAGTTTTATTTTCAAATCTGCTGAAATAATATATTTTTGACATAGCAAAAAAACCGACGTCGAGCCCTTGTGGCGGCAGGAGCGAAGACGTTTCGGCCATGCCGATTCAAGGATCAAGTTTTATAATCATATCTACAGAAATAGTATATTTTTGACATAGCTGCAGATCGATTCCGTGCTCGTGTGGCGCAATCGGCAGCGCGTTCGGCTGTTAACCGAAAGGTCGGTGGTTCGAACCCACCCAGGAGCGAATTCATTTTATATTTGTCGAGTCAAGGATCAAGTTTTATTTTCAAATCTGCCGAAATAATATTTTTTGACATAGCAAGAAACCGATGTCGAATCCTTGTGGCGGCAGGAGCGAAGACGTTTTGGCCATGCCGATTCAAGGATCAAATTTTATAATCATATCTACAGAAATAGTATATTTTTGATATAGCTGCAGATCGATTCCGTGCTCGTGTGGCGCAATCGGCAGCGCGTTCGGCTGTTAACCGAAAGGTCGGTGGTTCGAACCCACCCAGGAGCGAATTCATTTTATATTTGTCGAGTCAAGGATCAAGTTTTATTTTCAAATCTGCCGAAATAATATTTTTTGACATAGCAAGAAACCGATGTCGAGCCCTTGTGGCGGCAGGAGCGAAGACGTTTTGGCCATGCCGATTCAAGGATCAAATTTTATGATCATATCTACAGAAATAGTATATTTTTGATATAGCTGCAGATCGATTCCGTGCTCGTGTGGCGCAATCGGCAGCGCGTTCGGCTGTTAACCGAAAGGTCGGTGGTTCGAACCCACCCAGGAGCGAATTCATTTTATATTTGTCGAGTCAAGGATCAAGTTTTATTTTCAAATCTGTCGAAATAATATATTTTTGACATAGCAAAGAACCGATGTCGAGCCCTTGAGGCGGCAGGAGCGAAGACGTTTTGGTCATGTCGATGTAGAGTCATGGAACAAGTTTTATTTTCAAATCTGCCGAAATAATATATTTTTGACATAGCAAAGAAACCGATGTCGAGCCCTTGTGGCGGCAGGAGCGAAGACGTTTTGGCCATGCCGATTCAAGGATCAAATTTTATGATCATATCTACAGAAATAGTATATTTTTGATATAGCTGCAGATCGATTCCGTGCTCGTGTGGCGCAATCGGCAGCGCGTTCGGCTGTTAACCGAAAGGTCGGTGGTTCGAACCCACCCAGGAGCGAATTCATTTTATATTTGTCGAGTCAAGGATCAAGTTTTATTTTCAAATCTGCCGAAATAATATATTTTTTGACATAGCAAAAAACCGATGTCGAGCCCTTGAGGCGGCAGGAGCGAAGACGTTTTGGTCATGTCCATGTAGAGTCATGGAACAAGTTTTATTTTCAAATCTGCCGAAATAATATATTTTTGACATAGCAAAGAAACCGATGTCGAGCCCTTGAGGCGGCCGGAGCGAAGACGTTTTGGTCATGTCCATGTAGAGTCATGGAACAAGTTTTATTTTCAAATCTGCTGAAATAATATATTTTTGACATAGCAAAAAAACCGACGTCGAGCCCTTGTGGCGGCAGGAGCGAAGACGTTTCGGCCATGCCGATTCAAGGATCAAGTTTTATAATCATATCTACAGAAATAGTATATTTTTGACATAGCTGCAGATCGATTCCGTGCTCGTGTGGCGCAATCGGCAGCGCGTTCGGCTGTTAACCGAAAGGTCGGTGGTTCGAACCCACCCAGGAGCGAATTCATTTTATATTTGTCGAGTCAAGGATCAAGTTTTATTTTCAAATCTGCCGAAATAATATTTTTTGACATAGCAAGAAACCGATGTCGAATCCTTGTGGCGGCAGGAGCGAAGACGTTTTGGCCATGCCGATTCAAGGATCAAATTTTATAATCATATCTACAGAAATAGTATATTTTTGATATAGCTGCAGATCGATTCCGTGCTCGTGTGGCGCAATCGGCAGCGCGTTCGGCTGTTAACCGAAAGGTCGGTGGTTCGAACCCACCCAGGAGCGAATTCATTTTATATTTGTCGAGTCAAGGATCAAGTTTTATTTTCAAATCTGCCGAAATAATATTTTTTGACATAGCAAGAAACCGATGTCGAGCCCTTGTGGCGGCAGGAGCGAAGACGTTTTGGCCATGCCGATTCAAGGATCAAATTTTATGATCATATCTACAGAAATAGTATATTTTTGATATAGCTGCAGATCGATTCCGTGCTCGTGTGGCGCAATCGGCAGCGCGTTCGGCTGTTAACCGAAAGGTCGGTGGTTCGAACCCACCCAGGAGCGAATTCATTTTATATTTGTCGAGTCAAGGATCAAGTTTTATTTTCAAATCTGTCGAAATAATATATTTTTGACATAGCAAAGAACCGATGTCGAGCCCTTGAGGCTGCAGGAGCGAAGACGTTTTGGTCATGTCGATGTAGAGTCATGGAACAAGTTTTATTTTCAAATCTGCCGAAATAATATATTTTTGACATAGCAAAGAAACCGATGTCGAGCCCTTGTGGCGGCAGGAGCGAAGACGTTTTGGCCATGCCGATTCAAGGATCAAATTTTATGATCATATCTACAGAAATAGTATATTTTTGATATAGCTGCAGATCGATTCCGTGCTCGTGTGGCGCAATCGGCAGCGCGTTCGGCTGTTAACCGAAAGGTCGGTGGTTCGAACCCACCCAGGAGCGAATTCATTTTATATTTGTCGAGTCAAGGATCAAGTTTTATTTTCAAATCTGCCGAAATAATATATTTTTTGACATAGCAAAAAACCGATGTCGAGCCCTTGAGGCGGCCGGAGCGAAGACGTTTTGGTCATGTCCATGTAGAGTCATGGAACAAGTTTTATTTTCAAATCTGCTGAAATAATATATTTTTGACATAGCAAAGAAACCGACGTCGAGCCCTTGTGGCGGCAGGAGCGAAGACGTTTTGGCCATGCCGATTCAAGGATCAAATTTTATAATCATATCTACAGAAATAGTATATTTTTGATATAGCTGCAGATCGATTCCGTGCTCGTGTGGCGCAATCGGCAGCGCGTTCGGCTGTTAACCGAAAGGTCGGTGGTTCGAACCCACCCAGGAGCGAATTCATTTTATATTTGTCGAGTCAAGGATCAAGTTTTATTTTCAAATCTGCCGAAATAATATTTTTTGACATAGCAAGAAACCGATGTCGAGCCCTTGTGGCGGCAGGAGCGAAGACGTTTTGGCCATGCCGATTCAAGGATCAAATTTTATGATCATATCTACAGAAATAGTATATTTTTGATATAGCTGCAGATCGATTCCGTGCTCGTGTGGCGCAATCGGCAGCGCGTTCGGCTGTTAACCGAAAGGTCGGTGGTTCGAACCCACCCAGGAGCGAATTCATTTTATATTTGTCGAGTCAAGGATCAAGTTTTATTTTCAAATCTGTCGAAATAATATATTTTTGACATAGCAAAGAACCGATGTCGAGCCCTTGAGGCGGCAGGAGCGAAGACGTTTTGGTCATGTCGATGTAGAGTCATGGAACAAGTTTTATTTTCAAATCTGCCGAAATAATATATTTTTGACATAGCAAAGAAACCGATGTCGAGCCCTTGTGGCGGCAGGAGCGAAGACGTTTTGGCCATGCCGATTCAAGGATCAAATTTTATAATCATATCTACAGAAATAGTATATTTTTGATATAGCTGCAGATCGATTCCGTGCTCGTGTGGCGCAATCGGCAGCGCGTTCGGCTGTTAACCGAAAGGTCGGTGGTTCGAACCCACCCAGGAGCGAATTCATTTTATATTTGTCGAGTCAAGGATCAAGTTTTATTTTCAAATCTGTCGAAATAATATATTTTTGACATAGCAAAGAACCGATGTCGAGCCCTTGAGGCGGCAGGAGCGAAGACGTTTTGGTCATGTCGATGTAGAGTCATGGAACAAGTTTTATTTTCAAATCTGCCGAAATAATATATTTTTGACATAGCAAAGAAACCGATGTCGAGCCCTTGTGGCGGCAGGAGCGAAGACGTTTTGGCCATGCCGATTCAAGGATCAAATTTTATAATCATATCTACAGAAATAGTATATTTTTGATATAGCTGCAGATCGATTCCGTGCTCGTGTGGCGCAATCGGCAGCGCGTTCGGCTGTTAACCGAAAGGTCGGTGGTTCGAACCCACCCAGGAGCGAATTCATTTTATATTTGTCGAGTCAAGGATCAAGTTTTATTTTCAAATCTGTCGAAATAATATATTTTTGACATAGCAAAGAACCGATGTCGAGCCCTTGAGGCGGCAGGAGCGAAGACGTTTTGGTCATGTCGATGTAGAGTCATGGAACAAGTTTTATTTTCAAATCTGCCGAAATAATATATTTTTGACATAGCAAAGAAACCGATGTCGAGCCCTTGTGGCGGCAGGAGCGAAGACGTTTTGGCCATGCCGATTCAAGGATCAAATTTTATAATCATATCTACAGAAATAGTATATTTTTGATATAGCTGCAGATCGATTCCGTGCTCGTGTGGCGCAATCGGCAGCGCGTTCGGCTGTTAACCGAAAGGTCGGTGGTTCGAACCCACCCAGGAGCGAATTCATTTTATATTTGTCGAGTCAAGGATCAAGTTTTATTTTCAAATCTGTCGAAATAATATATTTTTGACATAGCAAAGAACCGATGTCGAGCCCTTGAGGCGGCAGGAGCGAAGACGTTTTGGTCATGTCGATGTAGAGTCATGGAACAAGTTTTATTTTCAAATCTGCCGAAATAATATATTTTTGACATAGCAAAGAAACCGATGTCGAGCCCTTGTGGCGGCAGGAGCGAAGACGTTTTGGCCATGCCGATTCAAGGATCAAATTTTATAATCATATCTACAGAAATAGTATATTTTTGATATAGCTGCAGATCGATTCCGTGCTCGTGTGGCGCAATCGGCAGCGCGTTCGGCTGTTAACCGAAAGGTCGGTGGTTCGAACCCACCCAGGAGCGAATTCATTTTATATTTGTCGAGTCAAGGATCAAGTTTTATTTTCAAATCTGTCGAAATAATATATTTTTGACATAGCAAAGAACCGATGTCGAGCCCTTGAGGCGGCAGGAGCGAAGACGTTTTGGTCATGTCGATGTAGAGTCATGGAACAAGTTTTATTTTCAAATCTGCCGAAATAATATATTTTTTGACATAGCAAAAAACCGATGTCGAGCCCTTGAGGCGGCCGGAGCGAAGACGTTTTGGTCATGTCCATGTAGAGTCATGGAACAAGTTTTATTTTCAAATCTGCTGAAATAATATATTTTTGACATAGCAAAAAAACCGACGTCGAGCCCTTGTGGCGGCAGGAGCGAAGACGTTTCGGCCATGCCGATTCAAGGATCAAGTTTTATAATCATATCTACAGAAATAGTATATTTTTGACATAGCTGCAGATCGATTCCGTGCTCGTGTGGCGCAATCGGCAGCGCGTTCGGCTGTTAACCGAAAGGTCGGTGGTTCGAACCCACCCAGGAGCGAATTCATTTTATATTTGTCGAGTCAAGGATCAAGTTTTATTTTCAAATCTGCCGAAATAATATTTTTTGACATAGCAAGAAACCGATGTCGAGCCCTTGTGGCGGCAGGAGCGAAGACGTTTTGGCCATGCCGATTCAAGGATCAAATTTTATGATCATATCTACAGAAATAGTATATTTTTGATATAGCTGCAGATCGATTCCGTGCTCGTGTGACGCAATCGGCAGCGCGTTCGGCTGTTAACCGAAAGGTCGGTGGTTCGAACCCACCCAGGAGCGAATTCATTTTATATTTGTCGAGTCAAGGATCAAGTTTTATTTTCAAATCTGCCAAAATAATATATTTTTTGACATAGCAAAAAACCGATGTCGAGCCCTTGAGGCGGCAGGAGCGAAGACGTTTTGGTCATGTCCATGTAGAGTCATGGAACAAGTTTTATTTTCAAATCTGCCGAAATAATATATTTTTGACATAGCAAAGAAACCGATGTCGAGCCCTTGAGGCGGCAGGAGCGAAGACGTTTTGGTCATGTCCATGTAGAGTCATGGATCAAGTTTTATTTTCAAATCTGCCGAAATAATATTTTTTGACATAGCAAAAAACCGATGTCGAGCCCTTGTGGCGGCAGGAGCGAAGACGTTTTGGCCATGCCGATTCAAGGATCAAATTTTATGATCATATCTACAGAAATAGTATATTTTTGATATAGCTGCAGATCGATTCCGTGCTCGTGTGGCGCAATCGGCAGCGCGTTCGGCTGTTAACCGAAAGGTCGGTGGTTCGAACCCACCCAGGAGCGAATTCATTTTATATTTGTCGAGTCAAGGATCAAGTTTTATTTTCAAATCTGCCGAAATAATATATTTTTTGACATAGCAAAAAACCGATGTCGAGCCCTTGAGGCGGCCGGAGCGAAGACGTTTTGGTCATGTCCATGTAGAGTCATGGAACAAGTTTTATTTTCAAATCTGCTGAAATAATATATTTTTGACATAGCAAAAAAACCGACGTCGAGCCCTTGTGGCGGCAGGAGCGAAGACGTTTCGGCCATGCCGATTCAAGGATCAAGTTTTATAATCATATCTACAGAAATAGTATATTTTTGACATAGCTGCAGATCGATTCCGTGCTCGTGTGGCGCAATCGGCAGCGCGTTCGGCTGTTAACCGAAAGGTCGGTGGTTCGAACCCACCCAGGAGCGAATTCATTTTATATTTGTCGAGTCAAGGATCAAGTTTTATTTTCAAATCTGCCGAAATAATATTTTTTGACATAGCAAGAAACCGATGTCGAATCCTTGTGGCGGCAGGAGCGAAGACGTTTTGGTAATGCCGATTCAAGGATCAAATTTTATGATCATATCTACAGAAATAGTATATTTTTGATATAGCTGCAGATCGATTTCGTGCTCGTGTGGCGCAATCGGCAGCGCGTTCGGCTGTTAACCGAAAGGTCGGTGGTTCGAACCCACCCAGGAGCGAATTCATTTTATATTTGTCGAGTCAAGGATCAAGTTTTATTTTCAAATCTGCCAAAATAATATATTTTTTGACATAGCAAAAAACCGATGTCGAGCCCTTGAGGCGGCAGGAGCGAAGACGTTTTGGTCATGTCCATGTAGAGTCATGGAACAAGTTTTATTTTCAAATCTGCCGAAATAATATATTTTTGACATAGCAAAGAAACCGATGTCGAGCCCTTGAGGCGGCCGGAGCGAAGACGTTTTGGTCATGTCCATGTAGAGTCATGGAACAAGTTTTATTTTCAAATCTGCTGAAATAATATATTTTTGACATAGCAAAAAAACCGACGTCGAGCCCTTGTGGCGGCAGGAGCGAAGACGTTTCGGCCATGCCGATTCAAGGATCAAGTTTTATAATCATATCTACAGAAATAGTATATTTTTGACATAGCTGCAGATCGATTCCGTGCTCGTGTGGCGCAATCGGCAGCGCGTTCGGCTGTTAACCGAAAGGTCGGTGGTTCGAACCCACCCAGGAGCGAATTCATTTTATATTTGTCGAGTCAAGGATCAAGTTTTATTTTCAAATCTGCCGAAATAATATTTTTTGACATAGCAAGAAACCGATGTCGAATCCTTGTGGCGGCAGGAGCGAAGACGTTTTGGCCATGCCGATTCAAGGATCAAATTTTATAATCATATCTACAGAAATAGTATATTTTTGATATAGCTGCAGATCGATTCCGTGCTCGTGTGGCGCAATCGGCAGCGCGTTCGGCTGTTAACCGAAAGGTCGGTGGTTCGAACCCACCCAGGGGCGAATTCATTTTATATTTGTCGAGTCAAGGATCAAGTTTTATTTTCAAATCTGCCGAAATAATATTTTTTGACATAGCAAGAAACCGATGTCGAGCCCTTGTGGCGGCAGGAGCGAAGACGTTTTGGCCATGCCGATTCAAGGATCAAATTTTATGATCATATCTACAGAAATAGTATATTTTTGATATAGCTGCAGATCGATTCCGTGCTCGTGTGGCGCAATCGGCAGTGCGTTCGGCTGTTAACCGAAAGGTCGGTGGTTCGAACCCACCCAGGAGCGAATTCATTTTATATTTGTCGAGTCAAGGATCAAGTTTTATTTTCAAATCTGTCGAAATAATATATTTTTGACATAGCAAAGAACCGATGTCGAGCCCTTGAGGCGGCAGGAGCGAAGACGTTTTGGTCATGTCGATGTAGAGTCATGGAACAAGTTTTATTTTCAAATCTGCCGAAATAATATATTTTTGACATAGCAAAGAAACCGATGTCGAGCCCTTGTGGCGGCAGGAGCGAAGACGTTTTGGCCATGCCGATTCAAGGATCAAATTTTATGATCATATCTACAGAAATAGTATATTTTTGATATAGCTGCAGATCGATTCCGTGCTCGTGTGGCGCAATCGGCAGCGCGTTCGGCTGTTAACCGAAAGGTCGGTGGGTCGAACCCACCCAGGAGCGAATTCATTTTATATTTGTCGAGTCAAGGATCAAGTTTTATTTTCAAATCTGCCGAAATAATATATTTTTTGACATAGCAAAAAACCGATGTCGAGCCCTTGAGGCGGCCGGAGCGAAGACGTTTTGGTCATGTCCATGTAGAGTCATGGAACAAGTTTTATTTTCAAATCTGCTGAAATAATATATTTTTGACATAGCAAAGAAACCGACGTCGAGCCCTTGTGGCGGCAGGAGCGAAGACGTTTTGGCCATGCCGATTCAAGGATCAAATTTTATAATCATATCTACAGAAATAGTATATTTTTGATATAGCTGCAGATCGATTCCGTGCTCGTGTGGCGCAATCGGCAGCGCGTTCGGCTGTTAACCGAAAGGTCGGTGGTTCGAACCCACCCAGGAGCGAATTCATTTTATATTTGTCGAGTCAAGGATCAAGTTTTATTTTTTATTTTCAAATCTGCCGAAATAATATTTTTTGACATAGCAAGAAACCGATGTCGAGCCCTTGTGGCGGCAGGAGCGAAGACGTTTTGGCCATGCCGATTCAAGGATCAAATTTTATGATCATATCTACAGAAATAGTATATTTTTGATATAGCTGCAGATCGATTCCGTGCTCGTGTGGCGCAATCGGCAGCGCGTTCGGCTGTTAACCGAAAGGTCGGTGGTTCGAACCCACCCAGGAGCGAATTCATTTTATATTTGTCGAGTCAAGGATCAAGTTTTATTTTCAAATCTGTCGAAATAATATATTTTTGACATAGCAAAGAACCGATGTCGAGCCCTTGAGGCGGCAGGAGCGAAGACGTTTTGGTCATGTCGATGTAGAGTCATGGAACAAGTTTTATTTTCAAATCTGCCGAAATAATATATTTTTGACATAGCAAAGAAACCGATGTCGAGCCCTTGTGGCGGCAGGAGCGAAGACGTTTTGGCCATGCCGATTCAAGGATCAAATTTTATAATCATATCTACAGAAATAGTATATTTTTGATATAGCTGCAGATCGATTCCGTGCTCGTGTGGCGCAATCGGCAGCGCGTTCGGCTGTTAACCGAAAGGTCGGTGGTTCGAACCCACCCAGGAGCGAATTCATTTTATATTTGTCGAGTCAAGGATCAAGTTTTATTTTCAAATCTGCCGAAATAATATATTTTTTGACATAGCAAAAAACCGATGTCGAGCCCTTGAGGCGGCCGGAGCGAAGACGTTTTGGTCATGTCCATGTAGAGTCATGGAACAAGTTTTATTTTCAAATCTGCTGAAATAATATATTTTTGACATAGCAAAAAAACCGACGTCGAGCCCTTGTGGCGGCAGGAGCGAAGACGTTTCGGCCATGCCGATTCAAGGATCAAGTTTTATAATCATATCTACAGAAATAGTATATTTTTGACATAGCTGCAGATCGATTCCGTGCTCGTGTGGCGCAATCGGCAGCGCGTTCGGCTGTTAACCGAAAGGTCGGTGGTTCGAACCCACCCAGGAGCGAATTCATTTTATATTTGTCGAGTCAAGGATCAAGTTTTATTTTCAAATCTGCCGAAATAATATTTTTTGACATAGCAAGAAACCGATGTCGAGCCCTTGTGGCGGCAGGAGCGAAGACGTTTTGGCCATGCCGATTCAAGGATCAAATTTTATGATCCTATCTACAGAAATAGTATATTTTTGATATAGCTGCAGATCGATTCCGTGCTCGTGTGACGCAATCGGCAGCGCGTTCGGCTGTTAACCGAAAGGTCGGTGGTTCGAACCCACCCAGGAGCGAATTCATTTTATATTTGTCGAGTCAAGGATCAAGTTTTATTTTCAAATCTGCCAAAATAATATATTTTTTGACATAGCAAAAAACCGATGTCGAGCCCTTGAGGCGGCAGGAGCGAAGACGTTTTGGTCATGTCCATGTAGAGTCATGGAACAAGTTTTATTTTCAAATCTGCCGAAATAATATATTTTTGACATAGCAAAGAAACCGATGTCGAGCCCTTGAGGCGGCAGGAGCGAAGACGTTTTGGTCATGTCCATGTAGAGTCATGGATCAAGTTTTATTTTCAAATCTGCCGAAATAATATTTTTTGACATAGCAAAAAACCGATGTCGAGCCCTTGTGGCGGCAGGAGCGAAGACGTTTTGGCCATGCCGATTCAAGGATCCAATTTTATAATCATATCTACAGAAATAGTATATTTTTGATATAGCTGGAGATCGATTCCGTGCTCTTGTGGCGCAATCGGCAGCGCGTTCGGCTGTTAACCGAAAGGTCGGTGGTTCGAACCCACCCAGGAGCGAATTCATTTTATATTTGTCGAGTCAAGGATCAAGTTTTATTTTCAAATCTGCCGAAATAATATTTTTTGACATAGCAAGAAACCGATGTCGAGCCCTTGTGGCGGCAGGAGCGAAGACGTTTTGGCCATGCCGATTCAAGGATCAAATTTTATGATCATATCTACAGAAATAGTATATTTTTGATATAGCTGCAGATCGATTCCGTGCTCGTGTGGCGCAATCGGCAGCGCGTTCGGCTGTTAACCGAAAGGTCGGTGGTTCGAACCCACCCAGGAGCGAATTCATTTTATATTTGTCGAGTCAAGGATCAAGTTTTATTTTCAAATCTGCCGAAATAATATATTTTTTGACATAGCAAAAAACCGATGTCGAGCCCTTGAGGCGGCCGGAGCGAAGACGTTTTGGTCATGTCCATGTAGAGTCATGGAACAAGTTTTATTTTCAAATCTGCTGAAATAATATATTTTTGACATAGCAAAGAAACCGATGTCGAGCCCTTGTGGCGGCAGGAGCGAAGACGTTTTAGCCATGCCGATTCAAGGATCAAATTTTATAATCATATCTACAGAAATAGTATATTTTTGATATAGCTGCAGATCGATTCCGTGCTCGTGTGGCGCAATCGGCAGCGCGTTCGGCTGTTAACCGAAAGGTCGGTGGTTCGAACCCACCCAGGAGCGAATTCATTTTATATTTGTCGAGTCAAGGATCAAGTTTTATTTTCAAATCTGCCGAAATAATATATTTTTTGACATAGCAAAAAACCGATGTCGAGCCCTTGAGGCGGCCGGAGCGAAGACGTTTTGGTCATGTCCATGTAGAGTCATGGAACAAGTTTTATTTTCAAATCTGCTGAAATAATATATTTTTGACATAGCAAAAAAACCGACGTCGAGCCCTTGTGGCGGCAGGAGCGAAGACGTTTCGGCCATGCCGATTCAAGGATCAAGTTTTATAATCATATCTACAGAAATAGTATATTTTTGACATAGCTGCAGATCGATTCCGTGCTCGTGTGGCGCAATCGGCAGCGCGTTCGGCTGTTAACCGAAAGGTCGGTGGTTCGAACCCACCCAGGAGCGAATTCATTTTATATTTGTCGAGTCAAGGATCAAGTTTTATTTTCAAATCTGCCGAAATAATATTTTTTGACATAGCAAGAAACCGATGTCGAATCCTTGTGGCGGCAGGAGCGAAGACGTTTTGGTAATGCCGATTCAAGGATCAAATTTTATGATCATATCTACAGAAATAGTATATTTTTGATATAGCTGCAGATCGATTTCGTGCTCGTGTGGCGCAATCGGCAGCGCGTTCGGCTGTTAACCGAAAGGTCGGTGGTTCGAACCCACCCAGGAGCGAATTCATTTTATATTTGTCGAGTCAAGGATCAAGTTTTATTTTCAAATCTGCCAAAATAATATATTTTTTGACATAGCAAAAAACCGATGTCGAGCCCTTGAGGCGGCAGGAGCGAAGACGTTTTGGTCATGTCCATGTAGAGTCATGGAACAAGTTTTATTTTCAAATCTGCCGAAATAATATATTTTTGACATAGCAAAGAAACCGATGTCGTGCCCTTGAGGCGGCAGGAGCGAAGACGTTTTGGTCATGTCCATGTAGAGTCATGGATCAAGTTTTATTTTCAAATCTGCCGAAATAATATTTTTTGACATAGCAAAAAACCGATGTCGAGCCCTTGTGGCGGCAGGAGCGAAGACGTTTTGGCCATGCCGATTCAAGGATCCAATTTTATAATCATATCTACAGAAATAGTATATTTTTGATATAGCTGGAGATCGATTCCGTGCTCTTGTGGCGCAATCGGCAGCGCGTTCGGCTGTTAACCGAAAGGTCGGTGGTTCGAACCCACCCAGGAGCGAATTCATTTTATATTTGTCGAGTCAAGGATCAAGTTTTATTTTCAAATCTGCCGAAATAATATTTTTTGACATAGCAAGAAACCGATGTCGAGCCCTTGTGGCGGCAGGAGCGAAGACGTTTTGGCCATGCCGATTCAAGGATCAAATTTTATGATCATATCTACAGAAATAGTATATTTTTGATATAGCTGCAGATCGATTCCGTGCTCGTGTGGCGCAATCGGCAGCGCGTTCGGCTGTTAACCGAAAGGTCGGTGGTTCGAACCCACCCAGGAGCGAATTCATTTTATATTTGTCGAGTCAAGGATCAAGTTTTATTTTCAAATCTGCCGAAATAATATATTTTTTGACATAGCAAAAAACCGATGTCGAGCCCTTGAGGCGGCCGGAGCGAAGACGTTTTGGTCATGTCCATGGAGAGTCATGGAACAAGTTTTATTTTCAAATCTGCTGAAATAATATATTTTTGACATAGCAAAGAAACCGATGTCGAGCCCTTGTGGCGGCAGGAGCGAAGACGTTTTGGCCATGCCGATTCAAGGATCAAATTTTATAATCATATCTACAGAAATAGTATATTTTTGATATAGCTGCAGATCGATTCCGTGCTCGTGTGGCGCAATCGGCAGCGCGTTCGGCTGTTAACCGAAAGGTCGGTGGTTCGAACCCACCCAGGAGCGAATTCATTTTATATTTGTCGAGTCAAGGATCAAGTTTTATTTTCAAATCTGCCGAAATAATATATTTTTGACATAGCAAAGAACCGATGTCGAGCCCTTGAGGGGCAGGAGCGAAGACGTTTTGGTCATGTCCATGTAGAGTCATGGAACAAGTTTTATTTTCAAATCTGCCGAAATAATATATTTTTGAGATAACAAAGAAACCGATGTCGAGCCCTTGTGGCGGCAGGAGCGAAGACGTTTTGGCCATGCCGATTCAAGGATCAAATTTTATAATCATATCTACAGAAATAGTATATTTTTGATATAGCTGCAGATCGATTCCGTGCTCTTGTGGCGCAATCGGCAGCGCGTTCGGCTGTTAACCGAAAGGTCGGTGGTTCGAACCCACCCAGGAGCGAATTCATTTTATATTTGTCGAGTCAAGGATCAAGTTTTATTTTCAAATCTGCCGAAATAATATTTTTTGACATAGCAAGAAACCGATGTCGAGCCCTTGTGGCGGCAGGAGCGAAGACGTTTTGGCCATGCCGATTCAAGGATCAAATTTTATGATCATATCTACAGAAATAGTATATTTTTGATATAGCTGCAGATCGATTCAGTGCTCGTGTGGCGCAATCGGCAGCGCGTTCGGCTGTTAACCGAAAGGTCGGTGGTTCGAACCCACCCAGGAGCGAATTCATTTTATATTTGTCGAGTCAAGGATCAAGTTTTATTTTCAAATCTGCCAAAATATATATATTTTTGACATAGCAAAAAACCGATGTCGAGCCCTTGAGGCGGCAGGAGCGAAGACGTTTTGGTCATGTCCATGTAGAGTCATGGAACAAGTTTTATTTTCAAATCTGCCGAAATAATATATTTTTGACATAGCAAAGAAACCGATGTCGAGCCCTTGAGGCGGCAGGAGCGAAGACGTTTTGGTCATGTCCATGTAGAGTCATGGATCAAGTTTTATTTTCAAATCTGCCGAAATAATATTTTTTGACATAGCAAAAAACCGATGTCGAGCCCTTGTGGCGGCAGGAGCGAAGACGTTTTGGCCATGCCGATTCAAGGATCAAATTTTATGATCATATCTACAGAAATAGTATATTTTTGATATAGCTGCAGATCGATTCCGTGCTCGTGTGGCGCAATCGGCAGCGCGTTCGGCTGTTAACCGAAAGGTCGGTGGTTCGAACCCACCCAGGAGCGAATTCATTTTATATTTGTCGAGTCAAGGATCAAGTTTTATTTTCAAATCTGCCGAAATAATATATTTTTGACATAGCAAAAAAAACCGATGTCGAGCCCTTGTGGCGGCAGGAGCGAAGACGTTTTGGCCATGCCGATTCAAGGATCAAATTTTATAATCATATCTACAGAAATAGTATATTTTTGATATAGCGGCAGGTCGATTCAGTGCTCTTGAGGCGCAATCGGCAGCGCGTTCGGCTGTTAACCGAAAGGTCGGTGGTTCGAACCGACCCAGGAGCGAATTCATTTTATATTTGTCGAGTCAAGGATCAAGTTTTATTTTCAAATCTGCCGAAATAATATATTTTTGACATAGCAAAAAAAACCGATGTCGAGCCCTTGTGACGGCAGGAGCGAAGACGTTTTGGCCATGCCGATTCAAGGATCAAATTTTATAATCATATCTACAGAAATAGTATATTTTTGATATAGCTGTAGATCGATTCCGTGCTCTTGTGGCGCAATCGGCAGCGCGTTCGGCTGTTAACCGAAAGGTCGGTGGTTCGAACCCACCCAGGAGCGAATTCATTTTATATTTGTCGAGTCAAAGATCAAGTTTTATTTTCAAATCTGCCGAAATAATATTTTTTGACATAGCAAGAAACCGATGTCGAGCCCTTGTGGCGGCAGGAGCGAAGACGTTTTGGCCATGCCGATTCAAGGATCCAATTTTATAATCATATCTACAGAAATAGTATATTTTTGATATAGCTTTAGATCGATTCCGTGCTCTTGTGGCGCAATCGGCAGCGCGTTCGGCTGTTAACCGAAAGGTCGGTGGTTCGAACCGACCCAGGAGCGAATTCATTTTATATTTGTCGAGTCAAGGATCAAGTTTTATTTTCAAATCTGCCGAAATAATATATTTTTGACATAGCAAAGAAACCGATGTCGAGCCCTTGAGGCGGCAGGAGCGAAGACGTTTTGGTCATGTCCATGTTGAGTCATGGATCAAGTTTTATTTTCAAATCTGCCGAAATAATATTTTAGATCGCTTCCGTGCTCTTGTGGCGCAATCGGCAGCGCGTTCGGCTGTTAAGAGAGCCTCTCTGTAAGGTTCGAGGAGCGCCTGCCCGGAGGAATTTTTGTTTAGTTTAGCGTTGTAAACTTTATGAGGGATATATCTAGTGTTCATAACGAAGTCTAGGCGGTCCGGAAGTTTAGAAAAAAATTTTTCACTTAGATATAAGTCGTAATGTTCTTAAACTTTGGATGACCATATCTAACGTTATACTTTATATTTCTCAATATTCTTTTCACTGTTCGATTCCTTGTCGAAAACTACACAAAAAAGTCCCAGATGACCATATTCGAAAAATTAAAATTTTTATAACTTTTGACCAATTTAATTTTTTGAAATGTCGTTTTCAGGCAATAACTTTTTTTTTTACTATTACTTTCCAAAAACTGAATCTTCCACGTGAAAGAGGAGCGAAAACTACATATGACGCGATTTGCGAGAGTTTCAAAATCTCAGGGGACCCGGCAAAATTAGATTTCGCTCAAAAGCTCTTTATATGTACTTTTTAACACGCTGAAACGATTGGAAGGGGTCCGGGAGTCTGAAAACGCCATTTTGGCGAGCTACGCCAGGAATAAAATTCGAGTACTCGGCGAGACTTACTGAGATGGCCGCACATTCGCGTTCGCAGTTTCGCGCGCAATGAAGCAATATTGGTGAAATTTTTGTCACAAATACACAAGATGTGCTTTAGCAAGCTGTGCAAGTTTAATTTTAAAATATTCATTTTTAGAGACGCAGTGGCCTCTTGACTTTGGAGAGGCGTCATTTTCTTATATAACATTTTATCATGGGATTTTGATTTCATTTATTAGAGCTCAAAATTCTCTATCGAATAAGCTATAGTATGTCAGATATCGACGAACTCTTTGATGTTTCCCAGTCAATAAACTGCTGAAAACGCGCGCTCAGTGCTTGCTGCGGGCACTTGGCGCTGGAGATGCCAACGCCGAAAGCGCAACTTAATTGATAATTCGCCCAAGGGCAGCCGAGGGAATTCTTTCGCGCATCTGATGAAATCAATGTATTTTTATTTATATCGTTCGCTCATTATTCACTTTTATCTAACATTCTGCAAAAAGGCTAACATTTAACTTAAAAAAAACATGATTTGCACATCTTTTCTTCCAATATATGTATATTTTAAGACATTGCCTTGTTGTATGAAAAACACACTTTAAGGATGGTGCGGTACTCATCGAGACAATTTACGATCAAATACTCCTACTTCCTCGCAGGCAGCGAGAATAGTTTTTTTATCTGGGCGTCTCTACATCTTTGCTTTCAGATTACGCAAATTGAAAGGTCGGATGACGATTCGACATCATCGGAATACGAACCGGAGGTGGAAGAGGATCCTCCTCTGCCGTACATGAAGAAGACTGCCAGTTCTGCCGATTCAGCGGTTTTTCTAATTTACTCTTATTTCTTAACTTTAAAAAAAAATCTCATCTTGCAGACATTACGGGGAATTTTTAAATAGTGCAGTTTTAGTGATCATCATTTGTGCAACATTTAACAGGCCGGTGCTTCTACGTGATCTATTTTAAATGTTATATTTTAGGTAAAGAACTGCGTTTTGGCCCTTGCGGACACATTAAATCTAGCCAAGTTGGAAAGGAGACGAGAGTGGTCAGAGACTTCCGAAAAAACTAAACAGAGAAAAGCTTGCGGAGTGCGGAAGATACTTAACAGCGTTTGCGAGGTGTGTACACATGAAGATTAGCAACCAAATTGTTTTTTTTTGTCTGTTATTCTTCAAATTGTGCGCCATTTGAAAAAAAATGAAGGTTTTCGCACCGGAAGCCAAAGAGGAGCTCAAGCAGAGAGCTATTCGCCCGGATGTTCAAAAACACCAGCCAAACTCGGCAAATGTCAGCTGACTGAATTTCCGTCGAAAATACATTTTTTAATGTGTAGAATTTCAGTCACACATCGCTCGATTATTGGAAGACGTTACCCTGGTCTTTAACTCGGCCAACTCGCGTGATGAACGATTGTACTCTCTGGCTACGGTTACCAGTCTGCCGTATGATCAGGTTCAATTGGATTAACTGAGAAATACTTGCGTATGAGTGAATTAGGAATATCGCCGAAATAATTTATAATCACAGCGGCTGTTTGCAATCTCATTAGCGACTGCTAGTTTCACAAGGGGGGGGGGGAGTTCTGCGGCCTGTGAAATAGCAAACGAGAATGAGAGTGCCTGATTGAAGGGTGCTCGTGACAATTTGCACCCGCATTTATTTATTTGGGTGAAAGCATTTCTTTAACCTTAAATATTCCGCTTAATTAAGATAAAGCGCTACATTGATGTTTCGTCGTATTTCTATTACAAGGCAAAGGAGCTTGCGGCAACTGGAGAGCGCATTGAGGTTGAATAGTGCTGACAAGAAATCGGATTCTTTAAATATATTTTCTGTAGATTTAATGGCCATTATTTAAAAATTATCTATGCCAGTAATTGTGATAGTTTCTTTCCAGAAAACGCCTATAACACGATGCCGTTATAGCAAGCAAGCTGTCAGAGAATTCGTTACTTTCTTACTGAGGTTTATTCATTTTCACGCTCATAATTTACAGTGTTTTTCCAGCGTAGAGGGAAAATCTTTGACACTTGAAGCAAAGCAAGATAACCTAACATTTGAGCTCTGTGGCGGCGGCAGGTCTTCCGTTCGGAGAACGAGAAATCAAACGTTCGGACGGGACGGTCATCAACATCCCAAGCATGCTTAGAAAACTGAATGCTTCCGAGCTCATTCGTCTCTACACAAAGATGTGTGAGGAGAGGAATCAGTTACACCTCCTACTTACACGATCCACAGCTATGAAAATCATTTCGCTGGTTCTCCCTGAGAAGAGGAGAAGTCTGTCATGTGTTGACGAAACACTGGTCAGCGCGCTTGAGGTATGCATGTGTTTTCGTATGTATGTACATCAATTTATTCGGTCTTATAATTAGGACTTAAGGAAAGAAAAAGCTTGCGGCGAAGGTTTACAATTTACAGGCATTCGAAAAGCTTAACTGCGTTATTGATAGAGCGGTAACGCTGCAAGGAATTGATACAGAAACTGCTTCTTCACTCAAACGTCGTTTAACACTCGCCAAGAACTACCTTCGATCCGATTACAGAGTTCACGTCGCACTCGATTCTAAGTACGCTATGTACATAGCTCTGGCATTGCACAACTATTATTATTTGCCAACTTTTATTAGCTATATTTAAACCAGCTGCGCCTCTCACTGTTCTCTCCACGCACTGAGGAGTGACCCGTCAACGACGGAATTTCGTGTGACTTGCAATCATACGCATGTAGTTGAATGCGAGAGGTTAATTGAAACAAAATGGTTGCAACTGTTTGTTTGGTAAGTTTGTAATTAAATTTAAGCTGCGCCAATGTCGAATCAATTCAATCGCTTGTTTTGGACACCCTAAGAGTCGCTGCAGAGGATATTCCGTTCGTTTCTGTCCATATTTGTGTAAGTTTACTTCATTTCAATTCTTAAGGTCCGGAAGAGAGTTGGTGGAATATGCCGAGATCTACTTGAACGACATAAAGCTCTACAGAAATCATGTAGTGAGAGCATCCCACTCAGCAATCATCAAGTCGCGGATTGTTGAGAGTCTGTCACCGAAATCTGCCTTGGTTACCTGTGACTGGGCACAGAAATACCTAGCGCGATTTAGCCGCGAAGTGCAATCAGCATACTTCGGGAAGAAGGTTATTTTATATTTATTAGGCAGAAGCATTTATTCATACAGTGAAGATATTTTAAACGCAATAATATTCAATTTTAAAGGGCGTATCATGGCATGTTGTACACGTTTTATCGTTCGATGGTGAAGATTACAGACAGCACACCTTTTACTTCATCTTCGAAGACTCGATCAAACAAGTAAGATGATTGAAAAAAATTTTACATCATAGATAGGAATAAAATTAACAGAATTTGTGGCCTTTGAGGATGCTTCGGCCGTTGCTGCCACGTTGTCTTACGTGCAGAAACAACTCTTTTCGGAAGGAATCGAAGAGGTGACTCTGCGAACTGACTGCGCAGGCAAGTAATTTTACAGGAGTTGAAATACAAAACTTTTAAAAACGCAACAAATACATAGCTTAGAACTTAAATTGATAAGACAAGTTTGAGAAAAACATTAATGATCTATTTCAGGCTGCTATCGAAACACGAGCTTAATGGCATTCTTGCTCCATCAGAACAAAAGACAAGACGCCGCTACGGTAACAGCCTACACGTTTTCAGAGCCTCAATGCGGCAAAGATGCTTGCGACAGGATGGCCGCCCAGGCATGTTGTACTGAAACTCGATTGTTTCAAACCTATTTAATTATTATGAAGTGCTTTCATTATAGGCGAAGAGAAAGGTGGCAGAACGTTGTGACGCTGGCTATGATGTCGCAACTACAGCACAACTTGCGGAAGCAATCCTCTCTGGAAATGCTCTATCCGGCTGTTCTGTGATTCTGTGCCGTCTGCATTCCTTACCTTCCAAGTCCTGTGCAATTGACGGCATCTCAAAGCTGTCTCATGTTGTCTTTGAACCCACTTCTCTCCGCGTCTTCAAGCACGCTGGCATTGGAGAAGGACGGGTTGAGTGCAATTCGCATCTCACACAAGTGGACTCGATACTTGAAGTAATAAGTGAAATTGGATTCCTTGCTGGAGATGCTCTCTTTTGGGGTGGAAAAACCCCCCGCACTGCACCAACCCGCTCTTTCGTCAGCGACTCTCCAGTGTATCGCTGTCATGCTGAACACTGTGCACTGGAGTTCAGCAGTTATGCTGATTACGAGAGACATGAGCTCTTGGAGGACCATCGTCCCCAATTGGAACGAGAGACTCTCACTGATTATGTCCTGTCCCAGTTCGCTGCCAGAGCTGAGACTGTCGGCGCGCTGCAGGCCGCAACTGCATTTGATATCCTTTCTACAGCAGCGGAAGGTGTTGAGGTGCAGCAACTGGACATGGGTTTCGCATTAAAATCCGGTAATCGTCCTTCAATTGACGCCGAAGCGAGGACTTACATACAGGTTTATTGTCTAAAGTATGCATGAATTATGCTAAGAGAAATAGGTTGACAATAAAATTCAATATCACTATAGCGTTAACCTTAAAATTTTTAAATTTATTTGTTGTATCCGTGAAAGCCACAAGGGTGAAATATAAATATTTCAGATCGCCACAGAGCAGTGCTATGCCGCCGAGAAGAGAGCAGATGCGGCCATGATTGTGAAGCAGATGTCCGCAGTGGCTGTCAACGGGCGGCCCAGATTTCGCCCCAGACAAATACCTACAACGCAACAGGCCCACGGAGTCTTGTTGAGACAGCTGAAGCTATTGCAAGCATTTCCCAATATGAATGGAAATCGAGGAGTGAAGGACGCGGAAGGACCGGAAGCGGACGAGGAGGAGGAGGAAGACGCATTCTTCCCAGACCCTGAGGAGCTTGTAAGCAAAATTGATGGCATGAACCTGGAACTTTTCGCAACAGATGAAGTGTCCTTTGAGCCTGCTAAGAAAATTAGGAAGTAATTTGAGTAATGGACATTATGTTTACGATCGGATTATTTTTATGTATAATTTCTAACTATTGGAAGAAAAGATGTGCAAATCATGTTTTTTTTAAGTTAAATGTTAGCCTTTTTGCAGAATGTTAGATAAAAGTGAATAATGAGCGAACGATATAAATAAAAATACATTGATTTCATCAGATGCGCGAAAGAATTCCCTCGGCTGCCCTTGGGCGAATTATCAATTAAGTTGCGCTTTCGGCGTTGGCATCTCCAGCGCCAAGTGCCCGCAGCAAGCACTGAGCGCGCGTTTTCAGCAGTTTATTGACTGGGAAACATCAAAGAGTTCGTCGATATCTGACATACTATAGCTTATTCGATAGAGAATTTTGAGCTCTAATAAATGAAATCAAAATCCCATGATAAAATGTTATATAAGAAAATGACGCCTCTCCAAAGTCAAGAGGCCACTGCGTCTCTAAAAATGAATATTTTAAAATTAAACTTGCACAGCTTGCTAAAGCACATCTTGTGTATTTGTGACAAAAATTTCACCAATATTGCTTCATTGCGCGCGAAACTGCGAACGCGAATGTGCGGCCATCTCAGTAAGTCTCGCCGAGTACTCGAATTTTATTCCTGGCGTAGCTCGCCAAAATGGCGTTTTCAGACTCCCGGACCCCTTCCAATCGTTTCAGCGTGTTAAAAAGTACATATAAAGAGCTTTTGAGCGAAATCTAATTTTGCCGGGTCCCCGGCTCTTTTGCTCCTTTACGATTCTCTCGCAAATCGCGTCATATAATATGTTTCTACGACGAAAAATCTCGGACACTTTTTTTGGGTATCTGCATTTGAATAAGCGTTCCTAAGCCAATTGTCGGTTTCAGCTTTTCAAACATAATCTCATTCAAACTTCATCAATTGTAAAGAAGAATAGATCATTCGATGTGATTTTTTATGCTCTTCAAATTGGGCCTATGATTTGTACGCAAATAACAAGTCTACAGGCCGAAAATTTACTTTTTGTGTTTTTATGCCAATTTCTGGTGTTGAAATACTTATTCTTTGGAATCTTAATGGGTCTTGTTCACCTATTTTCCACATGATCTTTACACTGCAAGAAAGAGCAGCTAAAACTGAGTTGGATACAGCTTTATAATCGAAATCTGAGGACCCTTTTTTTGGGAACATGCATTTGAATGCTCACTGTTGCAGGCGATATGGTCGAATATATTTAGATCGTATTTCAAAATTGTCATTTTAAAGTATCGAGCACCACAAAATATCTATTCCTGAATTGTTTGCAGTTCTCTAGTGATTTACCGCTCAAAAGTGCTACATAAGTTAAGAAATTGCATTTTTAGGTGCAACGACAGAAAAAAAAAATGTTTGAAAACTCTTTCGGAGCCAACAATCGAGTAGTTTTCGAGCCAAGTTCCCAAAACGATTATAACCATTCGAGAGTACTGTGACTTGTGCATAATATATCTACAGATGAAAATGCAAAACCACTCTATGTTTAAGAAATCTTGAAATCGGGGAAAAATTCGACGAGAGGATTTGGCTTTTTTGAGCGATTTTAGAAAAAATGGTACCGATTGAGCTTTTGTCCCAAAAAATGTGCCATAGGGTTCTTTGTTGTTAGAAACATGAATCTGATGTTCATTTTTACTCCTCTGTAACATCTGTGGAAATTTATTTTATTGTGTTATATTGCGTTTTATTATTATCTGATGCTTTTTAAGGTGCATGACGCTTTATCTTTCGAATTGGAATCCCCAACATCTATTTTGGAAACGGCTAGTGTTTACGAATACAGTTAACAATGATCATTTTGTATAAATTCAATTATATTTAACGTAGCCAATAATACTGTTCTCGAAAAAATACGAATATTGTTTTACAAAGGTAAGGTTTAAAAAAGCTAAAATAGTTCGTCTTTGGAGCGTTTGTTAGTTGGCTCTTCGTCGTTTGCTATTGCAGAATCGTCTAATATATCGAGCAGCTGAACTTCCTCGCGATCAAGATCGTAGGTCGATTGAAACAAGGGATCGGTAACGAATTCTTCTTCCTCATCCCCTTCCTGTGGATCGACTTTCACTTTAGATTGCCAGCCATCGGAAAACAGTTTGGTGATATATGCCTTCGAGCGCTCTGGTAGCCGCTCGCTTCGTTTGCGAGCACGAAGCGCCCACCCTTGCATGGCTTTTTTTCCGTTGGCATTCGTTTCCTGAAATACGTATAATTCCTGCAGGCCCGCATTCCCATTTTCTTTCTCTACTCACCTGAAGCGACTCTAACGCCGAAGTAACATCAGGATAAACTCTTTTTGCGTGGACGCCTTCCAGGTGGACAGAGTAGAACTGCAGCGATTGATCCCGTAGTGTCAAGCGCTCAGGGACCAATTTATGCTTGCCCAGCAGCAAATGACGCTCCAAGTTGGAAGACAGTAAGAATTCCGCAGTGCATGCCTCTTCCGGGCATCTAAAGAGATGTAGCAAGGAATCGCATGAATCTGAATCCTCTGGCTTGCAGTGTTCGGCTTCATCTGCATGCTCTGTTGCTCTGTGATGAGTTGTTTCAAGACGTAGAGCTTTGCCGGTTGTGGCCCAGAAATCTGATACACCAGGCAATTTTCCACCCTCTCGAATTATTGTTCCTTCAACAATGTTCGGCTGAAGGCTGTCGTAGCGAATGTGCGTGCCGCGTCCAATTGTTGAGTGGCGATATGCGCGGATTCCATCATCGTTGAACACAAATGTATTCAGAGTTGAAATGCCGAGAATCTTTGTTGTGGATGCCTTAGCCTGCTCCTGTCTTCTGATGTAGACGGAAAGTCCAGATAGAGGCTTTCCAGATATGATACCCACGAAGAAATCTTCTGTATTCTTTACATCATGCCCAGAGTCGACAAAATCGTGAATCTTCCTCTTGACAACTGCTGCCATGCGGTCACATGCAGATTTCCCGGCCTGTAAGTATGATGTTGTATTTGTTGACGTTTCTGTCACCTGTTAGTTTTTCAATTTGAACGTTCGTGATCAACCTGAGCTTCGGAGAAGAAATAAGATCCGATTTTAACTTTCGTTTCAGCACTGATTTGGTTCAAGCTGGCAATTGTCGCGCTGCTCTTGTAACAACCTCAAACGAACTCATTGTTGCTATAATTACTTTATTAGTAGAGCAGACAACCAGCATTGTCGGACCGCAGGTGTACACGCTTGATTCCTTCTTTAAAGAGCTCATGGAGTGTGTGGAGGAGTAAAGACGTAACAGCTACCGTATCCTGAAAATATGAAAGCTCATAATAGAATAAACAGATTTAAGAAGTAAACCTGCAGTTCTCCTTCGATTATGTGAACAAAAGTGTGCTGCACATAATTCACGTCGTCCTTCTTCGCTAACACATGAGATATGTGCCAGGACATCCCGCGTTTCGCAAAGTAATCTGTCGTCTTTTCACGCGCAAACATTGGGAGTAGCTTCATAGCCCAGTCCATTGTTATCAAGGCTTCGCCAATTTGAAGCGATGACACAATTCTATCTCGGTCCATCTCGCTAGCTGTCGCTCGAACTTGATGTTTCTTCAGCTCTTGTATGCTATTGTCAATGTCGCGCACGTCTCGCAAGATCCGATCAAATTTCGTCTTCTGAGGACTCGTGTTGTCGGCGGACTCGTGCAGTTCTTTAACGGTTTCAAGGAGATATGTCTTTGGCAAATATAGCGCTGTCCGAGCCCTCCGGTCTGGAAATTTGAATGACTAAAACGGCTACTGTAAATTCAGGTCAAACCTCTGCGGGGTTGTCGTAATTCCATTCGAATTCGCCCGCGCCGCGTGATAGAATCATGTCGAGCAAGTTGACAGTACCTAGATAGTTTTCAGCCGATTTGTCAAGTAGCTCGAGCATCCTGAAACCATAATTGTCCAATTATAAATATGTACATATGCTAAAACGTGTAAAAAAAACCTTACTTGACTTTGCCTCCTGAAAATCGGGTGCTCACTTTGGACACACTCGGGCGATCCTTCGTCTCATGAGTTGTTTTCCTGAGCTCGGCAAAGTAGCACTCTTCTGCCGTTTCCTGTTCCATTGGCGTGTCACTGCCCGGTACTGGAGGCAAGACGTCATCGCCACGTCGAAAACGGTTCACCGGGTATGCAGAAGATGTGTTCGTGAAAATGAGCAGAAGGACATCAATTCGCATCTAAAAATTAGCTCATAGCACAGCATAGCATAGCGCGATGTACGATACTTCGCTGTTCGTGCCTTTCTTATCTACTACTTGCTGCCTGCAAGTATACACAAAGCGCACAAGCCAAACAATAGAACAGTGTTCGAGAGAAGGATAAATATGAAATAATAAAAAAGAAATTATTATGCATGAGAGAGACACTGGCGTTCGGCAGCGTTGAGCATGCCCTTTGTGCCGCCTTTCCAAGAGAGAAGGAATGAAAGTGTAAGTGAGTATATTTCAGGCTTTTTTCAATGGCAAAGCCTTTGCCATTCCTCTCACCCACTCAGACTGCATGTGAGATAGCATTGTAGTGTGAGAGAGGGGGAGAGATGTCTGTATGTATGCACACAAGCGTTCGGCAGTGTTGAGCAAGCCCTTTGTGCCGTCTCTCCAAGAGAGCATGAGAGAAATGAAAGTGAGTGTATTTTTGGTTTTTTTCCATGGCAAAGCCTTTGCCATTCCTCTCAGGCACTCAAACTGTATGTGATATAGCATTGGAGTGAGTGAGAGAGAGAAACATACATACATACACAAACGTCCGCGAGTTTATAAGTGGCGGGCATCCGTTAGAGCTAGTGAAAACGAATTTTGGGGAACGGTATATTTAGAATAAAGGCATTCATCACAGTGTCATGCACACATTAGCAAAAATACATTTATTTATTAAAAAGGTGTTGAGAAGAGGGCGTAGTGGTCCATCTCTCGAGCGGCGAAAGCACAGCGTGAGCATCTTGAAGAAAAGGGAACACTCGACTCAACACAATGACCATTTCAGCTCTTCACCATCGCCAAACCTTTCAAGTTGTGTGCTGTTATGGTCAGCCGTTGAGACGAAAAGCATCAACCATCAGGCTCCAAAGCGGTCTCAGCGAATGAAATAACTCGAAAAGGTAGAAGTGCAAAACATTTTGAAAATGCAAAAGTAGAAACATAAAGTAAAATACATTAAAGCAAATACAGAAATTTTAGTGCACTTACAATTAGCAAAGTAAAAGTACAGAGAGAGAGAGAGAGAGAGAGAGAGAGTGTTGTTTGAAGAGAGCTTCACATGCGCGCCAGATATGGCATGGATGGCTGCCACTCCAAATGTATTGATTGATTGCTAACTAATGTGCGCGGTAAAGCGGTCTCAGCGATGTTACAGAGGAGTAAAAATGAACATCAGATTCATGTTTCTAACAACAAAGAACCCTATGGCACATTGTTTGGGACAAAAGCTCAATCGGTACCATTTTTTCTAAAATCGCTCAAAAAAGCCAAATCCTCTCGTCGAATTTTTCCCCGATTTCAAGATTTCTTAAACATAGAGTGGTTTTGCATTTTCATCTGTAGATATATTATGCACAAGTCACAGTACTCTCGAATGGTTATAATCGTTTTGGGAACTTGGCTCGAAAACTACTCGATTGTTGGCTCCGAAAGAGTTTTCAAACATTTTTTTTTTCTGTCGTTGCACCTAAAAATGCAATTTCTTAACTTATGTAGCACTTTTGAGCGGTAAATCACTAGAGAACTGCAAACAATTCAGGAATAGATATTTTGTGGTGCTCGATACTTTAAAATGACAATTTTGAAATACGATCTAAATATATTCGACCATATCGCCTGCAACAGTGAGCATTCAAATGCATGTTCCCAAAAAAAGGGTCCTCAGATTTCGATTATAAAGCTGTATCCAACTCAGTTTTAGCTGCTCTTTCTTGCAGTGTAAAGATCATGTGGAAAATAGGTGAACAAGACCCATTAAGATTCCAAAGAATAAGTATTTCAACACCAGAAATTGGCATAAAAACACAAAAAGTAAATTTTCGGCCTGTAGACTTGTTATTTGCGTACAAATCATAGGCCCAATTTGAAGAGCATAAAAAATCACATCGAATGATCTATTCTTCTTTACAATTGATGAAGTTTGAATGAGATTATGTTTGAAAAGCTGAAACCGACAATTGGCTTAGGAACGCTTATTCAAATGCAGATACCCAAAAAAAGTGTCCGAGATTTTTCGTCGTAGAAACATATTATATGTAGTTTTCGCTCCTCTTTCACGTGGAAGATTCAGTTTTTGGAAAGTAATAGTAAAAAAAAAAGTTATTGCCTGAAAACGACATTTCAAAAAATTAAATTGGTCAAAAGTTATAAAAATTTTAATTTTTCGAATATGGTCATCTGGGACTTTTTTGTGTAGTTTTCGACAAGGAATCGAACAGTGAAAAGAATATTGAGAAATATTAAGTATAACGTTAGATATGGTCATCCAAAGTTTAAGAACATTACGACTTATATCTAAGTGAAAAATTTTTTTCTAAATTTCCGGACCGCCTAGACTTCGTTATGAACACTAGATATATCCCTCATAAAGTTTACAACGCTAAACTAAACAAAAATTCCTCCGGGCAACCGCCTATACCAGCCTCCTTGAGTCTTACAGAGAGGCTCTCTTAACCGAAAGGTCGGTGGTTCGAACCCACCCAGGAGCGAATTCATTTTATATTTGTCGAGTCAAGGACCAAGTTTTATTTTCAAATCTGCCGAAATAATATATTTTTGACATAGCAAAGAACCGATGTCGAGCCCTTGAGGCGGCGGGAGCGAAGACGTTTTGGTCATGTCCATGTAGAGTCATGGAACAAGTTTTATTTTCAAATCTGCCGAAATAATATATTTTTGACATAGCAAAGAAACCGATGTCGAGCCCTTGAGGCGGCAGGAGCGAAGACGTTTTGGTCATGTCCATGTAGAGTCATGGATCAAGTTTTATTTTCAAATCTGCCGAAATAATATTTTTTGACATAGCAAAAAACCGATGTCGAGCCCTTGTGGCGGCAGGAGCGAAGACGTTTTCCCCATGCCGATTCAAGGATCCAATTTTATAATCATATCTACAGAAATAGTATATTTTTGATATAGCTGGCGATCGATTCCGTGCTCTTGTGGCGCAATCGGCAGCGCGTTCGGCTGTTAACCGAGAGGTCGGTGGTTCGAACCCACCCAGGAGCGAATTCATTTTATATTTGTCGAGTCAAAGATCAAGTTTTATTTTCAAATCTGCCGAAATAATATATTTTTGACATAGCAAAAAACCGATGTCGAGCCCTTGTGGCGGCAGGAGCGAAGACGTTTTGGCCATGCCGATTCAAGGATCAAATTTTATAATCATATCTACAGAAATAGTATATTTTTGATATAGCTGCAGATCGATTCCGTGCTCTTGTGGCGCAATCGGCAGCGCGTTCGGCTGTTAACCGAAAGGTCGGTGGTTCGAACCCACCCAGGAGCGAATTCATTTTATATTTGTCGAGTCAAGGATCAAGTTTTATTTTCAAATCTGCCGAAATAATATTTTTTGACATAGCAAGAAACCGATGTCTAGCCCTTGTGGCGGCAGGAGCGAAGACGTTTTGGCCATGCCGATTCAAGGATCCAATTTTATAATCATATCTACAGAAATAGTATATTTTTGATATAGCTTTAGATCGATTCCGTGCTCTTGTGGCGCAATCGGCAGTGCGTTCGGCTGTTAACCGAAAGGTCGGTGGTTCGAACCCACCCAGGAGCGAATACATTTTGTCCATGTAGAGTCATGGATCAAGTTTTATTTTCAAATCTGCCGAAATAATATTTTTTGACATAGCAAAAAACCGATGTCGAGCCCTTGTGGCGGCAGGAGCGAAGACGTTTTCCCCATGCCGATTCAAGGATCCAATTTTATAATCATATCTACAGAAATAGTATATTTTTGATATAGCTGGAGATCGATTCCGTGCTCTTGTGGCGCAATCGGCAGCGCGTTCGGCTGTTAACCGAAAGGTCGGTGGTTCGAACCCACCCAGGAGCGAATTCATTTTATATTTGTCGAGTCAAGGATCAAGTTTTATTTTCAAATCTGCCGAAATAATATATTTTTGACATAGCAAAAAACCGATGTCGAGCCCTTGTGGCGGCAGGAGCGAAGACGTTTTGGCCATGCCGATTCAACGATCCAATTTTATAATCATATCTACAGAAATAGTATATTTTTGATATAGCTTTAGATCGATTCCGTGCTCTTGTGGCGCAATCGGCAGCGCGTTCGGCTGTTAACCGAAAGGTCGGTGGTTCGAACCTACCCAGGAGCGAATTCATTTTATATTTGTCGAGTCAAGGATTAAGTTTTATTTTCAAATCTGCCGAAATAATATATTTTTGACATAGCGATCCTTCCCCTTCTGCCTCTCCTGATCCGTGCATATCATTTCCCTTTCCAGCATCCCCAATTATAGGAACAATTGCCTGCTATCATGTTAATTTCCGATCAGTTGTTTCCAAGCTGGATATCTTAGACTTCCTCCTCTCCTCTCACTCTCCTGATATTCTTGCGATCTCCGAAACATGGGCTTCTCCGGAACGCTTACGCGACTCTTCACTTTCCTTTAATGGCCGCTATCAAGTGTCAGGCCTTTGCTTGAATTTTGTATGGAGGTCTGGTCCCCCCAGCAGACTTGCTTAATCAAGCAAATTGAGAATGTCCAGCGACGTTTTACTAGGCTTATATTTAAACGATGTAATATTACTGCACCTTATTCTTGCCGATTAGAATACCTTGGCTTAGAGCGTCTCTCCACTCGAAGAACGATTAATGATCTCATGATTGCCATTAAGATTTTTAGAGGTACCTATGGCGTAGCCCCATCAGATATGTTCCTTATGTCATCCCGAATCTCTAGAGGCCATCGTCACAAACTTAAAAAGCATAGATTCCGTTCCACAATTTTTAATAACTTTTTTGCAAATAGGATCGTTAACTTATGGAACACCTTGCCCGATTGCATTTTTGAAATGTCACTTCCGATGGCCCGCAATCACATTAAGAACTTCTTAGCAAATATATAAGAATTTTGCCCTCAGATCTATACTCTATCGCCCCCCCCCAATTGGCAGCCAACGTTGCTAGCCTCTTAATGTCTGATTGTGATTTATTCTCTCTCGTTTTATGCTTATGTTCATACTATCCTTTTCAATACAATGCAAGCCAGATAAACACATACATAGCAAAAAAACCGACGTCGAGCCCTTGTGGCGGCAGGAGCGAAGACGTTTCGGCCATGCCGATTCAAGGATCAAGTTTTATAATCATATCTACAGAAATAGTATATTTTTGACATAGCTGCAGATAACTGATCTTGTTTCGCAATGGGCAGCGCGTTCGACTGTTAACCGAAAGGTCGGTGGTTCGAACCCACACAGGAGCGAAAACATCCATGTAGAGTCATGGAACAAGTTTTATTTTCAAATCTGCAGAAATAATATATTTTTGACATAGCAGCAAAAACCGATGCCGAGCATTTGTGGCGGCAGGAGCGAAGACGTTTTGGCCATGTCTAGTCAACGATTAAGTTTTATTTTCATAGCTACAGAAATAGTATATTTCTGACATAACTACAGATAACAATAGCCGTGCTCTTGTGGCGTCGGCAGCGCGTTCAGTTGTTTGCAGAAATGTTCGAGATGAACAAAAAAGTCTCCGAATCCTTCCATGTAAACTTTTATAAATTTTTGGCAGTGAAATCCCATAAATCTCGAAAATTATCCTGCATGTTTGTGCTGTTAAAAATGCTTTATTTCTGATTTGCATATTTGATGTGTTGGGACAGAGGAGCCTTGCACTACCGTCTTCTCTTTCTGCCATAGCCACTGTTGTATCCATTGTATCCATTGGTGCCATATCCGTATCCGTTTCCACCGTACCCCATATTCGTTGCCGAGTATGGATAGCTACCGTAGTTACTTGAGGCGCTACCGTATCCTCCAACGCCCATTCGGTAACTCGATGCATCGTACTGCTGCCCGCCGAGTGCTGTGCTGTAGCTGCCGCTGCTGTATCCGTACTGGCTGCTAGAAAGAAGAAGTTTCTTAAATTAAATGAAAAAATCATTAATACTCACTTCTTAAGTTAATTTCATTTTTTTTGTAAACAGAATAGCACTAAATTTTCAACAAAAAATTATTGTACCGCTCCACAACCAGGGGTGCCGGACCTTTCTGAACATTCGGCAAGTTCCAAAATGTCGGCTAAAATTCTTCGTTTCTTGATAAACGCACGTCGATTGGTTTTTCATATTTAGATTCAGGCGCTCGGGTTTTAAAATAGGAGCATTAGAATGTCCCGATTGCCACGCTTCATACCCCAAAATTTCCATTTTATTTACACTAAATTGGCACACGCAAAGGGTCATTGCACCAATTTAGCATTAATAAAATGAAAAAAATTGAAGTATGATGACTCTTAATTGGGACAAGTTAATGCTCGATTATGGTTAAACCAGCTGGCGTAATCTAAATCTGCAAACCAAATCGAAGTGTGTTTATCGAGGAACTATGATCGGATATTTTGGAACTTTCCGAAAGATCCAAAAGATCCTGCACCCCTGTTGTTGAGCGGGCTTGTACAAAGATTAATTGCAAATGATGAATGAATATGTCTTGCAAATGTTTGCAGTGACCATATGGTTTGCGGAAGAATGCCCTGATAGCAGCCGGCTGCGAGTTGATTCTGATAACTGCCGCTGCCCGAGGCGGCGTCGCGGTAGTAGCCCGTCCCGTAGTTCTGCGCCATCAAATTGCTGCTTGCCAATTACGAGTCAAATTAATTATAATTAGAGGAGAAGAGACTCAACTCACGATTTAAGCCTCGATTGGTCAGGCCAACAAGGATAAGCGGGATTAGTAAGGGATTAGAGAATCGGGATTGATAATATAAATAATAAGAAAAATATTAAAATTAAAAAGTTATGAACATATGCACATAGTAATGAGCTTGTAAAAGAACGAAAATATATTCGAACCAACCGGATTTGGGCCGCATGCGTGAGCAGCGAGAGGCAGAGCGAAAAGGAAAGCGCATGCGATGGCAAAATTGGCCCCCCGTCTGGAAACAAAGTACGTTTGATGGCTTTATTCAAGCAATAAAATATTTGTCACTGCATCCTTCAGCACACATTAACAAAGATACAATGATTGTACGTACGTATGTAATGAAATGCCCCCGGCCATATCAGCACTGTCTACACAAAGGAAGAGAAACCGGACTGAATGGACTGAGCAGAAGAAGAAGGACTGCTGCTTCGCTTCATGATCATCTTTCCCATGTGGAGAAGAGAAGAGAGAGAATCTGTTCTCTTCTGAAGTAGACAACTCCACTCAGATTCAGAGACAAGCTGTGACACCTCTCTTGGGTCTTTCAGGGGAGAAAGAGAGGGAGGAAGATTAATAGAAAGCGCAAGAGAGAGAGAATGAAGGAGAAACAAGGAGGAAAAGTGGATGTATGAGAGAGAGGAAAAGAGCGCGAGAGAGTGTATTTTATGCTGCGTCTACATATGATTTGAGGTGGGAGAGAAAGAGAACGAGAGTATTGTGCATATATTGTATTGGTAGGGAAGAGAGATGAAGAGACACAGAAATTGGTCTTCTGACTCACACTCACTCCGCACACTTTCCGGAGTCTTCCCTGAGACCCTCAGTCATCCCCGAATGGCTTATATGTTTGTCCTGCGATGAGCTGAGATAGGCGGACTTTCCGATATTTACCGAAGAGCATCATATAGTTAGATTTAGAGTATCATACTTAGACTGCGACTCATGCTGTTTTGGCTGACTTTTCTTCAGTTTGCATATTTTCTCTCCCAAGAAGATGAATCTCAATCTTTCTTTCTCCCTCTCTCGAACTTCTCCGTTTCATTCAGCACTCTCTTGCTTCGAATATTTTTCTGCTATTCTGACTGAGAAGCAATCGGACTTTTGAAAGGATTTTGTGCTTGACACAACTAGAACATCCTGGCTGAAGAGAAACTGTTGACGACTCTTCCATCTTCTTGCTATTTCCCCCGAAACTCTTCTCATCCTCGCTACTGAATGCAGAGACTCAGCTATGTATGTATATACATATATCCGCAAATGCATATAGAGAGAGGGAGTAACAACAGATAGCGAGAGAGAGAGAGAGAGAGAGAGAGAGAGAGAGAGAGAAAGGACGATAGCAGTGAACCGCGAAGCTGCGACTGTTGCATTCCCTCAAACACGGCGGAACTCCTAGCCAATCATACTCCGCATCCTCTATTCATCTCTTTTCACGTGGCCCTTTTTCTCGATTCCGTAATTCCCAAAAGTCAACATTTCAAGGAAAGGCGGTAAGTAAAACATCTTCCTCCTGCTTACCAACTTTCAGTTGTAGTGTTCTCTCTGCAATGCAAGCAACTCATCTCCAAGGCACAAATGTTATTCTTGCCGTTTTATGTACACAGAGGCATGCTGCTCCATTTCACAGAAGATAAACAAGGAATGGAGAATAGTCGTGCACTCTTCCTTTCTACAAGAGAATCATCCGCTCTTTCATTCACTCTTAATTATTTATTTTCCAGAATAATAAACCTTATTCAGTGCTCAGTATTCTTGCAACTATTTTGTAAAGGCCGTCCTTTCCTCTGCTAAAGGATACAAAAAAACAAACATTAACACATGAGGATGCAAGAACCAAAAGAGCATATCGGAAGAGAGAGCAAGCCCAGAAAGAGTGCTTGAGATGGAGAGGGAGGAGGCAGCGAGAGACATGGAAATGCACATTTCATTATTGAGTTTAATTATGTATATTTTATCCTAGAAGCTGTGCGGAGATATAATATTAGGTGAAAAGGAATAGCCCACAAACTTTAATAGGAAAATCGAAATTAGCAAAAATTCTTAAAGGGTACCGAACTGGACTTCTTGCATACGCCGCCGGCCTTGTTCAGCTCCGACTTTTTGGTCGAAATTTTTTCAGTGTATTGGCTGGATATTAAAATTAAATATTTAAGAAAAAAAAAAGATAAATTACGATTCTTGCCTGGTTCGCCATATCGACGAGTCACCTCTCGAGCGCGAGAAAATTTCTGAACACTACGACTTTTTTTTTAACCAATTCACCATTAAAAGTGATCAACTTTCCCCCGGAATGAAATTTCAAATTGTCGAGGATATGAAGATCACTCACATCATAGATCCAAAGGCATCTTTGGTCATTCCAAACACTTGGATAGATCCCTAAAATCATTTGATAAAATAAGGTATCAGTTTTTGCCTATAAAAAGATTAATTTTTAATATTTTTCAAAACAATTTGTACCATTCTTTTCTCTCTATCCACATCCAAGAATGTTTTATCATTGATAAGGGAAATCACCAAATCGGACCCCACACGAGTTCGTTAGCTGAGAAGAATCCCAAAACTAAGCTAAGTATAAATATAAAAAGCCGTTTTCAAAATAAAGCGTAATTTTTTTTATTTTTGTTTACTTTGCATGTCTTTCTTCATATTCACCCATTGTTTTTCTTTGCCAATTTCAATTACCGTATACATTTCAGAAAAAACTGATCCTCTACATCCATGAGTGATGACTACGCCTCAATCCCACCTTTCACTGTTTGCAAATTTTGTGATATCAATTGTATCGAGATTTTTCAGCAAAGAAGGACAAGCAAGTACATATTATGAAAAGAGACCAAACAGAGACGAAGTAAACTCGTAAAATTGGGGAGACCAAAGTGCTAAAAGAAGTTCGGCTGAACTAGCATTCTTTTAACATTAAGCAAAGTATAAGGCATTTCCTACACACAGATAAAAAGGTAACAGTAAAACAGATCAATATTTAATAGTCCACTTCGCCGGCTGCTCGCATGCCAAGTTGTCGTCCGGGCAGAATCGATTAAAGGTCGAAGCAATCGGCAGACCGCGAATCTCACGATCTTCCTGCACAGTTGTGGGTGCATAGGGCGGTTAATTTCATAGTTGCAGCGAGAGATCTGCGGTTGATTAGCAATGTAAGTAAAATCACAGAAAGAATGAACCTGAATGCGAAAGGAGAACGTCGATACGTGCGAGCCGATGAAATAACGAGCATGGGCGCAAATGATCTGTTAGTGTTTGCAATTTGTTCATACATAAAAGCATATCAGTCGTTAATAGAATACATTTTTCTGTTTTAGTTGCGTATCTATACATAAGCACTAAATATATGTACACTGTATATAAATATGATAAATAATTATGCAGAGATACCTGTTCAACAATGGCCTTCTCTCCGTCGCTGAGCTTCTCGGCTTCTTGCCCCCTATACAGGACGAGTTTAAGCCCCTCGCTTTCTAGCAGCAGGCGTAGCTCGTCCGTCTCGGCCTCGTCTGCATCCGTCGCTACGAACACGAGGCTCACGGCGTTAGCCTTCGCCAGCGAGGAGAGCTACAAGTTTTGTTTCTCCTTTTTTCTCCACTTCTGTTTGTCTTATCTTCAACAGAAATAAACAAAGTTAATATCGTGGTTAAAACTTATTGAAAAAATAAAAGAATAAAATGAATATCCATACCTGCTGGGCCGTGCCTTGAATGCTCGGGAGTAGAGCTCCGTAGGCTCGCAGAAAGTCGCGCCGGCGCCAGTGAGCGCCAATGAACGGCCCGCCGCGTGCCGTCCGCCGATCTTGCTCGTCTTGCCATCTCAAGCACGTCCAACAACATCTTGTCTACTTCTTGTTTTGGCGTTGAAAATGCGAAGATAGAAAGAAAATAAATAAAAGAACCGAAGCGGTAATGTCGTTCCATCTCGTTCATCGTCAGAGTCAAGGTGTAGTTTTCTCAAGAAATGGTTCGTAGATAATTCATGCAGGGAATAAAAGGGTTGCCGGATTCTCGCGCCCCTACCTGGTTTCGTGGCCCCTGAATTTGCCCACGATGTTTTTGTAGAGATTTTTTCTAATACAAATTCGGTTACTTTACGCAGAAAGTGAGAGAAAAGGGAAATTTATTTTTTTAACGACCCCCCCCTTTTTACGCACGAATTTTTCATATACCCCATCCTGTTCTGGAAGACCATCCGGCAACCCTTCTTTTATTCCATGAATTCAGAGTGGAAAATTGAAGGAGCGGAATACAATGAAAGAGGAAAAAGAAGATATACAAAAACTTGAGATGAAAATAAGGAATAAAACCTGAAAGAGGCTGCCTGCTCCAGCAGACGCGTCGCGTATCGCATGGCGCGTCGCGCCTGCCAAAACGCGCGCTCTCCGTAGTACTCGTGCAACACGGTCTCGGCGCGCTCGATCAGCAGAGAGCGTCTGAGAAAAGGGCGACTTCTACTTCATTGCTAAATATTTGAAGTAAAGGTTCCTTTATGAATTCCACTATTTTGCAAACAGAGAACATTCTTTCTATTCGAGAAAATAAATAGGGCAAAATAGAATCAATAAATGAATTAAAGTCGGAAAATCCAAAATTCATTTTTGTTCTGCTTTCAGCCGTTTGAATCGAATGTCTTCTGACTCTGTGGAGAAGTTGGCCACGATGAGCTTGGCGAACACACCGGAATCACCCTGGAAATCAACACTTCTTCTAGCAATGCAGTGTAGAATCGACTTTAGTTTTTAATGCAGCCTGCTTTGACACTTGCCTGAAATGAGACACAGTCAAAGTCGTTGGCGCTGATGTTTGGGAAAGAAAAGAACCAACCCTTCCTGAAAAAGCGCATCTTTCATTGGTATTGTCTTCATATTGTCGATATGAAATGTGTGATGATAATCTTTTCTTTACATCATCGGTCATGTAGAGATATAGATAAGTACCATTTCTCGCCGTCCTTCTTGTAGTATCTGCCTCCCTCGATACAGGGGCGTCGTTCACTCTTCATGACGTACTCGTTCCCCCAACCCTCAGTAAATCGTATAATGTAGGTTGTCAATTTTCAAAACTATATATATATATATATATATATATATATATATATATATATATATATATATATATATATTAATCTCACTTCTCATTAGACTATAATTATATTTTCATGCTGGTTAGGCCTTTTTAACAGGAAAAAAGTGAGAAATTATAGTGAAAGAAAATTTATGTAAAAGTCGTGAATATATGTATGAACTGCTTCTATGATAATCGGCATTCATTGCCGTATTCAACATCTCTGTAATCACTTGCTAATCCCATACATATTTTTCATTTCTATCAATCGATATATTCAGACCTCTGCAAAGTGTTGCAAGTAGACAACTCGGTCTATTGATGCAGATGAAGTCTCTATAATTATTTCATTAGGTTCAAGTTGACCAAAATGGGCTTATTTTTAACAACATTTATAGTGTACAATTTAGATCTTAATTTTTCTTTAATAAAGATGAATGCGGAGGAAAATTTATCGAACACGTGAAAATTGAGGTGCTATCAATAGAACAATCTGGACCTCGGAGCCAGTCTTCGAACTCGATGACCGGCACGAGGGCTCGAAGAGCCTCGAGGTGGAAGAAGGTCTTCCACGGCACGCGGACAGCTTCGTCTCGCCAGTGGTAGAGACCACCCCAGGGGGGAAGCACCAAGTGGATATTCTCGCCTGAATGGAGAGTGGGACCCAAAGAGATAAGGAAGAGAGAGAGAGAGAGAGAGAGGGAGAGAGAGAGAGAAAGAGAGAGAGAGAGAGAGAGAAAGAGAAAGACAACTATGAGGTGCTGACGGCAAATGGAATGGGGAAAGAGAAACAAGCGATAAAGTAAACCAAGGGCAAAAAGCGCAGAAAGGGCTAAAAGCGGGGAGAGAGAGTGAAGAAAGCGTGCGAAAGAGAACATACAGTCCCTCCCAGGATCTTGGTACTAAGGAGGATTCGAAAGCCTCGGAGGGTTCCAAATGCATCTTTGCTCATAACTATTATCCTAGGAAAGAGTAAAATATTTTAAATGACACATTAGTTTGCTTAAAGAGAACGGATGCTACTGATAAAAATCGATAATTAACAATCATTTGATAAGAAGTTATCAGTTTTTGCTTCTAAAAAATTAATTTTTAATATTTTTCAAAGACATTTCTCCTGAATCATTTTGTCTATACCCACATCCCCAAATAATAAAATTAGAGATTGCATCATTGATAACGGAAATCTATAAATCAGACCTAATCACGCATGTTCATTAGCTGAAAAGACTTGCCTAAAGATGCTGAATCTAATTATGTAATCAGTTTTCAAAATAAAGCAGCCGTAGAAAATAAATTTTTTTTGATTATACTTTGCATGACTTTCTTCAGAAAGAACATCACAGGAAGGCTTGTCAGGCCGACGGGCCTGGTCTGCGCGTTTCGTCCCGCTGACGACTTTTTTCTCGGCCTGTGCTATTTCCTCAAACTTGGGTAAAAACTGGAAGGGTTGCGCACTAAAGTCCAAAGGTTCAATGCTAGTGCAGCAACCTAGATTTGAATAATCATAACGGGCCAACATTTTGAGAAAGACAAAGACAATGGGGAATCCTGACGAAAGTCATGCAACAAAGTACATGCAATTAAAAATATATTGTCAACGGCTGCTTTATTTTGAAAACGGAATACAAAATTAGATTCAGCATCGTTAGGCGAATCTTCACAGCTAATGAACATGCTTGATAAGTTCTAATTCATCTATTTCCGTTATTAATGTATCTCTAATTTTATTATTTAAGGATTTGTCCAAAATAATGGTGCAGGAGAAATTTCTTTGAAAAATATTAAAAATGAAATTCTTTATAAGCTAAAGCTGATAAGCTCTTATCAAATGATTAGAAATTATCGATTTTTATCAGTAGCACCCGTTCCCTATATGCAAACTAATGTACCATTTAAAATATTTTACTCTTTCCTAAGATAATAGTTATGAGTGAGGATGCATTTGGAATCCTACGAGGCTTCCGAACCATTGGTACCGAGATCCTGGGCGGGACTGTACGCACAGTCCCGCCCAGGATCTTGGTACCAAGGATGCGTCGGACGCATCGGACGCATCCAAATGCATCCTCGTTAATAACTATTTTCATAGCAAAGACTAAAATATTTTAACTGGTCATTAGCTTGCTTATAGAGCACGGATGCTACTGATAAAAAAATCGGTAATTTTAATCATTTGATAAGAAGTTATCAGTTTTTGCTTATAAAAAATTTCATTTCTAATATTTTTCAATGAAATTTCTCCTGTATCATTATTTTGTCTCTACCCACATCCCCAAATAATAAAATTAAAGATTGTATAATTGATAACGTAAATCGATAAATCAGAAGTTGTAACGCATGTTCATTAGCTGAGAAGAATCGCCTAACGATTCTGAATCTAATTATGTAATCAGTTTTACAATAAAGTACCGGTTAACAATACATTTTTGATTGTGAATACTTTTCATGACTTTCTTCAGGATTCCCCATTGTCTTGGTCTTTGTCAAAATTTTGGCCCAGTATGATGCTTCAAATCTAGGTTGCTGCACTAGCATTGAACCTTAGACATGTTACGCGCACCCTTTTCGTCGCCGGTTTAATTACCCAAGTTTGAGGTAGCGAAATAGCACAGGCAGAGAAAAAAAGGGTTAGGCCCCGCCCCCTCGGCCTGCGAGGCGTATCTGCCATGTTCTTTCTGGAAAAAAGTCATGAAAAGTATACACAATCAAAAATGTATTGTTAACCGGCACTTTATTGTAAAACTGATTACATAATTAGATTCAGAATCGTTAGGCGATTCTTCTCAGCTAACGAACATATGTGATAAGGTCTGATTTATCGATTTCCGTTATCAATGATACCAGTTCTAATTTTATTATTTGGGGATGTGGGTAGAGACAAAATAATGATACAGGAGAAATTTCATTGAAAAATATTAGAAATAAAATTTTTTATAAGCAAAAACTGATAACTTCTTATCAAATGATTAGAAATTATCGATTTTTTATCAGTAGCATCCGTTCTCTATAAGCAAACTAATGTACCAGTTAAAATATTTTAGTCTTTGCTATGAAAATAGTTATTAACGAGGATGCATTTGGATGCGTCCGATGCGTCCGACGCATCCTTGGTACCAAGATCCTGGGCGGGACTGTATGTATGCATATGCTAATGTTTTCTTTTTTTAAATTTTGATAGAAAGTTCTAAGAAGGCCCTTTTTTTAAATTCTCTGTCCCTTACCCATCTCTCGCATCTGCCGAACTGCATCAGCAATGCGCATGAAAACGTCCCTTCTAAGATTAAAGCCTTCGCCGTAGTTGACGTCGTAGAGGAGATAGCGTGTCTATAATTGCTTTCTTGTTGCTCAAAATATAGGTAGATTTTTGTGTTATTATCATGTTATCGCATATATGACGGGGCCCAACTAAAAAAAATGGCGTTATTCGCTATTTTGGCCCGTTATACACATTTCGGCAAAAATGTTCACGTACTTTTTGACATATTTTGTAGATTCGTGCAGCATGCAAAAAAAGTGCATGTACATTTTTGCACATACAGTCCCGCCCAGGATCTTGGTACCAAGGACGCGTCGGACGAGTCGGACGCGTCCAAATGCATCCTCGTTCATAACTATTGTTCTAGGAAAAACTAAAATATTTTAAATCTTACATTAGGTTGCTTATAGAGAGCGGGTGCTACTATTAAAAAATCGATAATTTCTAATCATTTGATAAGGAGTTATCAGTTTTTGCCTATAAAAAATTTAATTTCAAATATTTTTAAACGAAATTTCTCCTGTACCATTATTTTGTCTCTACACACATCCCCAAATAATAAAATTAAAGATTGTATCATTGATAACGGAAATCGATAAATGAGAACTTATCACGCATGTTCATATGATGTAAAGATTCGCCTTACGATTCTGAATCTAATTCTGTAATCAGTTTTCAACAGAATGTGCCGGTTAGCAATGTATTTTTGATTGTGTGTACTTTGCAAGACTTTCTTCAGAAAGAACATGGGCAGGGAGGCCTAGCAGGCCGAGGGGGCGGGGCCTAACCCTTTTTTTCTCTGCCTGTGCTATTTCGCTACCTCAAACTTGGGTAATTAAACCGAAGACGAAAAGGAAGCGCGCTATATTTCTGAGTATCAATGCTAGCACAGCAACATAGATTTGGACGCATCATACCGATCCAAAATTTTGACAAAGACCAAGACAATGGGGAATCCTGAAGAAAGACTTGCAAAGTACATACAATCAAAAATGTTGTTAACCGGCACTTTCTCTTTAAAACTGATTACATAATTAGATTCAGAATCGTAAGGCGAATCTTTACATCATATGAACATGAGTGATAAGGTCTCAGTTATCGATTTCCGTTATCAATGATAAAATCTCTTATATTATTATTTGTGGATACCAGCAGAGACAAAATAATGGTACAGGAACAATTTCATTGAAAAATATTTAAAATTAAATTTTTTATAGGCAAAAACTGATAACTCCTTATCAAATGATTAGAAATTATCGATTTTTTTTATAGTAGCACCCGCTCGCTATAAGCAACCTAATGTACCATTTTAAATATTTTAGTTTTTCCTAGAACAATAGTTATGAACGAGGATGCATTTGGACGCGTCCGACTCGTCCGACGCGTCCTTGGTACCAAGATCCTGGGCGGGACTGTATGTGCATAACGGGTCGAAAAGCAAAAACAACCGTTTTTTTTAGTTGGTACCGTCATATATGCTATGTTTTGCAGTCATATTCCATATAAGATATAAAGACAACACAACGGTTCGCGCATCCACAGAACCTCCTTGGCAACAGTGTACTTGTCGGGGTTGACCACCGATGCAGTCTCATCTCCAGTGGAAACGGCGAAAAGAACAAAGAGAAGGCAAAAACACCATTCAGCTCCCGCTAACCACATCTGACAAATTAACTGCATCATTAACTAGCTTTTTTAAATTTTTAATGTTCAACCGATAGAAAGTGTTTTGAAACCCACCCTTAGAAATACAAACTTTATAGAAAAATAATATCACAAGTAAAAAGAGAAATAGCTTCAGGAGATATACCATCTTTGTATTTGTCTTGTTCTGTGGGCTTACCACAATGGAAATTGCGATTTGAACAATCCTTTTATTCCAAATAAACGAGGTCCGCATTTTGGGCAGATATATCAACATTGCTTGCGAATCGTTTGTTGAGGATAACGAGGAGGGATACAAGGACGATAGTTCAATGAAGAGGAATCCTAGGGCGACAAGGTCGACAGTTCAATGAGGAGGGATGCAAGAGCGTTGGTTCAATGAGGAGGAATGCAAGCGCGACAGTTCTAAAAGCGGTGACAAACCAAAATTGCAGGCCTGTGCGGAACATTTCCTTTTTGTGAACAGCACAATCGTGGGGTACACCAAAAGATACGAAAGCAATTGCATTATTCCGTGAAGTCAGCGAAACTGTACCATGAAAGTGCTCTCGGATAGCAAGAAAGAGTTTACAAATGTGCTAATATGCCTGGTCGAATCACGTCATCGTTCAGAGGAACAAAACATTAAAGTAATATGTGTGTTCGTTTAGAGGAACCTTATAAGAAAGAGTAAGGAAGATGAATTGAAGTGCAAGACGAAACTTGAAGTCGTGAAGAAACAGAAGCGTAGAGGGAAAAAGAGCTACTGATAAGATGTCAATGAACGTGATATTGAGAATATTTGCGTTATGTGAAAACCACCGGCCAAAGTAAGAAATGCCAATATTCAACTAAACTCACAGCTTCTGATTCCGCAAGAAAATTCACTGTTATACAGCTTCCGAGAACGGTCGGATTGACATTGCAATTTTGTTGTCTACTATTAAGAGTGAAAGAAGATATGATGTTATGATCTTTCACCGAGCGAGTTATTGCATGACTCTGACGAGGACATCGTTGAAAGTTGCAGGCATAGGAAGGCGGAACAAATAGGAGGAGAGGAGGGGGGAATATCAAATCACAGTTTCCTACGAGGAGGGAATCCTCACATATTCTAAAGCTCACGGAAATGCATGTTTAATAGCATCTGGTGGTCGGCTTAAAGGCTTGTGACACTTGAGAAATACGACGATGAAGAGTATACAAACATTTGGAAAAATATATATTTGACGATAGAATTGATAATTAAGTAAGCAATGCAGCTGATTATGAAAAAAAGCGGAGGCTAGATTGAAATACCCTCTGGAGATTCTAGAATCTTTCTCGATCTGCTACATTCTAAACCATACTTTACAATATTTGCAGTAGTCATAGCAGACAGTAGGTAAATATATAGGCATAAAAGAATGAATGGATGGGCGGTGTCAGTCTCAAACAGGTGGAATCAGCCTAGTCGGTCGATCCCTTCAACGTCGTCCCACCTGCAGGAATGGAGGAGAGCGAAGTAGGCGCAGTGTGGGAGGAAGGAGACAGGAGACCGCACGGCCCGCCAGAGGCAGGAGTGTCAGGAGGGGTTGCAGGCGTTGGAAGCTCACCTGCAAAACCATGTTCTTTTTTAAGACTTTAAGACAAGGAAGAGTGTGATAGTGGAAGAGATAGCAAAAGGTAACGAAGCAAGAGAGTGATGGACAGAGAAAATTCAAATTCGTTCCAGAAATGAAGGTTGATAGTTGTGGGTTGTGAAGTTTGCCCAACCCGGCGTGACAGATGCGGAGTGTGGGTCAAGAAGGCCCTGTCGGGAGAAGCTGGCAGTCATAACAGAGATGCCGAGGCTGCTGCAACCACCGGGCGGAGTCCTCCCTGCCATGCCTGCTGCACACTCTGCTCGCTCGCAGGACAGGCGGGAGGCCGTCATAAGCTTGCGCATCCATCTGGGCACGGGCATGTTTAGTAGGTATTAGTTACAACAATTACGAGACACCTTCCCATTTGGCACATATATGTTGGATTAAGAAACGCTGTTAATTTATCTACAGAAAATATATCGCTTTAACACTGTATGTATTTGCATACATCTATAATACCATTGAAAAGGAAATAAGTAAAACAAAAACCGACGCTTTCAAATCCTGCTGACTGTAGCAGGAAAAGTAGAAGATGAATGTGCCACGAGAAATGGAGAAGACACTGGAGAAGAACACAGTTTGTGATTCTTTAGTAGATTTTATAACTTTAAAATAGAACGAGTTCTGCACTCTCTCCATTACGTAAAAAAATCAATTGGACGAATGTCTTTTAAACTTCGATTAAAAACCATATTCTCAATATTGTGATTAGCGCAATCACATTTTAGCTCAGGTTCAAAATTAAGTGAACAATCATCGGATTTATTTAACGTTATTCTTCAAATATAGATAATATAAGCCTCAAGAATACAAACTATTTCTTTGAAGTCTTAAGCGTCTGCGCACTGGAAACGATGCACTCCGACAGACAGAAGATGATTGTCGGCTTCTTTGACTTCAAACTTTCCTTTTATTTACTCACCAAAAATTCTTTTGTTTAATGTACTTGAACAAGTATGGATTAGAACTGCAGAATAAAACTGACGTGTTGTTGCTCTCTAATGTAGAGATGCGACCCGGAGAGAGTCATCCAGCACTTGGGCCACTTGTTGTTCGTTGCTGCGTGTAGCTCCTCACTGGTCTTTCTGCCCAATGTCATTCCTTTGTATTTTATCGCCCAAACTTCAAACATCAATTTCCTCTTCGCCGTATTAAATTTCATCCCATCAAAGTGGTTAGCGCACCTCCTCCTGACCCATCCTTCGAGGTCCTTGGAGCCTTCGGCCGCCACGACATTCAGATCGGCATGGCTCACGACGCACAGAGGACTGCCGCTGCTGCGAAGCGACCAGGCTGAAGGCGACTGCGCGCTTCCTTCGTCCCAGCATTGCGGTCAGGAATTCATTATATAGTTTACATTATGCGTTTCTATTCATTATATAATTTACATAAATAAATAATTTAAGTGCTCGGTAAAAAAAATTAAACGCTATATTATAGAAGCCATATGTCTTGACAACTCCGAATAAAAGGCACCTTGGTGACTCATGGGAGAGTGTGGATAGTCCGCTGCTCTCGGCCGGTGCTCGGTACGGACGGAGACGGCCGCTGCTGATAGGGGCTGCCCACTCGCCCTCAGATGCCTGAATCAGGGGCAGACGATAAAGTATAGAATTCGGAAGGAATAACAATGACGTTAAATGCCATCGGGGCAGTGATGATGAAAAATAACTCGCAATAGAAAAAAACGACTGTTTGAGAAGATAACTCTGTTCCCTGGTGATCCCATGAGATCAAATAAAAATAAATAAACAACTATACGAATGCAGATAAATAAAGTTGAAACTATAATAAGAAACAAAACAGTAAATAAAAATGGAAATGAAGACTCCTCCTCACTTTTGGCGGATCTGTCGGGAAACCAAATTTCGCTAGTTCAGCAGCAGTTGCTGTCGTGATTTCGGCAAATTCGCTTGGGCCTATGAATAACATGCCGCAAGTTATCGTCCGGTATCTCTCCCTCATTCTCTCTTCTCATACCACACTCACTCTCTCCTTATAGCTTTCTCCTCTCTCTATCTCACTCTCTCTCTCCCTCTCTCAGTTGCCAATCTCACACTCTCTCCTTATAACTTTCACCTCCTCATCTCTCTCCTTACATGGAACATTAAAAGTGAGTTGTTCGTCGTCATCCGTGCCATCTCTCAGCAACTTGTTGTCGATGAATGATCGTGTGTACCCGTTGGGTTGTGTACGCATTGTTCTCGTTCTCCTTACAACGTGAGTTCTGCAAGAAAATGAATTAAATGTATAGTCTAGAAACATGGGCAACGTCAACCTCAAAATAAAAGGGAAGAAAACAAATAACCATTCGCAACTCTTGGTTGCAACTGAGCATGAAAGGCATAGTAACTTCACCTGACACTGAAGTCTAATGTACATGCCCTGACCATGAGTGTATGCGAGTCAAGAACATGGAGTAGAAATTTAAAATTAATATCCTCGCGATGTGACGCGGGTATAATCTCGCTCTCTCTCTCTCTCTCTCTCTCTTTCTCTCTCTCTTTCTGTCTCTTCTCTCTCTCTCTCTCTTTCTATCTTATCACTGAATTTTTTCACTCATTTCTCTTGCTCAACCACTCCCATTTCTTGGTATCTCCTCCCAGCCCCAACGTCCTTTTCCAGGGTTCTACACACTTGAAAATTTAGCATCTAAACGGCGAATAGGGATGTATAGGTAGAGACAGAGAGAGGAGAGAGAGAGAGAGGGAGAGGGAGAGAGAGAAAGAGAATAGAGAAAATGCAAACGGTAAATGAAAAGAAAGTGGAGCAGAAGCAAAGGAAGGCACACGACTGCCAGATGGCACAGTGAAAAGGAACAGCTATTAAGAACGACAGGTACAATTATGTTCTACTCGAGAAACATAATACGATTACGTCAGGGCCTTTGAATGTCCCCCCCCCCTCCAACTTAAAAATACTAGACTAAAGAAAATGCCTAATATAGTTTTATTCGTCAACATAAATTTTGCATTCCATTTTGTTAGCTGACACCTGGTGGCTACTCGGATATAACTAATCGATTAAGCAGAGATAACAAGCATGAATAAGGACTGTTCAATACTAATGACAAATATCGCTTCATTTGGTCAATTTCTGAAGTTAAAGACGGAGAAAGCAAAGAAATAGAGCGAGAGGTGCGAAGCGGAAAACAACAGCCATTTTTCAACAATAAGTTTTTGTCAAACCATAAGCTTAAAAGCTCTCCTTCAACTTATCCAACTCGCGAATAAAAGAAGAATGGAACTGACGGCTGATGCTCCACTCCCAGCAAGTCGTAGTGCATCGGTGAATCCGGCGTGTTCCCCGTGGGAGACAGCGGAGCTAAAGTTAAGACAGCATGTCTGTATCGTTCGACACGACCTACCTGGGGAATTTTTTCGATTTCGTTTATCAAAATTGGCTCACCTATACAACTTTACTCCCTTCACAAAATACCGTACATTTTAATTTTAAAAAATTCCGTTCGAGAAACAATGCAATACTCTTAAAAATATGATGAACGATAACTCGGTTAATTTTTCGAATTTGACGAAATTTAAGATTCAGTTATATAGCTCGTTGCATGCGCTTTATTTTTCATCAGGGTTGAAATTTGCGCTACGCTCTTGACCGCTACGTTTCTGCCCGCAGCGCTTTTGTCATACCCCCGTTGAAAAACCATTTAAAGTGGTCCGATCCGGGTGTTCTTTTTTTATTGGAATCATCTCGACGTGGGAGATGCTTAGAATAACTTTCCTGTTGATAATGAGCAAAATCCAGAAATTCGTCCAAACCTACCCCCATCAAGTGGTTGCACTGTTGTGGTTAAACTGTTCGAGCGAGGTTTTCGCAGGGTGTGCCAGACAGGATTTTTTTGAAGGAGATAAATTCTTGTAGCAAATTTCAAGCGCTACAACATATCAAAACTTGCAGGGTACACTTTTCAAAAATTAACAAAAATGTTCAGGTGTTTCAGGTCGCAAATGTAATTTTGAGAAAATTTCACCCCTGATGAAAAAAAGTACATTCAACGAGCTATGGAACACAATATTCAATTTCGGAAAATTCGAAAAGTTAACCGCGTTATGGTTCTTCATATTTTGAAGAGTATTACATTGTTTATCGAACGGATTTTATTTTTAAATTAAAATGTACGGTATTTTGTTGAGGACGTCAAGTTGTATAGTTGAGCCAATTTTGATAAACGAAATCGGAAAAAATTCCCCAGGGCAGCAGAGAGCGGTGCTCAAGTCTTATGGAGAGGGTGTCTTAACACTATGATAAAACACAAAATAGTCGCACCGGTAGAGCAGCTCACAGATGCGCGTCTTCGGCTGCTATTGCGGGAGCGCCTGTAAGAAATATATTTTTACCATAAAGTGTGCCTCATATTAAAAATGCAATGAATAAAGAATAACCCAAAGAAGTTTTTTTTTTATTCACAAAATTTTTTCCTTCGGTAGTGTAAGGCTGGCGAACTTGATTCATATCCGTTTGAGCTGCTGAAGAGGAATTAAAGGTACCCTTATAGTTAGAATGTTCCCGTTTTTAGTTCTTGCACTTTTTTAACCCCAATTTTTCGGGAGGATCCCTGGCAAAATCTAGACCTATTTAATACTGGCCAACATCCACTACATCTTAATGTTGCCTCCACTCAGACCTTAAGAACCCGTTACCTTGCCTTTCGGCAGATCAGAAGGGATTCTTTCTTCGCGCTCACCGCGCGAATATAAATGCCACCTATTTGGCTTCAGGCCCGAGGTTAAATAAAAGTAGAGCAATCACAAGTGGTAGAATTCACGCGCGAAAAAAATCGGCGAAAATAAAGAATTCTTAGTCCTACTTGTGATATCTCTACTTTTATTCGACCTCGGGGCCCAAGCCAAATAGAAGGCATCTATATTCAGGGAATAAAAGGGAGATCCAAACCGGACTTTCAAAGTTTACTCAATCCAATACTTCATTTGAAAGCATTATTCACTCTCTATACATCTAACAACTCGCCCCCAGGGCGGAGTTCCATATTTCAAGCCTTCGTAGAGAATGAAAATGGCATTTTCTGATCCATAGACCACTTTCAATCGATTCCTCATATCAGAAAACACTTGTATCGAAAATTTGAACGAATCTAAGCTGATCGGTTTTGGACGGGTCCCCGGGCCATTAAGATACTCTCGCAAATTGCGTCGTAAAGGGCCCAGGCCGAAACTCAAAAAGCGTCAATTAACAGAAGTTAAACAGTTGCTTCGGAAATGGAAGAGTCAATCGCGAAGACAACGAGAAGTAAGACATAAAAAAAAACGCTATGCTAGAAGATGATTCAACTTCTTCCGCTAGTGAGCAGAAAACGAATGATTCATGAAAATTATTAGCATACATTTTGCCAAGAAGACCATGTTCCATGTGGAAACATGGTAAAACAAGCCTATTGCGTCAATTCATTCATAGCTTGTAAAATAAACGCAAAGGGCAGGGATTGAACAAGCTAGTTATTGAAATATCTGCATAATTGATGTTTTCCTCGTTTTTTCAGAATGTGATGCAACGCTGGATTTTTTTTTAAGGTAAAGGCTCAAGGTCCCAAAAAGTTTTAATTAATAATATTTCCTATGATAACTGATGATCTCTCTCTATCTCTTTATCTTTCTCCTTTTCTATCACTTCCTTCTTTATCTTTTTCCTTCTCATTAACCCACTTCTTTTATTTTTCTCCCTCTTTCTTATCTTTCTCCCTCTCTCTCCCCCTTCTTTCTTGTCTTTCTTCCTCACTCCCCCCCATTCCCTCTTTCTGTATCTTTCTCCCTCGCTCTTTCTAGCTCTCTCTCTCTACGTCTCGCTCTCTACTTCTCACCCCACCTTCTTTATCTGTCTCCCTCTTTCTCTACCTCCCTCTTCCTTTATCTTTCTCTCTCCCTCTTTCTTTATTTTCCCCTCTCTCTCTCTCCCTCTATATTTATCTCTCTCTCTCTCCTCTTGCTCCCTCTTTGTCTACCTCCCTCTCTCTAGCTCTACCTCTTTGCGAGCCGGTCGGCAACGTTCTGTACGAAAGTGGATGAACGTCTCCTGGCAAGGGCGGCCGCGCCAGCCGCAAAGGGTGCGAAGGTGGCACCAAGCAGGCCGCGGGGGGAAGGCTCCTCTTCTTCCGCTGTGGCACGACTACCTGCACAGAGAGACAGAAGGAGGGAGAGAGAGAGAGAGAGAGAGAGAGAGAGAGAGAGAGAAGGAAAGACTAGTCAGAATAAAATCAAGTAATCCTACTCATAATGAAACAAATGAATAAGTGAACCTGGCGCCAATTTGAGCGGCTTCGGCGACGGTCGATTTGTGCGAGTCGAAAGGGCGACCGAGTCGCGGGGGCGCTTGCGCACCTGGACATTTTAACATTTCAACTTCCCGCCTAATTGGGAATTAAAATATACGCGACACCGAAATTCTTTTCCGCAAGGTAATCAAAATGTATTATCTTATTACTTATTATACTATTCCAACTAACAAGAACAGTCAGCGTCAGTGACTTTGTTGCGAGCGAGTTCACAACTGAAGACAGATCCCAGCCAACAACCTCAAATTTGACAGGTTTTCTAAACCGCATTCATTCTCATGCAATACCTGTAGTTTTTAGTTGTCCGACTTGTAAACACCACATCTGGCAGTTAGAATTACATAGAAAAATATCATGAAAAGATAACATGAGGGGGGAGTGAGAAGTGATCATGTCCATGATTCGACATTAACAAGAAAGTCGTCTGTGGCACCACACCGAATATCTCAATTCTTCTTCCCTATTTCTTCAAAGCGCTCAAAGAAAAGGACGGCATTTGGCGAACGGGATTAGAGAGAAGAGAGAGAGGAGAGAGAGAGACAAGAACAAAAGGGAAGTATATTAGAAACGACAAGATAATAAGTGTGGGTGAGTGAGAAAGATAAAGAGAAATTGAAGAAAAAGCACAATGAATATTCTTAAATTTCTGCTTCCCTGCCATTCTGCAACAAGTATCTACTTGGCGAATGAGTAAATGGTCTATTCTCTCTTCGCGGCACAGCTGACTTCTCTTCGGCAAACAGGACACAATAATGCTATAAAACCGCTATGGAAAATGCATTGTACCGTCGGTATGCTCTAACGCAGGCTGAGTTAAAAGAACACAAAATGATAACCTAACGCCGCCATCGTCTATCACCATTAACAATGAGAACAAAAGATGCCTTTCTATTTAGCATTTTTCTCCCATCAGCAGTCAAGTAAACAATTAAATTTTTTTACATTTGACAAACAATTTAAGAAAAAAATTTTTTTTCATAGCTATAGTAATCCAGGCAGAAAGTGAGTGAGATAGAAAGAACAAATTACCGTATCGTATTCGATGATGACGAGTTCATCTCCAGCATCAATTCTACCGCAGAGATCGGCAGGCGAGCCGAGCTTAACCTCGTTCACCACGTGCACTCCACGATAGGACGACTGTAGATTCAGGCCCTGAGAACATAAGACCACTCGCAATATCTAATACCACCGATTTCTAGATGAATATTCTATGCTTCTTTGGTTTAATTGTTCAATTCTGAGTTTTCCAAATCATTTCCCTCCTCTCAAGTACCGTATACCATCAAGTACCGTACCCATGGCACTGAATCGTCGCTTCTCTTGAGTTGCGCCTTCTCAAGATAAGCTGTAGAGAGGATAAGCGGATCATCGCACTCGCGAATCACAGCCAGGCACTCCCCGCGAAGCTCGTTCGCTTTCTCAAGCAAACACAGAGTAAATATTAAAGATTCGAAAAAAAAATACATTCAAACAAGCAAAAATAACAAATATTTATACTTTGAAGTCATAAGAATCCCAAGTGATGATGACATTGATTCTTAAATTTTACTGCCGAATTGCAGGAATAATAAAAGTGGTGTTCTAACCTCAGCGATATAGAGTGTGCGTGGAAAGACAACTTTGGGCTGGGCACTTGACAGGTCGACGATTTCAGCAGTAAGCTCGCACACCTACAATCCGTACTAGCATCGCTTCTATATATTCAAGTGAAAACGGCAAGAAGAACCATCAAAACATTCACCAATTTCAATTATAGTTCATATAATCTCGTTTATTCTTATCTTTTACACTTCTACTCTGTTATTACAGTCATTATAACTTAGCTTAATAGTAAGATAACGCAGGCTGCATTGCAAAAGGGGGTGAAGCGTTATTGCCGATTTTGAAGACTACATACAGTGCAGTTTCGCACGCTCTCTAACTAGCAGGAGTGGCAGATATTTGAGGGCGGGCGCTCAAAATGGTCCCAATGTATTCAGTGCAAAATGGCGCGCCCATAACCCCAAGGAAGGATGAGTGAGGTGACGGCGGAAGTTGATTAATTATTAAATATAGCTAATATGTTCGATTTTCTGTCGCTTACGCTCCAACTTTCTTTTTTAACCAGGAAGGATACTGCAAATTTGTATAAGCAGTCGCCTTTTAAATTATATTATACCCCTCACCTTGTTACGCAGCTCCACGTACTCTTCGATTGTGTCGAAAGGACTTCTAAAAAATCTTGATTGTTGAAAACAAATTAAAAAATATAATCGGACTTTCATGGATATCTACTTCCGCTCTTCCGCATCACCATATTAGTTTCTAACACTACACAATGCTTTCATTTTCGACCTTCTCTCTCTCCCTTTCTCTCCTAGTCTTTCTCTCTCTCTCTCTCTCATTCTCTCTCTCTCTCTCTGTCCCCTTCTCTCCTTTTCACTCTACCTCTCTCTCCATTCCGTTGTCTCCAACACAATCCAGGAAAAAAAAACGCCTTGACAGGAACTGCTCTTGCATGTTTCCTGTCTGCGATGCATCGCTGCACCATGTTAAAAATTCTCTTCTCCTTCCGATCTTCATCTTATCTCTTGCATTCTCCCACAATACTATTCTCTCTCTCTATCTTTCTCTCTTATCCTCTTCCTTCTGGCATGGATACATACAATGACAAATTCAATGATGCAAAATAGTCCGATTAATTTAGTCAAGTTTTTCGCGCCATAATGTAAAAAATAATTTTCTCTTCCTCTCCCTCTTTTATCCTCCTTTTTTCTCTAAACCTCCTCTCTCGTCTTTCTCCAACCTGTCGAGCCAGAAGATGACCTTCTTCGCCTGCTCTGCGAGATGCGACACTGACGCGCAAAGCTCATTGATGAAGGAGACAACCTAGAAGAAGACTCTTTTTCTCTCTTTCTCTCGTCTTCCCTTCTTCATCCACAAACTTTCCCGATATCTCCTTTCATTTTCCCATCAAGCTAAAGAGCAAGAAGCTATGATCATATACGTTAAAAAAGAATTCGTAACACACACTCTGAAAATTCTATTTCTTTTCTATTTCTCTCCGTAATTTGCAATGAATTTTTCATAGACAGCCAGAAATGAATAATTTTTCACCGCATATCCACCCTCGTTATCTGTCTCTCACATCCTTTCTCCCTCTTCTCTCTCTCTACCTCTTCTGTCTCTCTCTCTCCCTCTTCTCTCTCTCTCACCCTCTTCTCTCTCTCCCTCTTCTCTCTCTCTCCCTCTTCTCTCTCTCCCTCTCCTCTTCTCTCTCTCCCTCTTCTCTCTCTACCTCTTCTCTCTCTCTCTCTCCTCTCTCGCAACCTGTGCTCTCTTAGTGGCCATTTGTCTAGCAGCCTGAGCAGCATTGAGTTGCCTTGCCGCGTGCAAGCAAGCCACAGCGAGTCGCGCGCAGAGCATCTCCAGATTCTCACCAGCCGCTTCATAACACTCAAAGGGCAAAATGAAAATCTTTTTCTTAACATAAACCAGGGAAAAATTACTGTCTTCGTACGCAATATAAAAAGATATAAATAGTATGATGAAAGTTGTTTTAAGAATATATCACAATCTTAGATATCTTACTCGGTTACAAAAAGTAGTAATCACAGCAATTTTTGTTGTTCCTTGAAATAACAAATAAACTAATAATTTTAAATTTAACAAATAAGAAATAAGAAGAAATGCTAGTATATTCTAACAAAGTAGTTGAGTAGTGCAATTCCCTGGGCAACTGCATTTCGCTTCCCGAGTTCGGGAATGGCCAGGCCCAGTTCGTCCTTGTCCAGCAGCAGAAGATGCGCACCACTTGATGCCTTCACTACTGAAGGAGAGATGTTCAGGCCGAGACCTGAAGGGGTTACGGTAGAGATGAAGAGAATAGAGATATCCCACGCGGGCTTATCATTTTACTGTAAACGAATGCGTGACACTATCACTAGTCAGGTCATTTCCTACATTCATCAGCATTATATTTGACCATAATGCAATATTCTAACGACCTTTCCAGTAAAAATATTGCTCGAGAAAGAGAGCAATGTTTTTTTTCTTTCTAGTGATTCCATTTAAAGCATTAGCTCTCATCATATTCTATGTTTCTTTCTCCCTATTCATCTTTCTGCCACAAGTATCCTTCAAAACATCTCGAACCCCACTTAATACTGAAAATACGCTGAGTCACAGAGATATCTCACAAGCCAGCTACCTTCTGTCTTCTCTCTGACGTAGGCGCCTCTCCTAAGAATGCCGAGTACGACACGTCAGGAAAACGGCAATTAGAGTTGCTGGGAAAATAGGAATGGTGGGACGAGAGACAGAGAGAGAGAGAGAGAGAGAGAGAGAGAGAGCGAGAGAGTGAAGTGAGAGAGAGAGCGCGAGAGAGAAAGAAGTGTGTGTGTGAGAGAGAGAGAGAATGATGAAACGAGGAAAGAGAAAGAGCAAAACTGAATGCTTAGTTAGGAGTGCGTAAGACTGTGAGAAAGTTATATTCTCTACGCAAACAAATCAAGTACTTGGCTCTTTTGGTTTTCTCGATTCAAGAGCCTTAAGCGTATGTACAAGTGGAAGCTTTTCTAAGGCTTTTGAATCGAGTAAAATTAAAGATTCCGACAAGATATATATATATTTTTTTTTTATTTATTTAGAAGGCCTTGAGGTTAAGAAGAAAGAAAGAGACAGAATAAAAATAATAATAATAACCAAAAGAGAATGGGTAAATAAGTGGTGAAAAAGTGAGTAAAACTTTTGCCGTTGCTTTTACAAGATTAAAAGCGCAGTGCCTTCTCGAATGCGTTCGACCCGACAAACTTATTCTTGTACCTTGGTGGAAATCGGATTCAAACCCGAAAATATGAAGGAGAAACCAAAAAAGCCGTACCCTTGATCCACCTCGCAATCTGCGATGACGACCACGCCTCGACATACGCAGCAAAGTTGAATGAAAAGCCATTGGTCAGAGAGGGCTGCTTGCTGCAAAGGGAGACACTTCTCTTCACCCTTTCAATTTATGACAAAGATATAAATTCGAGTGCAAAAAGAGAACTGTAACAAATAAACGTTTTAATTTCAAGATAAAATAGATTTCGAATGGTTTTTCTGTTATATAAATACAAAAGCGCGCAAAATGACAGTTGGGAACACTTGATTGTTGCACGTGGAAATGTATAAAAATAATAACTGAGCCCCTTTTCCCATAGAATTGTGCATGCTGCGAAAAGGCTCAGAATACTATAGGAAGCAAGAGCATAAATAGCCTTCCGTCTCTTTCCACTTTTCCCTTGCACTAGCCGGTAGCAATGACCACTCATGGCAATCCACCTATAACCGGAAATAACCAAAGCATGGCCTGGTCATTCAATTGCAGTTGTGTTCAGCCTGGTTAGCCTACAACAAAAGAATAGTTCCCCAAACATAAGTATCCTGCATGAAGGCGTGAAACCACCAAGAAACTCATCGTGTTAAGTTAGGAATCTCAACAAAAGCAAACTTAGCAAAAAGTAACATTTATTACTTTTACCAAAAAAATTACAAATTCACCAATTAAAAAACTCGAAAAATGGTTTTAATTAGGATAGCAAACAATATTTTTTAACAATATATGTACATATTGTATATATATACATATTGTTTATATATATATATATATATATATATATATATATATATACATATATATATATATATATATATATATATATACAATATGTACATATATAGATATAAAATGCGAGAAGAAAAAAAGATGTACGAAAAAATTAACCCTAGATGAACAGCAGTAACTCCGCCGAGGCGTTTCATGGTTCCGCCAGAGAGCGACTGCAAGGGAAAAAGAGGAGAGGATCATCAATGTCCAATTATCCTTTTTACTGAGACTTACTAAGAAACATCAATATGAAATAGTGTGGATTACGCAAGTTAATTTATTAAATCCTTCTTGAAATTATTCCAACAGAGAGAGAGAGAGAGAGAGAGAGAGAGAGAGAGAGAGAGAGAGAGATAGTGAGTGAGAGTGAGAGGGGGGAGAGAGAGCGATAATCTCTCTCCGCTCCATTTCTTGTTTAAATACAATCACTTTGCGCCACTCATTTGGCATATTTCATGCCCTTTGTCGATATGGCAAAGCAGAATGGAGAAGACGGTGGGGGCCGAGCGGGAAGGGGACAGTTCGGGTGAGAGACGCAGACAGGCAGAGAAGGAACAAAAGTCATGAGGGAGTACGAAAGAGATAGAGAATAAGTGAAGAGCTTATAACGGAAAACAATTTGTTTATATTGGCAGGAAATTTTAAAAAAAAAATAAACAACTGACTGGTGATTCGGCGCCCGCACCTGCGGAGGCGCCACCCGGCGCCAACCACGCGAGCCGATGCGTCACCGTCGTGTCTGCAAGAGGCGGGCAGGGAGAGAGGGAAGGAGAGAGAAAGATAAAGAGAGAAAGAAAGAGATAGAGAGAGAAAGACAAAGAGAGAGAAAGAGAAAAAGAGAGAGAGACAGAGAGAGAGACAGAGAGAGAGAGAGAGAGAGAGAGAGAGAGAGAGAGAGGCAAGGTAGAGGGCGACGGAAGGAAGAAAAAATTCGAAAAGGTAAAGGTGAGAAAAAATAGTAGGAAACACGAGGCAGGCATAGATCCAAGCGCTCAAAGGATACGGAACCAATATGAGAGAAGAGAAATAAGCCTGTCACAGAGAGATAGAAAGAGGAAGAGAGTATGATAGAGAGAAAGAAAGAGAGAGGAGGCGAGTGGGTGACAAGTCTTCAATGTGTCTTGTTAGCACTTTGACTGGGGCACTCGAGAGGGTGAGCGAGAATGAAAGCACAGACTCTCGTTTTTTTTTTTTAGAGTGGGCAGGAGGGAAGCGGGGATGCCAAACCATCATTCGTCAGAGAAAACATACTGGCAAATACAACCACTAGAAGTAACAGGTAACAGCAGGCATATTATTTCCTTTAAAGCAAAAAATGTCATTTAATCACGGAACAAAATGGGAAAGAGGACGTGCGAAGCCAGCAGCAAAAACTACGAAAAAATAAAAGATGTAACCAGACTAAACGACTGGTAACCGAACAATAAAAATATTGGAAGTTTAACAAATGACAGCTATTTTTGTTCAGGTGTGATTTATAGTGTAACCGTACTTAAATATGAAATTAACAGAATCTGAAAAGAAGTACATCACTTACTTTTAGTGCGAGACTTTTTCTTGCTAGAGGTAGAAGAAAGCTACTATCGTTTTTGTCATGATACACGATTTAAGTTGAGCCTGATTCGAGATTTAACGTTATTTTCGTTGCAATTGAGCGCCTATTTCGCGAATCAAATTCCGTTATGTATAACGACGGTTCGTCATTGTATATTCGGCTATATTAAAAAAAAAATAAGCGGGAGGTGCGATGAAGTCAGATATCTCGGTATATATTTAATGTATAACAATGCTTTATTTCTAGCTCTTTGTATCGCCTAAAATTTAAATCTAAGTATAAGTGGAACAATGCCATTTTGCGGAAGATGCGTGGCCTAGAATGAAGCGCGTGATAATGAATGATAGACCGTCATGGTTGTTGCTATGGAGAGACGAGTTTGTATGCCTGCGGGAAGAGAGGATGTGCTGAGATGCGGCGTACAAATAAGACGAATCTCGAGGATGATGGATTCTTTGAGAGGGAGAGAGAGAGAGAGAGAGAGAGAGAGAGAGAAATACGAAAGAAGCAGAGAAGAGAGAGGCGTGGACAGAGAGAGCAGGGTGGAATGGAAGGGGGCATGGGGAAAAGATAGAAAGGCATTGCCACGTTCTCTGCGAGAGCAAGAAAAGTGGATGGGAGTGAGTGATAGGTTTGGTGGAAGAGAGAAGAGAGTTTGTGCGCGATTATAGAAGATTGAGAAGTTGCACGAAGTGGGTTGTTAGATAGAATTGAGAAAGAAGACAGGATAGATAGACAGAGAGAGAGAGCGAAGAAATGATAGAGAACGTCTGGCTTCTCTACGCGCTTTTGCCACTCCTCATAGCACGTGAAGTGCGATGCCTACGGAAGAAAAGGTCAGAAGGAGCGGAAGGGAAGGAGAGAGAGAGTGAGAGAGAGAGAGAGAGAGGACAAGGCAGCGAGGAAGTGCCAGGAAGGGAGGGGGGCATATTATACGATGAGAAAAGGGAGGACTGAGGTGTCGAAGTCAGAGAATGAGAGAACTGGCAAAGAAACAGGAGGAATGGAAGTAGCAGAAGGCGGCGAGTCCTTCCTTGCTCTAACCATAAGTAGGCGAACCTTTCGCGAGTTTATTTCACTTTTGCACCACAGCAAGGAATTACTTTGCTCGTGAAAGTGAACATGCCCTTTTGGAGGAGAGAAAACATTAGCGTTGCCTATATACTCGCCTCTCTTTCTCTCGCTCTCTGCTCACTCGCTTACTTCATCTTTTCTGCCCTTAGCGCACAACCCCCTGAGGATATACGAAGATAAGTTTTCTCTCTCTCTCTCTCTCTCTCTCTCTCTCTCTCGTTCTATGGTCGCGAAGGCTTGCCACATTTTGTTTTACGCGTCACCGAATCTTTTCTTTTCTTCTCTTTTTCCTCATGAGATATACGGATGATTGAATACTCGTCATTTCCCCCTTCCCTTGTATGCGGAAGCTTTTCATCGATCTCTTTGTCCTTCTCCTCTTTCTTCCTCTGATCCTCGATATCAACGTATTTAACGGCCACGGATTTTGCATCATTGTTTTCTTCTTTCCGGTGCGCGAGGTCCCCTGCTGGCAGGGAGAGGGCTAATGGACTGTCCTCCTAGGCCCGCCCCTCTTCCCCCTTTATGAGGTGGTATTGATCCTTGGAAAGTCTACCGTTCATTCATATGCTGTGTACATTGGGGAAACCGAGCTAGCAAAATGTATGGGGGCGGCACACTGTAATTGCTATTATCTTGTTTAGTTTCATCAACAGTTAACGATTGAGTAATTTTTGACGATCTCGTTCTTCTTTTTTTATTATTTAAATATATGTATATATAATATATATAATATAATATATATATATATAATATATATATATATATTGTTGTTATTTTTGCAAATAATAGCTTAAATTGCAGAAGGTTCACGGCGGAATGGAGGAGGACAACGCACTCGACATCTACAGGAGCTTCGGGAACGGAGAAGCCGAGCTGGAAGAGGACGCGTATGTACGGGTCGGCGAACGGGTATTTCATGCCAAGGTTGGTTGGGCTATGGTAGTCTTCACCGCTCATGGTACGGTTGTGAGTCGCAATTTGGACTAGTATGATAAGAGGAAAAGTTTTGCCGGTTGGTAACGAAATGGGGACGGGGACATTGAGATAGATAGATAAGAAGAGAAAGAGATAGAGAGATGGAAATAGAGAAGGAGAGAGAGATATAGAGATGGAAAGAGAGAGAAGACTTCTCTTGAGGTGCGCCTCCGCGGCAACCTCCTGTGCTGCCAATCTCTGACTGACGAGGGCGAAGCCGTAGCTGCAGTTGAACCACTCATTTTTGTGCTCATCAAATGTCAGGTCTCTGGATCATCATCTGTTTCATTTGTCTGGGTGCTTTCCATTTGCTAGATGCCATGTCCTTATTCTTAAATTTATTGCTAAGAAAATGTCTTGCTTCATTTCCAATGATGAATCCGTGGTTCTTTGGTTGTCAACGCGATTTGCCGGACTCCTTTTTTCAGTATAGGGTTATTTTTTAGTAAATAATCCTAGTTATGATACAGGAGTGCGAGTTAAGAAGTAAAGAAAGCTTGCAATGCAAGGTGTCCCGTGTGGAAGAGTGTGCAGCGGCTGCCTCCCTCAACGGCCACTCCCATCCTGCAGAGTTCGCATTCGGATTCCTTCTTACTTTCAAGGAAGAGCGACTTCTTGTCTTTCTCAGAGCTGAAGAACGACGCGAGAAATGGATGGTTAAGGTACGGAATTTGTAGCTTCGTAAAGAGTAATGATGAAAGTTGACTTGCAGTTTTTGTAAGTGCCATGAATTGTTCTTGAGATTGCGACGTGCTCTCATGAGATGGCGCAAGCGGAACTGGACGAGATCACTTATAAGGTTAGAAAAGATTAGCGGCGGATCAGCTCAGGTTCAATCTCTAATCGAAATACCAAGGAAATCTTTCATTTAATTCTAGACATTTGTTCGCTGCTGTTCTTTATATACGGAATAGTCAAACGAATTCATTTTAGACGATTACAAAAATAATCATATGCGGAAATGATAACACTTCTCAATTTCTCAATTTTAGATATAACTAATCGTTGGTATTATTATCTACTTTAACCATCAAAGATATGAATTATTTTGTGAGTGAATGTTTAATTTTCTCTTTGCAGCTCTTCTCAATGAATACGCCCTCTCCGTCTACTTCCTCTCAGGGAGTACCCTCTGCCTCTTCTTCTTCCCCTAACTCGTTTCCAACCTCGCTTCTCAACTTCTTCCTCACCAATCCATTCAGGACCGATCAGAATTTTGCTGTTTCTCAGGTAATTTATCGGACTGCCTTTAAGATGAAGAGAAATGGTCAATATAAACATATTCGAAATTAGTCTTTTAAAAATAAAACAAAATCTTCTGACCATGTATGGCAGTTTATATTTGGAAGGGTAATTTGAAGGAAGAGTGTTCTCCGAATATTTTTCAATTGGCTCATGCTTCAGGGGTAAAACACTGTTTTGATAATAAGTTATTTTGATGGTAGTGAGCACAAAAAAATGATATGGTTCTTGCAGCGCTCGGGCCCTGCTCGGCAGCTGCTGTACGAAGAGACGCTGTGGGAGAGCAAGCTGAGCATCGCTCTCCCCCTCGAGTTCGTCAAGTTGTATCGGCAGTGGAACAGCGAGCTGCTACTGCAATTGCATGTCAGTCCACTCCCCACTTCTCTTTTCTAAGAACATTCCCGCAGTCATTTCTTTCTTACCATTACATTAGCTATAGCCCAAAAGAGTCGGGCTGCCGTTGATTGATATATTGTAAATAATGCTTGATTATATACTAGACGTAAAATAGTAATGTAATAATATTTTACGAATAAGAGTAATTTGGATGCAGTCTTTCGAGGGCCGCTGCCCTCCGGACGATATCGCAGCTCTCCACGAATTGATGAGACTTTCTCGTGACAACAAGGAGACGTTAGAACAGGTGCATTATGAGAGTATCTTTTGTTATCACTTTCAGCTTGGCAATGTTTTCCTTCAAAAATTGGAAAGTTACGTTGTTTGCTCTCGAAGCATAACTGAGAGCCCGTGTTCTGTACAGACCTGGGAATTCCTGTCGACCTACACGGGTCCCTCCTTCCGCAAGTCCGTGGAGAAGCGGCGCGTTGCCTTCGCCCCCGTGCCCACCAACCTGCACGTCCAATACTTTGGGCCGGCCGGAGAAGAGCGGCGACCGAGACATCTCATCACGGCCGGAGTCGCCGCTGCACTTCCTCTCAGGTTCCAGGTACGGACGAACAAGTGTTAGGTTGGAGCATTGCAAATGTGTGCTTCTCTGAACATCCATTCAAGTAGACCTTTGTTAAGAATGGCGGTCTGACTCGTCTCCGCGCCAGTCTGCCGTTGCATCCAGCATACACTGATGTTCTTTTCTCAGCGAAGCGGCAGGAGCTCTTAGAGGTTCCTGTTTTATATCAGATATATCATATCTTAAACTACAATTGATGTACGTTGTAATTGAATACTTTGTCTAATTTGGATTAAAATGTAGGAATGATAATTGAAAGGTGCGTAAGATGATCGGCTCTCTGAGTCATGAGCTGGAGAAGGAGTGGCCGGCCGAGTCGGAGAGGGCGCCTGGCGATTCTGTCTGTGTTGGTCTTCTCGGAGGGGTCAAGCAGGTTTTCTTTTATCCTTTTCAATCATTTATTCTATTTGTAAGTCCAGTATTGCTTTTTGATTTGTTTGAACATCGAATTCTTGGTGAATAGAACCTTGAGATATCTATATCATCATTAAGGTCTTCGCACGATTGCGAGATGTTGAGAGCGGGCTCGCAGGCGGTGCTCGACAGGTATTCCTTTCAATGTATTTTTATCATCCATGATTTCACTGCTGGCTTGTTTTACAGTACCATTTACATCCTTGATTACCATTTCTCTGTTTAACATTTTCCTTGTGTACTTTGGTTTTTAGATCCGTTTAGTCTACTAGCTATTCTGTTCCTGCCAATTACATGAAATTAGCTATTTTCTTTTTTACATTGCTTTTCTACCTAAGAGCATTATTCTCAGTGTAGAACAGATTCTATTGGATTATCGTAGGATATTTTACCGTTTTGATCGTCCTCCAGGTGGACGCCCTGGTCGACCTAGGCCACGCCCCCGACTCCCTGAAGAATCAGATGGACACCCTTGACGCAGCCCTCGTTAGCCTTCAGTCCAAACTTGCCGCGCTGCAAACTCTCAGCGATGACACAGTTAGACTAGCGCGGATCTTATTTATATTAATTTGTCTGCTTTATACTCTCTTGAAGACTGCTGCGAGTGTTCTCGTATTCTTTTTCTTATACATACATCTGCAAAAATGTGGATATATATATATATATATGACGCGATTTGCGAGAGTATCAAAATGGCCGGGGACCCGGCAAAATTAGATTTCGCTCAAAAGCTCTTTCTAGGTACTTTTTAAACGATTGGAATGGGTCCGGGAGTTTGAAATCGCCATTTTAGCGAGCTATGCGATGTTTAAAATTCGAGAGCCCGATGAAACTTGCAGAGATGGTCGCACATTCGCGTTCGCTGTTTCGCGCGCAATAAAGCAATATTTGTGAAAATTTTGTCATAAATAGACAAGATATTGCTTTATAAAGCTACTAAAGTAGAATTTGAAAATATTCACTTTTACGGTTTCTCTTATATGGAAAAACCGCACGGGTTTTCTATCTTAAGTTGTAGAGCAAAAAATTATCTTTCCAATGTGCTATAGAATGCCAGATACCGACGAGGTCTTTTATGTTTCCCAGTCAAAAAACTGTTGAAATACGCACGATTCAGTGTTTCTCTTACCTATGCACCGGGCAAGGTAAGAGGAATGCATTTTCTCAGCCTTGGCAGGATGATTTAGTGTAGTGCGAACGATCCGAAGGTGAAATCCAAAGGTCCGGGGTTCGATTCCCCTGGCTATCGAACCGTTTTGCCCGGCAATTAATAAATTTGTTTTGCATTTAAATTTTATTTAAACAGTTACATAAAACATTACATAAATTCATTAGACTACCTTCATGCGGTATATCGCTTGTGTTGTGTTTTCGGCGTGGGTAACGCCCAAGCAAAGTGCATGCCGATGCACATGCACTGAACCGTGCGTATTTCAACAGTTTTATGACTGGGAAACATTAAAGACCTCGTCGGTTTCTTTCATACTATAGCTCATTGGAAAGATAATTGTTTGCTCTACAACTTAAGATAGAAAACCCATGCGATTTTTCCATATAAGAGAATGGCGCCTCTCCAAAGTCTAGCTGAGACCGTAAAAGTGAATATTTTCAAATTCTACTAGAGCAGCTATATAAAGCAATATCTTGTCTATTTATAACAAAATTTTCACCAATTTTGCTTTATTGCGTGCGAAACAGCGAACGCGAATGTGCGACCATCTCTGCAAGTTTCATCGGGCTCTCGAATTTTAAACATCGCACAGCTTGCTAAAATGGCGATTTCAAACTCGCGGACCTATTCCAATCGTTTCGCCGTGTTAAAAAGTACCTATAAAGAGCTTTTGAGCGAAATCTAATTTTGCCGGGTCCCCGGCTCTTTGGCTTCCTTACGATTCTCTCCCAAATCGCGTCATATACACGGGGAGTTGGTGGGACCACTCGAGTGAGGCTCCAGGCGACGTTTCATAAAAGTCGGCACTTCTGTAGCGGACACCGGAAGGGGGGTGGTTTTGGGAATAAAAGGCAAATTAATTCTACCGTAATCAATGCAATATATAAGGGTTTTCCATTCGGGACAACTTTTTACATTACTCTGCGCCGATACTCTGTGGAGTTTTTAATTTGAAATCCGCAATATTTTGGGACTTTCTGTTCGAACGCTCAGAATATGACCTGACATTCCCATGTTGACCTCCCGAACTAGTGGGCGGTGCAAATTGTTTGAGTCCCACGATTCAGTGCAAGGCGAGTGGGCGCTAATGCATTGACTGAATCCCCGTGATATATGTGTGAAAATGATGGTAATTTTCAGGAAGAACACTTGGTGTACTGTAAGAGCGCGCGCGAAGCTATGGCATTTGCTCTCGATGTTCTACTTACACTCTGTGAGTGTCTTCTAGATGCTCAACAGTTGGGAAGGTTGGCTCAAGTCTTTTTATTGGTGTAAAACATTAACAAAACTTTAGCAGCATGAATGACTGTTGAAGTTGGTGTGTTATTGGAGTAGAAGAAGGAATGTGAATGGTTGAGCAGAAGTAAAAGAATGAATGTGAATGGTTGATCAGACTGCGCTCGCTGGCCCGCTCCGCCGATTCCACAATCTACACTCACATTCTCATGCGCGCTGATTTTGTCTTTTCACAGGTTTTATTTGTTTCAGCTATTTTCCTAATTTTTGAGCGCGGTTGCTTTTATTGCGCTGGCGGTATAGCAAAGGTGTTTGGAATGTAGTCGCACTGGAAACTAGGGAAATAAGAGAATGCATTCACTTCCTTCTCTCAGGCGGCGACCATAGCAGCGACTGCAGTGCTCACTCGTCTCAGCGAGAGCTGGCCAATGCTTTCAAATGGTAAAAGCTTCATTTCTTAGTTGTGTTCACCAAATATTTATTTATTATTTTATAAGTCTCGTGTATGAGCATTTTTCAAAATTTTTAAACTATTATAATTGAAATGGCGTGGATACTGGAAAAGGGTATTTTAAATAGTTTTTTTTTTTAGATAAGCCGGCGGATCTGCTACTTGTGGTGTGGTCGTGGCTGTCGTGCTACGGAGACGAAAGGGGAATGCTCGAGGACGCCTGCGGTACTCACTCCACTCTCATTACATTCTACAATTACAGTCACTTGCTTTGTTTGCCTTCAGAGGCGTGGCGTTCGGTGTCTTCTCGCCTTCTGATCCGCCTTCTGCGTGCCCCGTCGAGTGTGGCGAGGAATGTCACTCCACTCGCCGCTGGCCATCGTCACTGTGTCATTGTACATTCCTGTAGCAGAGACTGGCAGCAGCTATTCATTCTTCTTCTCTTCAGGTATCGCTGCCACTTCCTCAGGAGGCATTCGATGCGTTGCCAGAGGCTGTGAAGAATGCTGAATATGTAAGTGAAATAAGGGACCTATCTGTCAAAAAGATTATACCCCTTTTCCCTTGAATTTAAGAAAGTGCCCCCAGTTTTTTATTGTTGCAAAAACGAATAAATTTTATACAACCTTGCGCCAAGCTCACCATCAAAGTAACAAAGTTTAGACAAACATATTTGTTGGATATGAATTGTTTGACGTTAAGATTCGGGTGACGACGGCCTTCTGGACTCTCGGAGTGAACCACGAAGCGACCATCGGCCAGCAGTTTGGAGCCACTGCTTTCGAGAGCAACGTCAATCAGTCCGTTTACTCAATCATTCTCTCTCCCCTTCCTCTCTCTCTCCCTCCCTCACTCTCTCTCTCTCCTCTCTCCGGAAAAGCATATCGATGCAGATGCGCTCTATCTACGATGCTGGAGTACGCTGCGACTCGCGCGACGCTTCCGACCACCGCGACTGAAGCGTTGGCCGGACTAGAAAACGCAGTTTCTTCTTTTTTCCTCATTTCTCTCTCTTTTCCCGCTTTCTTTCTCATCTCTCTCTCTCTCCATCCCCCTCAATCTCTATTCATCCTGCTTCAATTTCTATTCACTTCGGATTTATTTCCACTTGACTTACAATATGCTACATCATATACCTTACTTTTTATCAACCTTTCCAACTGTTCGTCTCGGCCTGTCGCTTCATCATTTCAGTCTGTTATCTGTCTCAGCCCCTTTGTTTCCCACTTATCTGGCTCCCATCTCTCTCTCTCTCTCTCACTTTCTCTCTCTCTCTCTCACTTTCTCTCTCTCTCTCACTTTCTCTCTCTCTCTCTCTCTCTCACACACTTTCTCTCTCTCACTCTCTCTCACTTTCTCTCTCTCTCACTTTCTCTCTCTCTCTCTCACTTTCTCTCTCTCTCTCTCGCTTTCTCTCTCTCTCACTTTCTCTCTCTCTCACTTTCTCTCTCTCACTTTCTCTCTCTCTCTCACTTTCTCTCTCTCACTTTCTCTCTCTCTCATTCTAGGTCCGCTCGGAGCCCTCTCGCAAGAACATGACCCTGTACGAGTGGACGCTGGCTGCTGCGGCAGAGCTGGATGCGGAGGCAGTTGTCTCATGCAAAAGTGGCAAGGATAGAACGGCAATGGGAGTGACACTCGAGCAGGGCAGACTCATGCGACAGGAGAGCGGACTCAATCAGCAGCAGGTAAGGGGAGAGGGTACGGTAGGCGAAGAAAGAAGAGGAATGGGTGGGCGAAGAGGGGTACGGTAGGCGAAGAAAGAAGAGGAATGGGTGGGCGAAGAGGGGTACGGTAGGCAAAGAAAGAAGAGGAATGGGTGGGCGAAGAGGGGTACGGTAGGCGAAGAAAGAAGAGGAATGGGTGGGCGAAGAGGGGTACGGTAGGCGAAGAAAGAAGAGGAATGGGTGGGCGAAGAGGGGTACGGTAGGCGAAGAAAGAAGAGGAATGGGTGGGCGAAGAGGGGTACGGTAGGCGAAGAAAGAAGAGGAATGGGTGGGCGAAGAGGGGTACGGTAGGCGAAGAAAGAAGAGGAATGGGTGGGCGAAGAGGGGTACGGTAGGCGAAGAAAGAAGAGGAATGGGTGGGCGAAGAGGGGTACGGTAGGCGAAGAAAGAAGAGGAATGGGTGGGCGAAGAGGGGTACGGTAGGCGAAGAAAGAAGAGGAATGGGTGGGCGAAGAGGGGTACGGTAGGCGAAGAGATGAAAGGAATTCGATAGGATATCAAATAGTTCTGGTCCAATTTTAACAGTCATACGAACGGTACAGTTGTTTTTCCCTTGAATTTTTGTTGGAAACTTTTGCAAACGAAAGATATATTGTCGTGACTTGCTTCGATTGCCTTGCTGTTGCTTGCAGGCATCAGAAGTGGTGGATTCCCTGCGTCGGCTAGGCGCTCGCCGCGAGGTTTGCCGCAAGAACATTGACAAGGCTGCGTACTCTTTCTCTGCCTTCCAGGTTTTCCATTTATTTCAATTTCATCTGGTTTTGAATCGAGCTTCATGCGTATCACTCATTAATCCATTTCGACGGCTTTGTGATACCTCTGTGTATCTTTGCAATACAAATGTTATGCTTATAATACTTGAGTTATAATAGTTTTATGAATCTTTTAAATGTAAGCGATTCTGACGAATCGTACCGTAGAGTTCGGGGAACTGTACCAGCATTCAATGATTCTCGGCCTGTGTTAAAAAGATAGAGTCTATTTTACAGACCCATCGGAGTCTTACCTCACCTAGGTTTGACGTAGACATTCTCTACCTACTTTGCGGGTTCTAAAACGCGTACCCCACACTGTTTCCCCAAGTAGTCGACAGTGGTTATCTCTAACAAGCCTTACGCTTAGAATGTTCACTTGTTCTTGGCAGATGCATTTTCTTCCTCGTTCCTTCCGTCCTCCGCCCGGCACCTTCGCGCACGGACTGTCGACGTAACCTGATGATTCTTCCTTCTCTGGCCGGAAAGAAGACTTCTCCCTCACTCCCCTATCACCCTCTCTTTCGTCCACTCCCCTGAAATCATGTGTTATGTCCCTCTTTCTCCTATCGTCTATTCCTTGCTTCGTCCTTCTTGCTTCTCATATTGCAGAAGCTGCTGAAAGACAAAAGTTGCTTTAGAAGATTTCCACTTGGAGTGTCCGAAGACGGGCTAGTCGATACATAAGAAGAATTGTAACACTTGGGAAGGCCCCAAATGTGTCATCATTTAGTATATGATTTCCAATTGATTAGCCTATTTGAGTGACTTGTCTCTCGATTCCTTCTTCTCTTCTTTGCCGGGTTCTTATACCTTGTCGTGGCCATGAATGCCCACAAGGCTGCCACTCCGTTCCCTCTCCGCCCCTCTATTTCTCCATATCATGACCCTACCTGTGAGATTAGAAAATTGATGATACCAGTGATAATATGTGAACCTTATATCTCAGTCATTTACAGGCTTATTTATAATTTTAATACATTTATATGTAGATGTTGCGATTTCTAATACAGTAGAGATATAAACATATTTCGAAACTAAAATTTTGTTGTTCACAGTAAATTTGGTAAATGATATTGCAAGATGACGGGGAGGAGGGGGGCATATTGAAATTAAAAATACAAATATTCTCTGCTTCGAAGGAGTATTTCTTGGAATCATCACCAACTTATCGGGAATTGGAAAGCCATGGACACTTGGATGATTTATTTATTATTACTTTTTTCTTGCTATGAAGTTTCAGAAAAAAAAGAGTATTTCGTGTCAGTCGACATGAATAGACCATAACTGGGAGATAGTGAAGCCGGGTCGGGGCTGCTCGATGGCAAGGCCGAGCTCTTCGCTGTACACGGGAGGGCGGTGGTCGCCATAGAGGGCACCGTCGGCGAAGTAGGCCTGAGTGAATAAGAGAGAGAGAGAGAGAGGGATCTCACTCTCTCTCTCTCTCTCACTCTCTCTCTCTCTCTCTGACTCTCGTTCTCCATTTCTGACACTCTCTCTCCCACCCCCACACACAAGAAAAAATACCATTACGAATAGTAGTCTCGTCGATGGTAAATACCATCGCCACAAAACTTGGGGGTAAATACTTTAAAACTGAGCAACTTCAAACTATTGTTTCAGATCCACTGGTCAAATACCATAAAAATGCCGCTCCGCGTGAATTACACCTGCCGGAATGGTATTTCTGAGCTCGCGCTGGCAGCCCTCTCTCCCTCTCCTTCTCTCTCTCTCTCTCTCTCTCTCTCTCTCTCTCTCTCTCTCTCTCTCTGCGATCCAGAACATCGAACACGACTCACAAACTAGCCAGTAAATCGGCTTTTGCAGCTTTTATTTGCCGTGATTAAAATGAGAATAAAAGCTGCAAAAGTTGAAAAACTAGCTAGCCTGATATGGAGAGTCATGTTGAAGCTGTCGTCGTCGTACCTGAAAGTTTGCTCACACCTGGACCCGAACCACCACCCTGCGCACCCAGCACCCAAGCCACTACCACCACACTACCCGCACTAGCGATTCGTGTGCTGCCGAAGTTATCGAGATGATATGGGCGGCGCCCATGGTTGCATTCTGACAGTTACCTATGTAGACCGAGAGAGAGAGAGAGAGAGAGAGAAGAGAGAGAGAGAAATGGAGAGAGGGAAGGAAAGAAAGAGAGAAGAAGATAAAGAGAACAGAAGATAGAGAGAGTGAATTTCCTGCTTCTGCAAGCGGCTGCATACAGACAGCCAAGTTCATCAAATACCTTTCCTTCATCCTTCAAAAAGAGACTTACGATTACTTAAATACAACACATCACAATGTATTCTGCAATGCTGTATTGTCTTTTATCATCATAGAGAATGCTTCTGTGTTCCTCGAAAGAGCATACTTTGTAAAGCTATGAAAGTCAGATATGCAGCACATAACGTAAAACAACTATGACTGCAAACAAGCATGGAAGCAAAACCGCATCTTGGTGCTAAAAAGGCGCAAGATGGAACTGCTCCAAGGAGTACTTTCTGACTCACTTGAGGTTGGGCTCAGTTAATGGTATTATCCATTGCGGTTTTTACCATTGCAAAATACTAGTGCTTCCTAACTAAATTTCTGCGAACATCCATTATTTTGAATGGTATTTACCCAAGTTGTATTGCGAATTCAGAAATCCAATGGTATTTTTTCTTGTGTGCACTAACCGCGAAGGCATCAGGCCGACTGGCCTTGTCCTCCACTTCCATCTCATCATCCGAGACAGTGTCCGCCTCCCCTTTCGCTGCCGTGTCAGGCGCCTCCTTTTTTGACAGAAGGAGAGATTAGATGTAGAAATGATTGCAAAATGAAATGATCTCTAACCGCCTTCTCCCGACGGACGCTGATGCCGTAGAAGGGTTTGATGGCGTGTGCCTTCTGCAGAGACTGAACGGACTTGCACAGAGAGCGGAGACGCTCTTCTGGGTCCACGCGGAAACCTAGCACATACTCGCCACTCTAGAGAGAGAAAAGATATCAAGCAAAATGGAGAGGGAGAGAAAGAGAGAGGGAGGGAGAGAGAGAAATAGAAAAAAAGAATGCTATTGCGACTCTCCCCTCCCTCTCTCTATTCTCTCCCTCTCTCCCCCCTCTCTATTACAATCTATCCCCCTCACCTGAGGCGATGTCTCCAGAACGAGTGCGAGCCCGAACTTGGAGTCGCGGATGCGGCAGGAGACCAGCTGGAGGTAGGGGATGGACACGTTGTAGAGATGGTTCATGGATGCAAACCAGATCACACGGAGGGTTGTTGTGATCATCACACCAAGGTTGCCCTGTAATCAATGGAGAGAGAGAGAGAGAGAGAGAGAGAGATAGAGAAAGCAAACATTATTACTTTGAGTTAAAGTAAGTTAGCAAATTTTTTTTTGTTATTCCACTATCCACATCAGAAATAGATAATGAATACCTGCTCAGACGATAGATTCCATACGCCCTGCAGTCGCTCCACCTAAAAATATACTAGCGAAATTACAAACTACGACAACCGCGGCAGTTTTGCTTGATAAAAGGGCTTGTTCAATTCGGCATTAATCTTTTAGCATTGACTATGGTAATCTTCAGGAAAGTAAGAGAGTTCTGTTATTGTGAAGAAGGTAGAAGAAGAGTAATGCCTGCTGCTCGCCCGGCATGACTCTGAGCTGCTCGTTATCATCCAGGATGGGAGCGCGCATCTTCAGCTCCCTGTACAGCTTCGTGGTCTCGTACGCACGGTGGATCGAGTTGATCGTCGAGAAGAGACGCGACTATTAGTTGCTTCTTTATTACACTATTAATTACACTATATATGTACTTAATAAAAATTAGGTTTTTTTTTTAATTATTTGATCATATCAAATCCATTTTTTTCTGAGTTCAATTTCCTTTTATGTGCTTAAGAATTCGTAGTGTTTTAAATGCGGTTCAACGATGAAATAGAAGTGACAATCTTTTTAAACGAAATTGTCATTTTGTCCCTTTCGTACACTGGCCGTGGTGCCGCTGGAGAGCGCGGTGAAGACGAACTCGAAGCGGGTCGCGTTGCCCTTTGCTGTTATGAAGGTTGCCTCGGTTTCGCCTCGAAGACGCTAATAAGGGAGATGGAGATATCATTAGAGGAAAAGAGAGAGACAGCAACAATGACGTAAAAGACATCTTTTTGTCTACATAAGAACATATGCAGTTCTTATTTCAGTTGCCAAAAATAGTGGAAAAAGTATTTGAGCTCACCGAATTGGTCTTCTGAACCCGAATTCCCTGAATGCAGAAGAGGCCGATGGAGAGATTGATGCGCGGCATCGCATTGGCATGCCAGATCAGACGAAGATTAGTCACACGCATTATGCCACGGTCACCGTTGTTGCCCTGAAAGCAGCGAGAGAGAGAGAGAGAAAAAAAAAGAGGAAGGGAAAAGAGAGAGAGAGAGAGAGAGAGAGAGAGGGTTAGAGAGAGAGAGAGGGGGTTAGAGAGATAAAACGAGTTAGCGATAGTATGAATATCGGTTAAACCTTGGTGTCCTCGATGTTTTCGATGCGATCAATTGTGAATTCGCCCATCGCGAGTCGTAGCATCCTTACAATTAGAGAAATAAACAAGTTATTATTTATTTTACATTCCAATTATTTAATTAATTCATTATGTCTGCTTCGTATCTTAAAAGTGCAATAGATATATTTGTATTCTCTTGCAATGTAAAATGTAGCTGACTTGGCATCCACATCGAATCTCACTTCGTGGTCTTGCCACATCTCGCCACTCCACACGAGAGTCTGCTCGTCCAACGCCAAGAGCACATGAAAAGTCAGCAATAAATGACGCCAAAAGTGTATGGCCCTCTTGATATTTTTTTAAATTTATTTACACATTGTCGCAGCTGATTGAAAATTTTTGAAGATGTAGAAGACAGCTAGGCAAGTGAGAGACAAACCTCGTCGACCCTGCGCCGCGCCTCTTTCCTCTGCTCTCTTCGCTCTTCATTCTCCTCGAAATCGCCAGACTCCGCCTTCTTCTTCTCCTTCTTCTGCTTCTTGCCACTCCCTAGTCGGCCTGACGAACTGCGGCGGAGCAGAGTCGCCAGCGATGAAGCCATTGTCTCCACGGGCAACGAAAGACGAGAGAGAGAGAGAGAGAGAGACGAAAGAGAGAGAGAAAGAGAGAGAGAGAGAGACGAGAGACGAGACTAGGGAGAGCGAGCAACAAGAGTTTTCAGTGTTCACACTTTGTGCGATTCATTTTGTAGGAGCGAAACACATATTAACACGAAGTTGCCATGGCAACATGTTTAGTTGCGGGAGTTTGAACATTTACTTAACTCTACTTTGCAGTATTAAGGGAAGAAAATGACAATGTACATATGTGCATAAATATTTACGGTGTAATAACTAACAACCCTCAATTAGCAATCTGTCAAATTTTGAACAACATTGTCTTCGAAAGCATCAAATTGTAGTTTATAGTTCTGAAGGCGCTAATGTTTAGCGATCAAATTCCTCGCTCTCCGTTTTCCATATCCTGTTTTATATGTTTGTTTTAGATTGTGAGGTTTATTGCGATGATGTGCTTTCAGGGCCTGTTCATTCACTCCTTCGCAGCTCATCTTTTACCGCTGCTTTCATACCGGTTAGTGCGTTTTGCTTTTCCTATATTTTCACAGGTTTCTCTCTCGAAATTCTATGTGTTTTTTTTCTATTTCATTCATGTGTAGGTGTGGTTTCTTTGCTATGGCTCAGATATCTTCCTCCATAGATTCCCCCTCCGATGCGAGTGAGGCAGTTGCTGCACGGCTCGCTGCGCTCTTCTCGCGTTGTTGTCTTGTTCGGCGAGCGGACGGACGAAGCGGAAGAGGCGATGGAGGAAGAGGAGGATGACGAAGAAGAAAAAGAGAATGGTCGTGCTGCCAAACGAGGTTTTCCTCTAGTAATTTTTTGTTGGTTTTTTTTTAGTTAATTATTATGTTTTTGTTTTGTCCACTAAGCTTATTCTTCGATGGTTCATAAGCCCTTTTTGAAGCATGCATCTCTCAGATGCCTTATCTTAAGATTCTTTTTATAAAAAATTATTAGTATCCACTAATCAGAGGCTTTTTCTTTTCTTACCGCTCCGACACTGTTGTCAGTGCCCTTGTTCTTTCTCTTATGGTTGGTCTCCGATAGTTTACTTCTTGCATATTGTGGAATCTAGCGGAATGTAGCTTAAGACTTTTATTTGCCTGATCACGCTGCCACTTTTTGGTCCCTTTTCATCAGTTAGCAGGGAATGATGATTGATTTGACTATCAGAGGAGGTTTATATAACCCAGTGAACCTTATGCGTTGTAATTCTGGATGTGTTCGCTCGATGATTGCAACTTCATTCTTTATCAGTGCTCTCTTTTTATTGAAAATGACTTTTTTCCAAATTTCAAAATACGATAACGGCAAGCAATTTTCTTGTTTTTTCTCTTCAGAATTACCGTCCACTGAGAAGAGCGAGAGCGCATCGGACTTTCTCTTCGAATGCGCCATAGAATTGACTGGAAACTCTGGCAGGGCCTCCGTCTTCTGGGTGCGCGAGGGGATCATCCAGACGTCGGTTATCTGTCTTTATCTCTTTTAAAGATATGAACAATGTATTTGTGGGTCCAAATGCACTTGTATCGTTCTACTTCTTGAGTTCAAATAGGTGTCGCATTACGGTTTTTAAAGACAAATCAAGTCACTTTTCTACTTTTTAAAGTATTATAATGTATTTACGCTTATAGTAGATTAGAGTAGTATCGATTGTGTTTTAGAGATGCAAGCAATATGCTGAGCTATCGATTATTTTGGATTAAAAAGCTGCCGTCTATTTCATAGGCCACCCAGATTTTGAGCCTCCCCAGAACCCAACCCCACTCAGAAGGTGACGGTCAGTTTTACATTGTACCCTCCTTGCATTCCGGGTGCCAAACTACTCCCCACCCACGCAGTAATCCCAAGCAGTCGACAGGTTCATTCATTCCCTGTTGATGTGATCTGTATACTGTTATTCTGATATGCTTGAGGTTGCCAGTGGGATGGCGAGACTCTTCTTCTCTTCCGCCCGCCGCTTCGCTCGCGTCCATTCTTCTCCACTACGAGGGTGCGCGCGCGGTCGGCGCGGCTGCTCAGCTCATTCTCAAGGCGACGGAGACAACGCTCGAGAAGACCTCTCCTTCCTTCATTGTCAGCCTTTTATTCTCGTTATTATTTGCTTCATAATTATGTAGTTTAATAACTTATTAATTGATTTCATCGTTAACTATTTGCAACCATGAAATAAATTGGATGCCGTTAACAACATCTTTCTTGACTGTTGCGGTATAAATTGTGGAAAAATAGAATGTTATTTGTAAGGTTTCGGCAAAAAATATTGATTTTATTAAAGAACTAATATTTAATAGTTGGTTATCCTCGCACAGCTTGAACTGGAGACTCGCTGCCCTTCTCCTGCGGCCCTGGGACCTCTTCTCACTCTGGCATCTGCGACTCTCGAATCGACCTCTCCGTGCCCGCGCCCAGGCTCCGCCCACCTGCCCAACTCTTCGACAGGCTCCGCCCACCCGTCCCCCGTACTGCTCTTGTATATTCATCGAATAACGCCCGACGCACTCATGGTCGCGTCGCTTTACACTGATCTCATATTCCAGTTAAAAGGAGACTTACCGGTCCGAGCAGTTGATCATTCCATCATAGGCCGTTAAATCCGATTTTTAGGTTGTTTTTTTTTTTATCCCTAGTAGACTTTTCCAACCGTGCGTTGTTCAATGCGGATATATTCTTTGTATGTTGCCTACATTCTTTTACTCATACTGCTTGTAAATGCCTGTCTTTCTTTCTATGCAATCGTGCGAATTGAGCAAGAAGTTGTAACCTTCTTTTTATTCAATAAAACTAAATCGAGAAGAAAGAACGGGGTCAAGGAGGAAGAAGAGGTGACTTTGAAGTTACACAGCGCCCAGCCAAGGGACAGGTCCTGTTGATCCCAAATGAACATGTGGGCGGGGCTTGCATTGCTCAAATGGACATATAGACGAGGAGTTCTCGTGCACAACTGGACCGATGGGAGTGGTCTAATCCGTCTTCTGAGGGATGCCAATGAGGTCCAGAATGACGATGACTTCTTCACCGAAGTCACCCGCAAAGTGTCGCAGGCTCTTTGGCATCTCCGAGTCGGAAACCTGAGAAGGCAGGCACTCCCAACGGATCGTCAATTGGACACCCACCCCCACCCTCCCAATTATGGAATTATTAGAACGAACCGACTGCCAAAATCCACGCGTGATGGCGCCATCGGAATTTCGGCTGATGACGAAGACGTGCCCGAGGAACAAGCTAAAAAATGACATTGTCAACAGGAAATCGGCTACCAAACTCAAGCACATTTTGTAGATAAAGGTTTGCTTAAATGTGGCCAATATATGAAATGAGTCTTCTTCCGACTTGAAATCTCGCCCGCCCTTCTCAGTGAGTTTGCGCAGTGCCTCGTGCAGCGGCGTCCGCTCGGAGAAGTCTTCTTCCAAACGCTGGCGCACACTGCAAAGACAGGTGGGCGGAGCTTGTATGCCGAGGGGTGGAGCTTGTATGCAATGAGGCGGAGCTTGAGACAAAGGAGCGGAGCATAGCCTCTCTATTTGCTGACAGGTCATCCTTCTTCGTTCGCTCGAGCAAGTGGACGATAAGGTTGATACAGTCCTAAATTCTTTTGTTATATAGAACGGCATTTTTGAATCTTTGTAAAAATTATTATAAGGTCACATTAATCGCGTTATTAGTTCTTTCATATGAACATTGGAAGCAGAATGCAACTGCGAAGAGAAGCTGCTGACCTGTGCCTCGCCCGCCCCGTTGGAAGAGGTGGAGGAAAGAGCGCGAGAGGCTGCCCTGGAATTGGCGCGGGAGGCCGCCGCGTGGTCACGGCGGTAAGGCCTTCCGCACGTCTCTGACTTGGCCTCCCCCGAAAGATTCTTCTTCTTCTTGTCCGCGTGCCCGAGATTCACCTTCGAAGCCCTCAATGCCGTGTTACTGAAGGGGGGGGGGGGTTAAACTGTTTTTTGGGCTTCTTTTTAGTTTATTCTTTCATTATGCTTGGGTATGAGATGTGTGCAATCTGATAAAAGCAAGAGCCAGTGACTAGGAGAGAGCGATTGAGAGAGAGAGAAAGAAAGAGCGATCGAAAAGGAGAGAACGATCGAGAGGGAGAGAGAGGGCGATCGAGAGGAAGGGAGAGGGCGATCGAGAGGAAGGGAGAGATACAGCGATCGAGAGGGCGATCGAGAGGGAGGGAGAGAGAGAGACAGAGAGATCGAAAGGGCGATCGAGAAGTAAGAGAGGGCGATCGAGAGGGAGAGAGAGCGAGCAGGCGAGACGGCACGGAGACCTTGTTGTCCGAGTCGAGGAACACGCCATCAGCGAATCCGGTGACTCGTCACGCAGAGTGAGGCTGAAGTGGTAGCGCTGCCTGAAAAGAAAGTCAGCTCAATGGTCAATTGGTAAGTGATAGAATATTTAAACATTTCAAAGATGAATTTTTTAATTGAGCATGCAAAACTCGTCTCCAAATTGATTGTCAATGAAAATTTATATTCATGCAAAGGTGGTCATGCAATCATACATTTATTCATCGAAATAATCGATTCTCACACATAGCGTGTGACTTTCGTGCACGCAAGCGACGCGTCCTGCACACGCGTCGCGGTCGGCAGTGACGCGTGGACCACGCGCGGAATAAGCAGCGCCGCCTCTTGCACCGTTGCCTCCCTGACATTTTTTTTCATCTTTAAAATTTTGTAAGATATTGACATAAGAGGAAATTTGTAAAAAAAAAGTGTCCCCTGAAAAATTGCAAACCTGAGTGGACCTTCATCTGATAGGCTAACACTCGAGGGACTGGTACGCGAGCCAATCAGGTTAGCCTTAGGATGCAAGTTTTGTGCGGTTGGGCTAGGCATCGTCCCTTGAACGAGTGGGCGCTCTCGTTTGAGAGAAGGCGAGAAGGCAGCCGACTGCCGCTGGAGAGTAGATGCGATATGATGAAGGAAAGAGGAGAGAACTCGAAATGTCATTAGTTCAACGTCTTCTATATGATTCTTTTTATGCACTTTCCCCGAACTCTTGCGATTCTCATGAAACAAAGTTGTGCTCATGTAGCACTACTGTGCTTTAAAATGTAGTACAATTGAACTCGAAGTCACAAAAAAAATCAGAAAAATGACACGTATTCGCAGATCTGAAATTGGCCATCCGGGAATTCGACTCTTCCCAGATTTAGAAACTTAATCTTTATTTACTAATATCGATAAGAGTGCTTTTTCTCATTTCCTATTCTCATTTCAATGCACCATAGTAAAAGGGGGCAGTCGGCAAGAAGGTGTCAGTTCTTTCCAAGGACAATGGAAAGCCTCATCTGATGCTGTCTTTTTTCCTTTTCTTTCCTCCACCTTAAAGTAAGCCATTCTGGCCCTTGAATGTTCGTTCCTTCATCTCCTTCTATATAATTATTTTTTTAGAATAATAAATATCATTACAAGTGTAATTGTTATGTAGATAGTGAATATCTGTATATTTTTGTATAATAATCAGCGAGTTCACTTCACTTTATCTCTTGTCTTATTCTTGAACCCGCGGTCTTCTCCCTTCTCTCTCCCGCCTCTTCTATCTTCTCTTACACAACAACAGGCGATCCCGCGGCGGCTGATTCCCCATCTGCGGTCGCTCCTCTTCTCTCTCTCTCTCTCTCTCTCTCTCTCTCTCTCTCTCTCTCTCTCTTTCTCTCTCTCCCTCTCTCTCTCTCTCTCTCTCTCTCTCTCTCGCTCTCTCGTTCGCTCTCTCGTTCGCTCTCTCGTTCGCTCTCTCGCCGGCAAGCTTCCTCACTGTCGACTTCCTCTCTCGCGTCGTCGTTTCTTGTGTCTCTGTTCATGTCTATCGGCACGCCTCTCTACAGTTGTTAAAACACCAAGGTTGAGGGGGCCTGTTTTCTGCTTGCGGAGTCCGGGAACATCAATGTGTATTTTCCTCCCCAGCCCTGTTCTGTTCGCGCGTATGGCGCGATTAAGATATTTCGAAATAGGCAGCGTAGGATTGGAAAACAGGAGGCGTGCGTTGCCTGCAAGAGGCCAAGGTGGTAGAACTGACGAAGGGGCAGGTGAAGACCATGTTCTTCGTGGTGGCAATGGAATTGCCTCGTCATTCGGACACTCGGTTCCAGCTTTTTTCACAGATCAAGTGAAGTGGTTAACGAAATGTGTTCTGCATTTTTTTTAAAGAATAGAATAAATAAATTTTAGTGCCCATCACAAGCCCTTCAAGGATCTCTGTGAAACCTAATCTTCTCGGCGAGAACCAGCCGTGCTATTAATCTTGAGAAAACTGACGCCAGTTTGGCCAAACGTTCATGACTGTTTCATTTTGAGTTCAGTGAAATTTCAATGAAATATTTCTTAGAGTTCTTCTGGGGAATCCTTTGGATTTACCTTTTTATTATGATTTACCTTTTTATTATTATTTTCTCGCAAAACGAAGTGTTCCTTTCGTATGTCACCAGCGAGAGTGCGGGAGCTTATGTAGGCACTCACGGCGACACTCAAATACTACACACTCGGAGACTGGGCAATACCTCCAACAAACTAAGCAAGCACCACCACCGCAACACAACTCTGGAGCAGAGTTGTTGAGCGGGATAGTGGACCTCTCACGTCCGGTCACATCTGATAAATGGGCGCTACTGTGCTGGAGCATCTGCTGCATTTGCGAGACGATGCTGAGTTGGAAGTAAGACTTTCGAAAGAATAAAGTAAATTTATTCAACATGGAAAGAGCAACATCAACCAAGGAAAGAAATGTAACGAAACTAGAAATAACAGTTCCTCTAAGAAGTCTCTATACAGATGTCATCGGATGGCCCGATGGCCCACCCACCGATTGGAATGAATACCCTAACTTACATAACAAACAAACTATAAGTAATTGCATACACTCTAGTTATGTTGTTACTGTCTATTTCTGTATTACTAATAAACTTTTAAGATTCTAATAAAGCAAATAACCTTCCTCTTCTCAATTCACAATCACTATTCAAGCTTATGGAACGTGAAGAGAGAGAAGAAACCGTAACGAATGACTAATCAATACTGTAAAAAGTCTACAGTAACATCAGTGATTCAAGAAAAGAGTCACTGAATAAAAAAACAAGTTTCTGTCGTTTTAACAACTCAATGCTTAATTTTTAAAGATAAATGCAAGAATAAAAATGTAAAAGAAACCCCCCGACTCTGGAACTGCTTCTGGGACTATGGCGGCCCGTAGTGCGTGTTGCGGTCGCGTCGCGTGCGGAAGGTAGCGAGTATCTCGACCTCTTTCTTGCGCACTTCGCTCGCCTTGGAAACAAGTTTATTTACTATCGTTTAACGCTCATACTTTCAAACAAATCCTTAAATAAAAACGAAAATCTCGGTAAACAAAACAACTTTAAAAAACTTGCATGAGCCGGATATTCGGCAGAATGCTAAAAAAAAATACGTCTTCAAACCTTCAATCCGGCAAAAAACCTGCTTGCTTCTACGAGTCGAAGAAGTGCAGCAGGACGATCTTGTCCTGCACGTCCGTTCCGTAGTCACGGACGACAGAACAACCGACGACCTGAAGAACCCTCTTTATTAATAGTGTTTGTAACAACTGAGTAATTATAGGCATCTTTGCATATTCAATCACATCTAAAAGGCTTTGATGCTGACTTTCGATAACAAACCTTGCGTGCTTCGCCATCCTGATCACACTTGCAGAGACCATACCATTCCCCTAGGACCTTCTTGTCGAAGACCTTCATGAGCGGAATGGAGTGCTCCTTGCAGAGCGCCTAAACCAGCAGGCGCATCCTTTACAGCAGACGCAGCCGAGGCGGCCGCTGAAGGCGCCGGCTTGATATCATCTCTGCAGGAATACCTCTCTCCAACATTACATTCAAATAAACATAAATTGGTTCTCTTTATTCAACGGAGTTTGGGTCTAGAACACGCACTGAAATAGCAAAATTTATAAAATTAGCACGCACAAATAAAGAATTATACTTAAAAGCGACAAGTTGTCGAAGCTAAAGAAGTTGAGTTGCCTTCAAAAAATTTTACTAGGCCGAGCTTGTTTCAAATTCCACTTGTTCTTGGTTGAGAGTTGTGTCACATTTAAAAATGCGGAAATAGTGTGCAAAACTGAGAGGGCAAAAGTGAGTAGAAATTTTTTAGAATGTTTTCTTCTCTCACTTTTACTCACTCTCTCGTGTCAGAGATATAAACTTTAGCGACCTTTCATGGTCATAGCAGTTTGAAACATACGCCACGATACGCATTGGATAAGAGTAAATGTGACTGAACTCAGCCTTTTTCCATAGTAAACCGGTGCATAACCTGCATGATCTTTTTATTTATGATCGTTCATATTCCACTCAGCTCTGATTTCAGTTTTCTTCCTAGATTAATAGCACGGCAGATGATTTCTTTTTTTTTGGCATCGCAAAAAGAATTAACTGCAACGGCGAATGGGCACTAAGCCAAGCTTGAGACACAACTTGAAATTTAGAGGGGGGTCTGTATCTCGGCCCCTAGGGCTCTCTAGGTCGTACAGAGCCCTAGGGGCCGAGATACAGGACCCGGCGACCAAAGTGAAACGCCGCCAATTCTTCTTAAAAATATCGGGAAATTTGAATAATATTCCTGATAGAAATATATCGAGTTTTAAAATTTTTTCTCATAATGAGATAGACTGAACGGTCTTCCACTACATATTCCAGTGTGCTGCGCGCTGCCTCTTCTGACGGCAGTCCCACCCAGCAGCGTAGACAGTTCTTGTGCACTTCTGCGAGCAGAAATACGGCTAATGTAAGTATATTTACCTGACTTAAAAAAAAACATTATTTTAGTGTTTTTAAATCAATGATTTAAGAGAAATCAATGATTTGACCGAGAACTAACGAATCGACCCGAATCGTGACACCAGAGTGATTCAAGCAGATTCCACACAAGGCACTGGGAGAATCGGGCGGCGACAGGAAAAGAGAGAGAGAGAGAGAGAGAGAGAGAGAGAGAGAGAGAGGTGGAGAGAGACCGAGAGAGAGAGATAAAGAGAAAGAACGAGAGAGAGAGAGAGAGAGAGAGAGAGGTGGAGAGAGACCGAGAGAGAGATAAAGAGAAAGAACGAGAGAGAGAGAGAGAGAGAGAGAGAGAGAGGTGGAGAGAGACCGAGAGAGAGATAAAGAGAAAGAACGAGAGAGAGAGAGAGAGAGAGAGAGAGAGAGAGGTGGAGAGAGACCGAGAGAGAGATAAAGAGAAAGAACGAGAGAGAGAGAGAGAGAGAGAGAGAGAGAGAGAGAGGTGGAGAGAGACCGAGAGAGAGATAAAGAGAAAGAACGAGAGAGAGAGAGAGAGAGAGAGAGAGAGAGAGAGAGGTGGAGAGAGACCGAGAGAGAGATAAAGAGAAAGAACGAGAGAGAGAGAGGAGAGGTGGAGAGAGACCGAGAGAGAGATAAAGAGAAAGAACGAGGGAGAGAGAGAGAGAGAGCGAGAACTAGAGAAGCACGAGTTAGGAGAGTGAGTAAACGAGAGAAGGAAGAAGGACCGACCGACCGTGATTAACTGTTACCGGTGTAAATAATACTTTTTATATTGTTAGAATTCGTAAGAAAAAAAGAAGTCAAGAATGTTGGATACTTGCAATTTCGGTGCATTTGAGTTGACTTGTAACTATATTTTCCATATCAACCTAAGTCTGACAGACTGGTCAACAACCATAGCATCCGATGTAAATAATCCTGGTAACTACATAGATTTAAAAATTAAGAAATTTGCTCAATTTAATTGCCCGTTTTTAATGTAATTTAATCGTAAATTTTTTTTGTATTATATTCCCGTCTTCGCAGATCAAAGGACTGGCAAGCAGTGAATAGTTTGTAGCGTGTTGCTAATCGCTTGCACTATATATAACCATTACGCACTTTCTACTTTTGCTATTTCTATATCTATCTCTCTCCTTCTCGCTCTCTCTCCTTCTCTCTCTATCTCTCTCCTTCTTGCTTTCTCTCCTCTCTCTTTATCTCCTTCTCTCTCTTTCCCACTCTTTGTCTCTCTTCTTCTCTCTCTATTACTCTCTTATACTTTTTCAAATGCCAAGGGCCGAGCGAGTGAACACCCTTAAGAGGAATAAGAGAGGTGGGAAGAGTGGAGGGCGGCAGTTTTGGTGACAGTTTCGTGTGCTTGAACGGCTCAGCTACTTCTTGGCATTGCCAGAAGATAAGTAGAGGAATTGCATGGGACGAGATTCATCAGACAGGCGGAGACGTCCTGCAATTCAGAAGAGTTCAGCGAAGACAGAGAGAGAGAGAGAGAGAGAGAGAGAGAGAAAGAGAGAGAAAAAGAGAGAGAGAGAGAGAGGTCACAGCGAGAGGAGCTCGCAACCAGACGTTCGAGTAGCTATAAGTTTTTACTTCGCGGTCATTTCTATTCCTCTCCTCTCCTCCTCTTCCCTATCTCTCCCTCTCTCTTTCCTCCCAAATCGAGAAACTAGTAACCGGGCACCCACAATTTGCAACTGCCCCAGCACATGAAATACTCTTCCCACTTCTCGAGAAAGCCAAGAGCGATAGGTGACTGAGAGAGAGAGAGAGAGAGAGAGAGAGAGATCAAGGTGATTTGGGGGGGAGAGAGAGAGAGTAACATTGAGAGACGGTAGTGAGAAAGACAATGAGAGCATAAGAGTTGAGAGAGAGAGAGAGAGAGACCAGGAGAAATGATCTTGGTCAACAAATGGTTTGCATTTCAATTAGCTTGAAGTTCTTCAAATTCGTGAAACATGGTCTTGAACATATGAAAAATAGTTTTTCGTATGGTTTTTTGTGCTTGCAAAACTCTTGAGCTCCCTCGCTGAACTCATGCAGAGAAAATAAGGGAACTATGAGAGAGAGAGAGAGAAGAGAGAAAGAGAGAAGAGAGAGAGAGAGAGATTGAGAAAAACGAATCAAACCATTTAACACCAAGTACATCAAAAAAGGAATGCATGCATTATTTACCCATTCTGTGTCCTTTGATCTCCAGTTCAATACTGTTTTTTTTCTCTCTTCACCTCTGTCTCTCACTTTGTCTCCTCTCTCTCTCTCTCTCTTTCATTGGCTCTCAATCAATCAATCAATTCGATCTCTCTCTCGATCTCTCTCTCTCTCTCTCTCTCTTTTCTCTATCGCACTCTCTCTCTCTTTCTCTTTCTCCCTCCCCCTTCTCTCTCTCTCTGTCTTTCTCTTTCTCAATCTCTCTATCTCCGTCTCTTTCTCTCTCTTTCTCCCTCTTTCTCTTTCTCCATCTCTCTCTCCCTCTCTTTCTCTCTCTCCCTCTCTTTCTCTCTCTCTCTTTCTCTTTTTCTGTCCCCTCTCTCTCCTTCATTCATATCATAAGGAATTTATATGTAGTATGCATATAAAATACACATGCACATACTCTTGCATATTTCTTCTGCTCAAAACAGGTCGAAAGAGCACAAATGGCTTGTGCCAACGGGAACGCTCTTTCCCTCTCACAACCCCAAGGGTTCTAAAACCTCTCTCACACACATATTCTCTCCCTTCTGTTTTCTATATATCTCTCTCTCTCCCTCCTTCTCTCTCTCTCTCTCTTCCTCCTTCTCTCTTTCTCTCTTCCTCCTTCTCTCTTTCTCTCTTTCACTCCCTTCGGTCTCCTCTCCTCTCTCCGTCCATCTCTCAACACCAAGCATTTCAATGACCTCACCTACAAATGACCGCCACATTCCTCGGGGCAACTTTCAACCTTTCCGTCTTCTCCGCCTACTCTCTCAATTCTTACCACCCTTAACATGCTATTTCTTTCTCTCTCTCAACTCTCTCCCTCTCTCTCTCTATGTCTTTCCCTCTCGCTTATTCATCATCACAAGTTGTGTTAGGGAAGTAGATGACGGCCAGAAGAACGAAAACGGAGGAGGTGGAGAGAGAAATGAAGAGAGGCAGAATGAGAGCTGAGAGAGAGAGAGAGAGAAAGAGAGATATGCCAGGCATTTTCATTCGAGACCCACGTCGGACGTTCGGGTTGCTGCGCGGAGTATAAAAGCCAGAATGCGCTCCGCCCAACGAGAGATCGGCAGCCAGCATCTGCTCACTCCCTTCAGCTCAGCCGAGGGGCAGCTCATACTCTTTTAGACTCTTTTAGAACTTAGAAAGAGAGAGAGAGAAAGAGAGGGAGAGAGAACGAGATAAATTTCATTCTATTCAGATAGTCCAATTCTTTGTTCACCTTTTTATGCCTTTTCCTTGCATTTTCTATTATTACATTTGATATATGAAATAAAAGTTTTCTGTGACACGACAGCTACTTCTAAACCATTTCTAGATAAAATATGTTTTCAACTCTCCCTTTCTCTCCCTCCCCCTCCCTCTCGCTCTCTCTCTCTCTCCCTCTCCCTCTCTCTCTGTCTCTCTCTCTTTCTCTCTTTCTCTCTCTCTTTCTCTCTCTCTTTCTCTCTCTCTCTCTCTCTCTCTCTTTCTCTGAACATGCTGGCGCATTCCCCATCGCCACCCAGCCGTCACTGATCCCACCGCGTAGAAAGTGACCGAGATGGTTTTGAAAGGCGTGGCGAGAATAGATTGATGGGGGGATTAACCATAAGCAAGATGTTTGTATGTAGACATACAGTGATCCGAAGCCTGACCAAATTTCGCTTTCCGGATCTCGGTCAGACTCTCATTCAACACTAAGCGCTTTCATTTTATGTTCAAGTCACTGTCTGCCTAATATCACTACAGCACAACATCTGTCCACATAATTTTCCTTTCACGCTCGCTTCTCCACTCTCTCTCTCTCTCTCTCTCTCCCTTTCTTTTTTTCTCGCTCTCTTTCTCTCTTGCTCTGCCTTTCTCTCTAATAAAATGTGTCTCTCATGCTGATTTTAGTCACCAATGTGGACTACACTCTTCTTGGTTACAAGTATTAATTCCGCTTTTTCTTAATTTTTGCTTGAGCGCCCTCAATTTCAATTTATCCATCGGTGGGTGAAGGGTCATTGGCTTTATTCCTGAATATCCCTATCTCCATCTCTCTCGTCCTCTCTTCCTTCTCGCTTTCTCGATCTCACTCTCTCCTTTTCCCTACTTCACTTCTCTCGTATTCCCTCTCAGCTCATTGTCAGCTTCATCTCCCTTTCATCAGTTGCAAACTTTTCAGTCGTGTCATCACAGTAAGCGGTTCTTCCGTAGTCGTCATCAGATCGGCTGGAGGTTAGAGTTGTTGGAGTCGCTGAAGCTGACTGTTTAACGAAGACATCTGGTGTCTTCTTCTTCTCTCTCTCTCTTCCTCTCCTTTCTCTCCACTCTCTTCTCCTCCCTGTCTCTCCTTCTTTTCCTCTTCAGTTTCCTCCAAGCAACAAAACTGCCAGCCATACTCGCAATATACAGTTTTCGTTACATTAGAACTGAATGACTTAGCCACGCCGCACCCTCCCTGCCCAAGTATCGTCTCCTCCAGCGCCATGAATTCCCTCACCTGCGGGAGAGCGAGAGAGACAGGGAGATAGGGCAACAAGAGAAAGAGAGAGAGAGAGAGAGAGAGAGAGAGAGAGAAAGAGTGAGACTTCGGAGAGGGTGAAAGTATAAGTAGGAAGAAGAAAAAAGTAAGAAATCGAGACGGAGACAAAGAGCCAAAAAATATGACTAATCGCAAGAGTAGAGAACGAAAAGATGGGGCTGACCAGGTTTTGTTTTGCATTCACCTGTAGAGCATCTTCTAGAGAGATGAGTGAAAAATTGGAGTGAAGAAGATAAATAATCAACGAGAGAGAGAACGAGAGCGAGCGTGAAAGCAAGAAAGAAAGAAAGAAAGAAAGAGATTGAGAGAGAGAGAGAGAACGTTCGAGATGTGAGAGAGCTATCGAGAGAGAAAGAGAGCGAGAAAACTTTTACTCACTTACCATCTACTGGCAAGAATGCCTGAAATGTCTTGCTTGAGAGAGGAAGGATTGAACCTCTTGTAAGGTGAGAAGAATTCTTTGGAGAATACTAATCTATCGGGAAGATGTATAGTTATAACAATATTCAATTTGCAGCGTCCTTATATCTTTAGCCTGATTCTTTAAACATACAAACATTTCATTCTTCATGGAGTTAGCATCTGCACTTTGTTGTTACTAAATAGCCTCTGCAGACTCTCTCCCTCTCTCTCTATCTCTCGCTTTCTCTTTCCCCTCTTTCTTCTTCTTCCTCTTTCTCTCGTACTCACTTTAACTGTTATCTCTCACACATACTCTCTTCTTCTCTCAGTTTCCTTGCTTACATTCGATGTTTCCCGTGCTCAAGAATGGCCGCTCAAACCATCTTTCGCTCTCGCCCCTGCAATTCTTGACCTCCACGGGATCCATTTCTTCAACCAACAACTTACGCACGTCCTTTTCAGCATCCTTTGCTTGGTCACTCTTCCTTTCGCTCTATCGGTTCTTAATTCCTTTTTCTGACAACTCTCTCTCTCTCTCTCTCTCTCCCTCTTTCTCTTGCTATAACCTCTCTGATCTCCTTTTTCTTTCTTAAAAAAATATTATAGTGCACTGCAAAACATTCGGTGAAATCTGTGTGATAACTCAAGATTTGAAGAAGCAGCGTTCGTTGAGAATGTTCATGAAAACGGAGAGTGAGAGATAGAGAAAGAGAGAAAGAGAGAGACAGAGTGAAAAGAGCAAAGAGAGAGAATATGAAAGAGGAAGAGCAAAAAATGCCAAAGGAATACTTGAAGTAAAAAAAATGTTGCCTGGCGTGGACACGAGAGCGGTCGAGATAATATGTTCTTGTTGTTGCCCTTGAGAGCATGCTATTTTAGGTATCGACACTTTTATTCTTTCTCGCTGTCCTTATTACTTCCCTCTCACTCTCCATCTAGATGTCTCCATCTGCTTCTCATTCTCTCGCTTCCTCTCTCTTTCTGTCTCTTGCTCTCTATCTTGCGCTCTCTTTATCTCGCTCCTCCTGCCAACGCCAACCCACACGAGAACCCATGCACTTTGAACGAGGAAGGTGCGGACCAATTTACAATCAAGATGGTCTCTTGGGAGATAGAGAGAGAGAGAAGAGGAAGAGGAAGAGAAAGAGAAAGAAAAAGAGAAAGAGAGAGAGAAAGAGAAAGAAAAAGAGAAAAGAGCGAGAGTTCAGGTACTACACACAAGAAAAAATACCATTGGATTTCTGAATTCGCAATACAACTTGGGTAAATACCATTCAAAATAATGGATGTTCGCAGAAATTTAGTTAGGAAGCACTAGTATTTTGCAATGGTAAAAACCGCAATGGATAATACCATTAACTGAGCCCAACCTCAAGTGAGTCAGAAAGTACTCCTTGGAGCAGTTCCATCTTGCGCCTTTTTAGCGCCAAGATGCGGTTTTGCTTCCATGCTTGTTTGTAGTCATAGTTGTTTTACGTTATGTGTTGCATATCTGACTTTCATAGCTTTACAAAGTATGCTCTTTCGAGGAACACAGAAGCATTCTCTATGATGATAAAAGACAATACAGCATTGCAGAATACATTGTGATGTGTTGTATTTAAGTAATCGTAAGTCTCTTTTTGAAGGATGAAGGAAAGGTATTTGATGAACTTGGCTGTCTGTATGCAGCCGCTTGCAGAAGCAGGAAATTCACTCTCTCTATCTTCTGTTCTCTTTATCTTCTTCTCTCTTTCTTTCCTTCCCTCTCTCCATTTCTCTCTCTCTCTCTTCTCTCTCTCTCTCTCTCTCTCTCTCTCGGTCTACATAGGTAACTGTCAGAATGCAACCATGGGCGCCGCCCATATCATCTCGATAACTTCGGCAGTACACGAATCGCTAGTGCGGGTAGTGTGGTGGTAGTGGCTTGGGTGCTGGGTGCGCAGGGTGGTGGTTCGGGTCCAGGTGTGAGCAAACTTTCAGGTACGACGACGACAGCTTCAACATGACTCTCCATATCAGGCTAGCCAGTTTTTCAACTTTTGCAGCTTTTATTCTCATTTTAATCACGGAAAATAAAAGCTGCAAAAGCCGATTTACTGGCTAGTTTGTGAGTCGTGTTCGATGTTCTGGATCGCAGAGAGAGAGAGAGAGAGAGAGAGAGAGAGAGAGAGAGAAGGAGAGGGAGAGAGGGCTGCCAGCGCGAGCTCAGAAATACCATTCCGGCAGGTGTAATTCACGCGGAGCGGCATTTTTATGGTATTTGACCAGTGGATCTGAAACAATAGTTTGAAGTTGCTCAGTTTTAAAGTATTTACCCCCAAGTTTTGTGGCGATGGTATTTACCATCGACGAGACTACTATTCGTAATGGTATTTTTTCTTGTGTGTACTACCATTATCTGCAAAGAGAACTAGTTGTAAACAATATTTCATTGATCGTGATCAATTAGTCTTTGGCATATGCCGATCAACGGTATCTCTCATTGTCAGTTGATCTCTCTTTCCAGAATGCGCTTACTCTCCGCGGCGTGCCTCGCGGCCGCTTTCCTCTTCGTTTCCGCACACGGCTCGGTGGACGCGGCAAAGCAAGGCAGTGATTCGGCAGAAGTCTCTGCACGACCAACGACGGCCAGCGAAGAGGGAAGAACGACGAAGAAACACGAGGGAGGCACCGCGACCACCTCTCGCAATCCGCAGAGTACGTCAGATTGTTGAAAATGTTTTGTTTTAAATATAAAAAAATTTATTCCTTAGAAATATTATAAAATAGCTGAATATCGCAGCTGATCCCGCACTGCCAGAATGGAAGCATTATCCACGTGATTGCTCAGACGCGCCGAACAAGGACATCCGTGGCACGTGCCTCATGGTAGCACTTTTATTCATTCCTTTTTTATTTAATAAAGAATAATAAATACCTGGAGAATCATAACACATAACGCAATTAATATTAATTTTGGCTGTAAAAAGCTCAATGCTAGTCGGAAACTGTTAACATATGTATAGTTTCTAAGAATTCTTTCGCTGTATGCTGCGACAACCACCGATAAGGCTAAAAAAGCAACCTAGACAAAGAAAAGCTACGAAGAGTCGTCAATTGCTCTGATCTACTTCGATCGCCAACTGGTTAGCCATGCGGGATCCCGCCCGCCCCTGCAAACTGAGAAAGCTCTCTTTTCCCCTTTCGTTCCGTCGACGCCGACACTGCGAGAGTTTCTTCGTGTTGCCTCATCTCCGTACAGCACGCATCTGTGCTGATCCTCGTTTTCCAATGGAAAAAACAAATAAGTGTTGATATCGTTTGTGTAGATCTCCAACAAAAAGAAAACATAGGCGCTCAGCAGTCTTTGATTGCGATTTCTCTACTTTTGCTCTGCAGATTCTCTAAAAACAGCCGTTCACTCAGCATGCCCCGCTCACATCATTCTAGACCACAATCACAACACTCATGACAAGAGTGTATTTTAATATGCGCACAAACGAGTTTTGAACTGTGCCATCGGCGGGTTCTCCCAATCTTCCCTCCTCTCGTGCTCTATCTCTCCCTCCATCCTGCCGTTTCTCTCTCTTACTCTCTCTCTCTCTCTCTCTCTCTCTCTCTCTCTCTCTCTTTCTCTCTCACTTAATTATTCTTCAAATGCCTCGTGGCTCTTGTTCACTCTCTTCTGTCACGCTCGAAAGTTCTTTTCTACGCCAGGAACATGACATTTCGCACGCACACTACAAACAAAAAGTAATCTGAACAAACCGGTTAAAGAAAAGAGAGAGAGAGAGAGAGAGAGAGAGAGAGAGAGAGAGATACTGAAAGAGAATGAGAGGGTGAGCAAAAAACGAGAGAGATTGATAAGAGAGAAATAAAGAAAGAGGATGACGAAGAGAGAATAGCAACATGCGAAAAAGTGGACATGATGAGATGAATTACTGGGGGTATGACAAAAGCGCAGCGGTCAAAAGCGCAGCGGTCAAAAGCGCAGCGGTCAAATGCGCAGCGGACAAAAGCGCAGCGGCCAGAAGCGCAGCGCTTGCAATAGTGAAGCCATTATTACTTATTACTTCTAACTGTAGGCAATTAGCGAATTAATCCACAAATCTTGTAACTTTATCATGTATTCTGATCAACTTTTAATTCAATTTACAGAACAACAATATCAATCGACAAGAATAACCGGGCCAAAACACCCATAATCTACAAATAAACATATGTATGTGAAATTTTACAGGAACAAACTTTTCAAGCAAAACTTAAGTCAACAAATTTCTCAGGCTTTAATAACAAACGCAGGATTACAGTCATTATTGCACTCTCATCATCTTTCAAAAACTTAGAAATGTTCACGATTACAGTTTACATACTGAAGCAAACAGATATGCAGGTTTAATTGAGAAGGGCAAAATGGAAATTATAAAGCGAGAGAGAGAGAGAGGGCGCGAGAGATAGAAAAAGAGATATAGAAAGCGAAAGGGATAAGTTAGAGTAAGCGAATATGATATGTATGTTTAAAAAAAACACGAAATGCTTAACTAAAAAAAACAAATTGCGATTCATTGAAGGTGAGATAGCAAATGCAACAGTTTCAGCCACCTATCTTCTCACGCTTACATATGCCCCCAAAGCTTTTAGATGATCAAGAAAATCCGGATATTAATATTACAATGAATTTGCGGAGATTTAAGGCGATAGTTAAAATAGACATTAGGGGAAGATAAGTAAGAAAAGAAAAGAGGTACACTGTGTCACTTGGCCCTTCTTGGGTTCGCCTCTAATCTCTGTCAGCCAATGCAAGGGCGACGCAACAAGGACTTTATCAAAGTCAGTCGGATACGTATGAGACACAAGAACAGTAACAGGCACAAACAGTAAAAAAAAGGTGAGCAGTAGTAACTGGTCACAATCAAAGGGAATTACAGATTCGAGGAGTGAGAGCGTATTAGAAGTGAGGCATCAGTTCAGAGGGGAGGGGGCGGGGCCATCGCCACAGCTGACAAGGGAATGGTCTCGGCTTCCCCAGAGGTTATGAGATGAGCTATATACCGTTCGAAAGCTCTTGCCGAGTAGATAACGGCTATCATAATAAAACTTTCCGAACGGATTTTATTTATCGATCAGAATTTCGAAAAAATGGTGGCGGTGAGGAGTCGACGATTTTGCCTCTAATTCTTAAATCAGGCGTTTGCAGCCGCAAAAGTTGAGAAATCGAACGGGTTTTTTGTTATACGGAATGTAAACGAGTTGCTCTTGCATAGAAAACAAGATTCAGGTAGAAATAATGTATCCGGTGCTGTTTATGGCAATAACATAAACTTTTTGACGCAGATGATCGTTTTTGAAAAAAATGAACATTTTACAGCGAAATAAAATATGCCAATTATTATTTTTCATGTTGATAATGACTTGAAAATGAGGGATTAGTGGCTTAAAACTCAAAAATCGGCATAAAAAATGTTGCTCTCGCTCCATACAAAACAGATTTTTAACCCGCTGCGCTTTTGACCGCTGCGCTTTTGTCATACCCCCGAATTACTGGCATGGTCCGTCGTGGTTTCCACCCTCTAAGCACCACTCTAAAAGGAAAGCAAACAACTAACCGAGCAAAGTCAGGCATAAGCCGCTTATTGCAGCAAGAAATCAACTCAAATCTGCTGACCGGAACATCTTTGATGACCGAGCTAGATTTCAATGCTCGAAACAGTGAAGAATTTTCAAATCTTCCTAGCTTTTTAAAATTAGGCTCCACTTCTCTTCTTTGTTTCAGCTCCGCGACATGGACCGTGCGACGCGGGCGCGCATTAAGCGGCAGAGCATCCTCGCGGCTCTCTCACCGTCCTCTCCACGACTTCAGCGGATTCGGCAGGCAGCTCAGCGACGGCAGTCAATGGCAGCCCAGGTAGAGAGGGAGAGAGGGCGAGGTAGAGAGGGAGAGAGAGAGAGAGGGCGAGGGAGAGAGGGAGAGAGGGCGAGTGATAGAGGGCGAGCTAGAGAGGGAGAGAGGGCCAGGGAGAGAGGAAGAGAGGGCGAGGGGGAGAGAGTAACAAAAGATCAGGAGAGAAAAGAGAAACAGCAACGCAGATTGTATTCCTTATACTTGAAATCACAAAAAAAAAAGATGTTATAATATTTGCCATGTATTATATTGATAGAATTGTTTAACTTTAAATTCTGCCCTTGCAGGCGACGTCTGCTCGCCCGGCCACAGCCTCCTTCAACCCGAATGACGCGCGCGCGGACGGCTCTCCAAACTGGCAGCAGCCCGTTCCCGTGCCGGCCTTCGCCAGGGGCCAGACCGCCTTCCATCCCTACGACTGCATGACTCTCCAGTGCCTTTGTCCATTCTTCGCTGTACGTCAAATCCATTATTTTACAAAATACGTTCTAGGCCAGGACACTCACGATTAACATGAACTTTGCGAGAGAACGAGCAGTCTTTGGGGGGTGGGAGAAGAGAGAGAGAGAGAAAGAGAGAGAGAGAGACAGAGACAGAGAGAGATAAGAGGGAGTGCTGAATAGAATTGTTTGCATGCCGGTGTTGCCATTCAAACCCTGGTAACTGAGCAGCAGCAGGTTGCCCTCCTTACTTAGTTCGAGAAGGTGAAAGAACTTGAGGGTAAAAGAAGGCAGCCTATGAATTAGCAGTGGATCGAGAATCTCTTCTGAAATGGACCAGAATGAATTCTCCAAATATGTTTGCCAGCAACGCGCTCTCTCGAGTCTCGTCCATTTAATACATCTTTAAACACTTCCATGTTGCCTACAAAACCGGTAGCAACAATAAAGCATATTAAAATGTTCAAGAAAAGGCACCAATGCCCGAGTGATTGATTGATGTTTTGTCGTTCGAGCGGGGAAAAACAGTCTTGATGGTCCTCCTCCGCAAGTACGAATTCTATTCATCCACTCAAGAGTGCATAGGAAATGTGTAAGGGTGTGGTTGTTTAACAGAGAGATTGAGAGAGAAGAGAGAGATAGACAGAGAGATTGAGAGAGAAGAGAGAGATAGACAGAGAGGGAGAGGGGGGGGGGGGGTCGGAAGAAGTGCCATTCGGAATTGACGGGCAGAGAGAGCGAGCCAAGAGGAAAAAAAACCTGGCTGTAGAAGACGGCCATTTCTGAATAATCATGACAGCATGAGTCATGCACAGAGACGTTCAGCAAGTGACCAAAATAGATTCTTGCCAAAGCTCTGGAGAAAGTGCAGCACCTTGAGTAAGTCGGGGAAAATCGACAGGAAATTTATGAGAAAAATTATCCCAAATAATTGTTTAGTATCGACAAATACAGTGATGACAAAAATGTATAATTTCAGGGGACGATGCGAAGCGGCAACTGCATCCTCGCGAGTGGCCAGCCGCTTAATATGGCCTTTCGCAAGGTTCTTTTCTCATTCTACAAGAAACATGCTTCTAAAATGTTTTTAATGGTATATCTTAGTTTACATTTATTCACTGTCGTATTGCTACGAATTTTCGCATTGAATTTCGCAACTGCGGGTGATCCCAGTGGAACATGCTGGATCAAAATGTCTGTCTTCTTTTCTGCTATCCACCCCATAGTTCAGGTATGCCAACAATATTGGCTTAAAGCAAGAGTTGAAATAATGATAATTAAAAGATACCGTATTATAGGAGTACCGTATGATGACGGAGAATGAGCGGAACCGCTGGCATTCGGCATTGAACACCCTTAAGCGCAACGGTGAATACGACCGCCTCAGTCGGCAGCATCTTGAGGTTTCCATCAAGATTTCTTTTGTATTTTTTTTTTACCTTAAAGTTTATAAACATTAAAATTTTCTTCTTTTTACCTATATATATTTTTGAAAGATATATGTTTTTGTAAATTCAGGTCGGCATTGGCAGCGGCGCTCACTCCGGCCCCGGCTTCCTGCCTTGGCATCGAGAGTACTTGAAACGGTCAGTCCTCTCCCTTCGCAAGCCCTACCACTTCATTCTCTCTCCCTCTCTCGCTCTCTCTCTCTCTCTCTCGCTCTCTCTCTCTCTCTCTCTCTCTCGCTCTCTCTCTCTCTCTCTCTCGCTCTCTCTCTCTCTCTCTCTCTCTCGCTCTCTCTCTCTCTCTCTCGCTCTCTGTCGATAGTTCGATCTTATTTAATTCTTCTTTTTCTAACAATTTCCATTACATTCTCTTCTACTGTTTCCGAACTGTCTCAACCGCTTCCTTGTGCCGAAAACCGGATTGCGAAACTTGCTGAAAAATTTTGCTCGCGAGTGAGATAAAGTTAGTGGCCGTGATGGTTCTGTTGTAGAATGCTGCCCGCCCGGGTTCGATTCCCGGCCGACGCAAGCCTTTATTATTATTTTTTCTTAGAGTAGAGATCGCCCTGCGTATGGTGGACCCGACGATAGCCATTCCATACTGGGATTCGGTGATGGACTCATACCTTCCGGATCCGAGAGACTCGATGATGTTCTCGAATCTCTTCGCTGGCGAGACCGACTTCTGGGGCAACGTCGTCCAGGGACCATTCGCATACTGGCCCACCCTCGAGGGCAGAGGCAACATTCTGAGGTGAGAGAAAGAGAGAGAGAGAGAAGAGAAGTGAGAGAGAGAGAAGGGGAGTTTGAGAGAGAGAGAGAGGGAAATAGAGAGAGAGAAAGGGGATGAAAGAGAGAGAGAGAGAGAGAGAACTGGAGTGAGAGGGAGAGAGCGATAGGTCACTACTTAAAATAATTTGTGATTGCTGATCCAAACACGTTGATTACACGACAGGCGCTGGATGAAGGGCCCTAATTTATTTATGTATTAATTAAAAAATCTGTGATCGAGGAAAAGTGGAAAACTTCTTTAGTGGTGGATATGTATGAATTCGAAGAAAGAATCCCATCCATTCCTGCAGGCAACTCGGGCAGGAAGGCCAGCTCTTCTCTGAGTTACAGATCAACAACATCGTCTCACAAAACGACATTGCATTTGTGCTCGCTTATACCGCGCCACTTGACTGTCAGTTTAGAGAGAGAGAGAGAGACAGACACACAGAGAGAGACAGAGAGAGAGAGAGAGAGAGAGAGAGAGACAGACAGAAGAGAGAGACAGAGACAGAGAGAGAGAGGGAAGAGAGAGAGAGAGAGAGAGAGAGAGAGAGGAAGGAGAGAGTGATTTGAGGGAAGGAGAGACAGAAATGGGAGAGTGAAGAAGGAAGAGCGATTTAAAATTGCAACCTACAGTGCTGTGAACCTACAGTGAATCAGCGCGCAATAAATAGCAGACATTTTGGACCTTTAAAATTTTTTTTAAACAGTAAATGAAATTCCACATACGGCAGAACTATGAATTCATTATTCCAAGCAAGAGTTGGAAAGGTGTAACGCAATTATCAAAGTTTTTGTTTGTCGCCATTGCGCTGCGTCCATTTTGGCGGTAGATCATTGGGTAATACTTTTTATGAGTCTTACAAATTAGATTTTAAAGTAAATTGTTTGAAGAAGTAGGAATATCTCATACTCCCGTTGTTGAGCGTGCCCGTACCCGAACAACTACGGCGCGGTGGAATACGTGCACTCGAACATCCACTTGTGGATCGGAGGAGACATGAAGCCGCCGTCCACCTCGGCCAACGAGCCAATCTTCTTCATGCATCACTCCTTCGTCGACTACCTCTGGGAGTTGTGGCGGCAGCTCCGCCAGCCCAAGTGGCTTAGGGAACAGGTGCGGCCTTCCTTTTGGTCAGTTAAACACATCGGCCATTCATTTTTCTATACAAAAACGGAAAAAAGAAGGCGAGTAATAATAATTCAAATAACATGAGCATACTATTCAGCCCTCATTCTTTCCATTTTAGCAGGAAAGAGCTCACAATCAGATGAGATTCAGAAGCATATCTTTGAAGAAGGAAAACAACGAACTGAACAAATCATTAAATGTAATTAACAATTAGGCATACGCTCCCGACGTTGGATCCTGTGCCAACTGGCAGCACTTCTCGTATGCAAACATGCGACCATTCCCATATCTCGCGAACAGAGATGGTAAGTGGAAGAGAAAGAGAGAGAGAGAGAGAGAGAGAGTTGAGAGAGAGAAAGAGAGCGAGAGAGTGAGAGAGAGAAAGGGAGCGAAGAGAAAGCCGAATGGGAAAATACAAGGCTAGAGAAAGGAAAAAAGGAAAGTCGTCCGTTGACGACTAAAAGAAGGTTTTCCTGGAAGGGAGTAATTGTGCTGACACTTTCCAATATTCTTTGTTACCATGGGATGACTTTACTCTCTCAGGCCTCTCTAACTCGTACACCGATCAGATGTACCGCTACGCCCCCCGCCCCTCCTGCTCCTTCCAGAATCCCACTTGTGGCTCGCCATTCCTCTTCTGCGACACCCGCGGCTTCCCGCACTGCGTCTCCAAGGTTTGCGCTCTCTCTCTCTCTCTCTCTCTCTCTTTCTCTTTCTCTTTCTCTTTCTCTCTCTCTCTCTCTCTTTCTCTCACTCTCACTCTTTCTCTCTCTCTTCTCGCTCTCTCTTTCTCTCTCTCTCTCTCTCTCTCTCTCTCTCTCTATTTTTCCCACACAATCTGCCATTTCATTCTAGTCCCCTTCTCGTGCAGGTCAAATTCGGAGGCCTTTGCCGTGGCTTCGAGAACTTGGACGTGTGCTACGCAGGCCGCTGCTGGTTCGGCCGCTGCGTGCAGAATGTAATGCACATTCTCTTTTCTTTATACTCCGATAATCACTTGTTGTGGATGAAGAGAACGGAAGAGAGGTTTCTTAAGGGGAGAGAGAAAGAGAGAGGGAGGGAGAGAGAGAGAGAGAGAGAGAGAGAGAGAGAGAGGTAGTTAAGACCGAAGCTCGAGAAGTAGATACAAGGAACAAAGTGAAGTGAGCTCACCGGTTAGAGGTTTTTGCTAATTAAGCAATAGCGAACCTAGCAATGCCACATGGCCCATGACAGCCATAGAGCAAGACTCAGAGAGTGAATGGCAACCAAATGCAGACAGCACAACACATGGAGATATTCACTGTCTGCATAACACTACTCTATCTCCGAAGACATTCTAATGACTCTTTCTTCTCTCTAGCCGGGCGGCCAATTCCGCATCCTGGCAGCTCGCTCGCTGGCGGCCGCGAACACGACGGTCATTCCTCTCCCGCCGCCCGCGCCGACGCCCGCGCCCGGTGCCATGGCCGCCGAACTCTTCGTTGACTGCTTCAACCGCAATCCCTGCTGCCAGCGATGGGCTTATGAAGGTAGCTTTTACTTCAAAAATGAATGATCAAGAATACAATTCAACTTGCTATCTGCAGAAATTCGGTATCAATGAAATCAAAGTGGAGTTAGAAGAATTAACAAAAAACAATATTATTTTGAAAAGGGGTTAAATAAACAATATGAACTTAATTATACTTCCCAGGCATGTGCGGAGAGCAAGTCGAGTACATGAGCCAGTTCTGCCAGGTGGCATGCGAAGTCTGCGAGCCAGCCTTCAATCGGACAGAGAGTCAGTGAAGATAGAGAGAGTGTCAGAGAGAGAGAGAGAGAGCGAGAGATAGAGAGAGCGCGAGAGAGAGAGAGAGAGAAGAGAGAGAGAGAGAGAGAGAGAGAGAGAGAGAGACTGAGAGAAAAAGCGATCGCGTCATTGACAGAAAAATTTATACAGTGGCAAATGAGTCTTTTTTCTTGTGAGATGTTGCATACACACAAGAAAAAACACTTGCGACCGGTAGTACCGTAAACAGGTACATATATCTGTTCTCGTAGGCCCTATGTGTTAAAACACCTAAAATGAGGGGCGCATAACCACTGATTGTGAGTCACACCCACTGGTCAAAAACCATTAAACGTCATATCTAGAGGTCCAAATCTCTTAAGCCCACCATCAGCGCGAATAACGCGAATCCGGTACAGGGATAATACTTGGAAATAGACAACCACCCACAACTCTAGAGGAGTACAGCACTTTGCCCTTTTGTTTAAACATGCCGCCTCGCTTTTGCCCTCTCCAGACCCAATAGGACCATATTTGATAGAAAACGAAAGTATTATTCCAGTGCAGCGCTTAACTACACATTAGTTCGCAACCGATCTCGGTCGAAATTTCATATGTACAAATGGGAATAATTCTTTTCAAACCGGCACCCTATTCTCTCCTCCCATCTCATTGCTACGACCCTTTTCTCGCTCTCTAATATCCACTGGGGTGAATAACCATTCAGTCATACCAGTGCATCAAGGTGTTTTATCCTCTATATCTATCATTCTACATGCTAGTGCATGGATTAAAATATTTTCTTTTCAATTCATCTTTGTGTATCTTTATGAGTACTTTATATGTGACAAATACAAAATATAACCAAATAAACTAATAAAGAAAAAATTTGAGCATGCTCCGATCGCCACAAGTCGTGTCCGGTGTTCGCGCGGGCAGGAATGTGCAACGGAGACTCCCAGGCATTTATGGCTGAGAACTGCCGAGCCAGCTGCCAGCTCTGCACCACGGACAAGGAGGCTCTTTGCTTCGATGGAGACAAGGTTAGTGAGAGAGAGAGAGAGAACTAGAGAGAGATAGGGGAGATAGAGAACTGGAGGAGAAAGGGACAGAGAAGTACAGAGAGAAAAGGGTGATTTATCGAACGGAAAGAAGAAATAGCAAAGAGGATCCGTCATTTCTTTCAGCTTCTGCCCATCCCAGCCACTGAGCAGCTCGTTAAGTCAATTCGCTTCTCTTTCGATAAGGTACATTTCAATTAAAAACAAATATGGCTAGTCAAATAAACAGTAAAACGACTTACTAGTAAACTAAACGAAACATGAAAAAGGTATAAATTCTTAATAGGAAGCCGAACGCAAGATGGATGCCCTGAAGCAAGCAGTTGCACGGCGAGCTCGGCGTTCTTGAAGGACTCTCGAAGCGAAAAATCAATGGCACATGGTTTACGGTACCTCAGAGATTGCAGCTTTATTTGGTCAAGAAATTTCCTTTCTGGCTTATTGTAACTGAATGGTGTTTGGACGCCGATATTTTTGTATAATTGTACAGTTCATTAGACCTCATTGAAGTTGGTCGTATATATTTCATTGGCCCTTATTCTTACACGGAACAACTGCTCGCTCTATCGTCATCGTAGAGTCCGTGATTTCCTTCTTTCTCTCCTTTATCAGTTGTTTATCGCTCTCCGTTTTCTTTTCGCCTGTCATTCGTCTTTGCCATTATAACGGGTCTAATAAGATGGACTTATCTGTCCACAGCTCCCAGGATGTACTATAATAATGCTGTCTTCGCTGTATGGCTGTAGTATGCCCTGTCATTCTCAACCCATTCTAGCCATATCTGAAAATTGAATTCCAAGGACCCTGCCATCCAAATTACCGTGAACATTTACTTTTACATGTTAAAGAGCAATTATATATATTTCGTATTCTAAGGTATGTGAACTCTGTGGCACGCGTCCTTTAACAGTCCAAATATTAATAGCGTCGTTCTACACTCATTTCTTGTTCCAAAGTTGTTGGAATCTCTGAATATGCCATCGATCTCATTACTCGTGCATGTATGTATGTGTTACTCTTGTCACTGACGTCAATTAAATGGATGAAATCAATGTGAATTCCGGCTCCGGGAGATCATTTGTATGCTAAATGTATTATGTAAACCGATGTGGCAAGCGCAAAACAATGTAATCTTTTCTTGTTATCTATGTTTATTACCAAGTCTTGCACAACATCAAACAACTTACAGAAAATCACTGAAAAACGTTAACTGAAAAACGTTAATGGGAAGAAGGTAGTACAAAAGAAAAAAAACAACTTTAGCACCATTTCGTTAACATAGTAAAGAACAAGTGTGAGGCCACGAGCATTCTATACCGAAGATTGCTGCGAGCGAAGAAGTGTTCATATGGAAGATTGATCTAGGCTCGCCCTTTCACACGAAAGTTCGCAGAGAAAGAGAGAGAGAGAGAGAGGGGGAACCTCGGCTTACTGTAGCCAGCCCATATTGCATACGAATTCTTAATATTGAAACACATTTTTTTAAATGTTAATTAAGCATTAAAAACAGGCGCAAATACCAACATCAGGGATTTTCGCCTTTTAATAAAGTGTAATTGTTCTTTACCTTTTAAGTAGAGAAGATTCAAGTTTTAGTAGTTTTCTTGAGAGTGTAGAGGTTATCGCTGACCTGGCACAGCGCATTTGATCAAAGATTTTAGTATACCCTTGGTCAGATCCGGATTTAAAGCTTTTCACAGTTTGAAGCTTCTTTCCATAAAACCAATCATTCCACTTGACGATCCGTTTTGCCACCGAAAACTTATCAGTGCAAGCTTGCCTGGCTTTATTAGCAATAAATATAACAAATTTTGTGAAAACTATAAAGACGGCCTGCGCAGATTAAGAAATTGAAGCACCAAACTAGAATATTAAGAACGTATTAGCAGGAATGTATGATAATATAAAATACGAAATAGAAGAAAAGTGAATTCTGAGAGTGTATATACAGGAATGATACAACAAGTTGTCTTAAGCAGTAGTACCCATTCAGCAGATAAAGCAAGAAAGCGGACCCGGATGACTTGCTTTGGTCAGGAGACTTACGAGAGGTCGAGCAAGGAGTACGCAAATGAACCAATGCATTTCTACTTGCCTGGCTAAGGAATTCCATTCTCTAGCCATCAAATAAAACATTAATAGGCGTATAGTTTGAAGAATCCAGAAATAAACAAAGGCCCGATCTCATCCCAATTAATCCTTCTTGTTACTCCAGTTCCTCCCCTTCCGAAGTCCTGTTGTCTTGTTTGGCTAGCCGCATGAAGACAGTCTCCAGCGAAGACTGAGTGATAAAGAAATCAACGGCGTCCACTTCTTGGGAGACTCTTTGGGAGCGGCGGAAAACTGAGGACCACGAATCACTGGGTTGTCGGGCGATCTGCAGAGGGATAGAGAAACAGAGAGGTAAGAGAGGCAGAAACAGAGAGAGATAGATAGACAGAGAGAGAGAGAGAGAGAGAGAGAGAGAGAGAGAGGAGAAAGACAGATAGATAAAAGGTGAAAAGAAATTGAGGGACGTTCAACCCCCCCCCCCCCCCCCAACCGACCTCCCAATTGATTGTAAGTGTGCCTTCGCCAGATCTGAGTAGTGAGGTCGGAAAGTGGCGAGCGACAACTGCGATTGCTGCAGTTGTTTTGTCCTTCTCGGGAAGGATGAGGGTCAGCTGGTAACTGTTGCCGTATCTGCAAGGTTCCATCTCATTTTTCTCCCTCGGCCGTTCTCCCATTTCGTTTACGCTTAGAACAATGGAGAGAGAGAAAACTCTCTCCACTGTTTTCTTCGCTGAGAACCCAATGGCCTGGAGTCTTTTCTTAAATCGAACATGTGCCCTCTGCCCCCTCCATCTCTCTCCCTCCCACTCCTCCTCTCTCTGCCCCCTCCGTCTCTCTCCCTCTCCCTCCCATTCCTCCTCTCTCTGCCCCCTCCGTCTCTCTCCTTTCCATTCCTTCTCTCTCTGCCCTCTCCGTCTCTCTTTCTCCCTCTCCCTGCCCCTTCATCCCCTCTCTGCCCCCCCCCCCAACCGACTTGCTCTTGAGTGCCTGGGATGACCCAATGGCCTGTAGTCTTCCCTTGTAGAGAACAGCAATGCGTGAGCAGAGAGCCTCGCACTCGTCCATAGAATGAGAAGTCAGCAGAAGTGCCGTGTCTCCCGAGTCCCTCACTCCGCACAGCAACTCCCAGATTTCGCGGCGAGCCTGCAAGGGTAATTTTAGACATGTATTCACTTAATATTGAATAATAAAACCTTTGGATCGATGCCAGCCGTTGGCTCGTCGAGAATGACGAGTCGGTTCTGTGCGAGGAGAGCCACGGCCACGTTGATCTTACGGCGCTGCCCTCCACTGAAAAGACTCATTACACCCATCCACTCTCCAATAAATTATTCTCTAAATACATATTGCAAATACTATTACTTCACAATGAAAAAAAATTTAAAAGCCGGTGAAATTAAAATAGTTAAGTAAAAAAATATCCATTAAAAATTGTTTAACCTGTATCTTTTTGATGCTTTTGTTGCGTGCTGCTCCATAAGGACACAACGAAGAAGGGATAATGCCTGGAACAATATTAATCTAATTGCATGCAGTAAACTGAATAAACATCAGGCGAAAGAGCGTGTAAAATAAATAGGAGATTCTGAAATGGAATACCTTGTTCTTCGGCTGCCTGAACCCATGCATGGCAGCGAGTAATTGCAGATTGGCTTGTCCACTCAAGTCAGGCAGCAGAGCATCGAACTGCGGGCAGTAGCCGATGGCCTGAGGGCATCAAGGGGATTACTCTTAGCTAGAAGTCCAAATATTCACAACTTTGGAAGGTCGTCATTTTACGTCATACTTAATATTTCTCAACAATCTTTTCGTTGTTCGATTCCTTATTCAAAACTACACACGAAGAAAGTTCCAAATGACAATTTTCGAAAAAAAAAATTGTATGAAAGATTATTGAGAAATATTAATCGTTCCAAAAAAAAATCCTTCCAAATTATGGAATATTTCGACTTAGAAACTTCGTAATGAACACTAGATGGTTCCGTTGCAAGGTTTTTAAAGTAAATAAAAATAAAAATTTCACGGGGCAGACGAAAAAATTTCCTCGACACTTACAGAGAGGCTTTCTTAAGTGGGTTAAGAGATACGAAAGTAGCGAAACAATTAAGCGAATGGAGACTGAGTTATTATGATTATTGTAAGCAACAGATATCGCTGTCATTATTACGAACAATCTAATCAATACTTTCCCCAAGTTGATTCCGAACAAGAAACCGCAGACGATCACTTTACGCCGAAAGAATTCACAAATGAATAATTGTAATAACCAATAACGGAATCAAACCAGGTTTAACGATCACCCTCTTTTTGTAAATGGTTGACAAAAAGTTACAATTAATACCCAAATAAATTGTTTTCATGTACATAGATTACTACTACTCAGACGCACTTTAATGGCACAAAAATGATTGTAACTGACTACGTCCTCTGCTACATCTATTCCGTAGATCAAGGCATGGCCGCTATTCGCGAATGTTCTGCCGGTTATTACATCGAATGTCGAGGTCTTCCCTGCGCCGTTCACTCCAAGCAGACCGAAGCATTCTCGAGGACGCACGCCAAAGGAGAGACGATCAACCTGGAAAGAGAGGAGAGGAGAGGAGAGGAGAGGAGAGGAGAGGAGAGGAGAGGAGAGGAGAGGAGAGGAGAGGAGAGGAGAGGAGAGGAGAGGAGAGGAGAGAGAGAGAGAGAGAGAGAGAGAGGGAAAGAGGGAAAGAGGAATAGAGAGAGGTAGGGGGAGAGGCAGAGAGAGGGAGAGAGAGAGGGATAGATAGAGAGAGATAGAGAGGGAGAGAGATAAAGGGAGAGAAAGATAAAGAGAGAGAGAGAGAGAGAGAGAGAGAGAGAGAGAGAGAGAGGAAATGGGAGTGTGTTAGGCAGACGGGGAGAGGAAATGAGGGTGACGTACGCGGGGCCTAGAAGTAAAAGAAAGAGCGGGAAGGAATCGCGCGTGAATTTTACCAGACACCAAGGGACAGGGGAAAAAAGGTACTGTTGATTTGACAGACCCACCCTGATTTTGGGCCTTCCCAAAGTCCTACCCCACCATGTTTTTGAATAATATTTAGGCAGAAACAGCAAACCCACCCTGGTTTCCGGGTCTAATACCTTCTTTCCCCATCCTAATTTTATGCGTCCTTGACACTGGCTTTTATTCCCTGCCAAGGGAATTCGCAATATGCAGCGTAATCATCCATACCCGGCCTAAAGTTACAGTAACCTACCGCAGTGATTCTGCCGTATTTCTTGGTGAGTTCATTGACGGCCAGAGCGTGGCTGCTTCCATCTGCCTCTGCCATTTCCGTCCTCTCTCGAGAGACTACCGAGTCTTCTTGGTCATCGCCACTCTGAAAACGGACTAAACCATCTCAGTTCTTTTTTGTTTAAAATACGAAGCACAAAATCTGAATACATGATATATAAATGAGAATTCAATAAGAAAGAAGAGTAAAAGGGCAGACCTGGACCGGCTGGATCGCCTTGCTGTATGGCCAGACGTAGCTCCAGAGCAGGAAGATCGACCGTCGGACTCGCTTGAGTTGAAGAAGAATGAAGACAGCCGAGGTCAGCACACCGAAGACGAGCATGTAAAAGATGATGCGACCTGTAAAAATATTTTTTGCTAACCTCCGAAAAATTATCTAGATATGTTTTAATTGGATAATATGTATACATTCCAGAGCAGCTAAATTGACAACTTGGTTAGACGCTGTGTGTCAATTCACAAAACAGAAAGAACAGCATTAAATAAATGGGAAAATGTACCCAGCTTCTGCCATCCCCACAAGTCGCTTCCATCTCCGCCGTCTCTTGGGAGAGTATGTGATTGTGCAATGTAATAGCCGCCGCGGCAGAGAGCGAAGGAGGGCACGAGCATCAAGAAGACAGCCTGCAATTTACTTCCGCTAAACTAGTAGATAAAATTTCTAAAAGATGATAATTTTCTTTAAATTTCTCATCTTTTTTTTAAGCACTTCTCATTCTTTTATGCACAAAAAGTAAAGTTTCTTGGCAAACCTCAAAAAAGCTGGACCAAATCTTGCTTTGCATGAATTGGAGGTCAGCGAGCACCGTTAAGCCGTACGCGAATATCGTCACTATCACCTGCATCATAAACATAAGTATAATAGTCATTCAATAAGAGTAAGTATCGTTATACTGCTAACCAAATTAATTTGACTAATAAAGGATATGAATAATAAAAAGAAGAGACGCGAAATGAAAGAGGCAAATACGCAACCTGATAAAAGAAAAGGATGATTTGCCCTTTGGAAGGAGCTGCGAAAATATAACTGAACGTATAGATCAGGAAGATGCTCGCAAAGTAGAAGCAGATCCAAAGAATGAACAAGCTGAAAAGCACTAATAAAAGAAATTACAAATTAGATTACGCTTAAATGTAATATAATGTCAAAAGAAAAGAGACATTACCATAACTATCATGATGTTTAAGGCACATAAGTTTAAAGAAAAATATAATAATAAGCCAAAAATAGGTGGAAAAGAGTACTTACGCCGCAAGCCGATCCACAATCCATTCACAGATCACGAACATTCCAGCGAAGAGCAGGCAACCAAGGGAGTAGATCAGGAAGTCGTAGGCCAGATTCGAGAGCCAGAAGAGGAGAGGAGAAACCCCAGTCAGCATTTGCTAAAACATCAACTTCATAAGAGATAAAGGCAAGTCAAAAAACCAAAGAACCATTTCAAACAACAACAATTTCTCTAGCTAGCTATAACCAAACTAGAAAAATAGGGAAAACTACCTATTTATACTTTCAAAAATCTGCGATTGTATTTCAATAATTTGAGCTACTCGCGAAAAATTGTACCAATTTAAATTCTATTCTGAAAACTGTGCTACGGAATTTTTTGAGACGAGAAACATCAAACGGATGTTCATTTTTGCTTTTACCATGATAGTTACAATCGAAAGAAAAATCTTCTGCATATTATATTTCATTATTCCGGTAAAAGTACCATGGATGGTAAAAAAAAATGAACATCAAATTCATGTTTCTCGGCTCTAAAAACAATAAGGTACACTTTTCAAAAATTATTTTCCACTGGTACCATTTCACGTAAACAGTTCAAATGTGTCAAAACCTGTCGATTTTTTCCGATTCAGGGAAGAAAAGGGTCCATGTAATGCATGGACCCACTTTGGTTTTTGACCGGTTTTGACCGGCCAAATTTACCCCACTCTTATAACCTGAAGAGATAATGTACTTAACACGAGACCATTTAAAAGGAGATTTTGAATATATAACGTCATTTTTACAGAAATTTTATCCCTTGACCCCCCTTTTTTACCCCGAACCTATTATATGAGCGGCGGTTTGTTTGGATATGCTTATTTTTAGAAAAAAAAAATGTTTTTACTACCCATCCTGATTTTCGAGCCCATTTTGGGTTTACCCTACCCTACTTTTCCGAGCCATGCATGGACCCTTTTCTTCCCTGTTCCGATTTCAAGATTTCTTGAAGCTGTACAGGTTTTGCCATTTCATCGGGAGATATATAATGCAAAAAAATCTGAGATCTTTCGAATAGTTCCGACCGTTTTGGCAATCTAGTTGGCTTCGAAGAAGATTTCGTTCACACAAAGTGTATCCAAGAGTTTGCTTCGTCGAGAGTTATTATGTTTATTTTTCCTCCCTTTCTTATGGAGGAATAAGTTTTTGCAAGCCACAGTTTAAAAAAAATTATTGCCTGAAATCCGCATTTCAAAAAATCAATTTACCCAGCTGTTGACGCAAAAATACTGTTTCTACTCCTCCCAACTTAATTTCCGTACTCCAAGCCCCTATCCAAACCCTGTTTTCCAAGCAGTTGTCGGTTACATTTTCCTTGAGATCGCTTTCAAAGTGAAATATTGATTTCTCTCGCCTGATGCATGAAGTTGCTCTTTCGATCGACAATCGGGAGACTAATGAATGGCGAAGTTAGCATCGAGAAGATCAACACGAGTACGGGTCCCAGGAGATAGATCTAAGAATGTTTTATTCAATCCAAATAAGGAGATGTACAAAGGCCTACACGTAAAAGAATGTAGAAAAAGGTAGTCACGATTAAAATCGGCCAGCAAACCTTGGCCAGCTCGTTTCCGCCTTGAAGAGTGTCGTTCTTCCCACGAAGAGGCGAGAAAAGATGCAGCGAAGTCGTGATATTCACTCAAAATATAACAAGGCGTCCTCTACTCATATCTGTTCAATTAAGAAGAAAAAAAGTTGTTAAGTCCAACAGACCGTCATATCTCACGGAGTCAGCAAACGAAATAAGAGTCGGGAGAGCGTGCAGGTAAATCTCAAAGTTTTCAAGTAAATAAATACCTATTTTTCTTACTACTAGTAACTATAATAGTCGTACTTCGTTATGAACGACGGTGAGAGAGAAATCAGCGCCAGATTTGGATATCCCTCCAAAGAGGGGAGGGCGGTTTCTGGGCTGGGCGAGCCACCAATCGTCGGGCATTGTCTTATTTGCGATGTTAACAACCTTAGAATTGATATATTAATAAAAATATATGAATGTGTGATAAACGTCATAAAGAGAAAAAGTAACAAAGTTTCCAAAAATTAAACCTCAATGTTTCTGTATTTTGAGATCTTGTCCGTTGCGAGATCTCGGGATGTCGGTTGCAGTGAAGCATCAAAGAGGGCGAAGTGAGAGCGGCCGAGGACAGAAGGCACTAGCTTACGGTCTGAATAAATGAAGGAGAGAGAGAGCTAGAAATGAAGGAAATAAGTCAGAAAAAACATGTCCGAGGGGGAGAAGGAAGGAGCTAGGAATTGGTTGCCGAAATAATTCACGTAAGCTGACTTACCGACGCTGACTTCAAAGTCGAGGAGCTGCAAGAAGTTGGCAGCGAGCCAGATGATCCCGAGTGGAATGATAATTTGGGTGAAGAATACGGTAGCGTGTGACATGGTGTAGAGGAGACGTTTACGGAAAAGCGCGCGCAAACGAGCCCCAGCCAGCTTCCATCCTGTCAGTCTTTCGTCTGTAAAGAAGAAAAAATTGAACATTGAAAGGAAATTATTTAATTCATAAATATACTTTAAAGGAGGTCGATCACCGAAAATAATTAATCAAGATTCAAATTATCGCGTTCCTCCAGGGAATAACTATCATTCTCGCGTACGGTTTAGCAGGTCGCAGAAACCCGCTGCGTGAAAATAGCGCGCGAATGAGAGAGCGAAGGGATGCGGCAATTTGAAATCTCACAAATTTATTCGGTGATCGCCATCTTTTAGCTTAAATGAGTTGCTCATACCGGTGCTCGCGATGATTTCCCGAACTGCAGCAAGTTGATTTGTGTTTACGGCATCCACGGGATCCGCTAGCTCGCCAACTCTTTAATCATTCAAAATAGAAGTAATAAAAGAAGCAAACATTACGGCGAAAAACTTTTTTAAACGGGAAACAAATTCTTCAAATAAAATTTTTGTAAGGTCTAATGTACCTGATAAAGACATGTTCGAGCGTGTTGAGTGAGAGGCCAAAGCTGGAGATTCCAAGCGCGGCGGAATCCCGCTCGAGCTCCGCGAAGAGGTTCGGGAAGCTGAATGGAAAACGAATGAAGCTTTTTTCTAAATTTCTAGAAAAAAACTGAACTTTGATTTACGGCAGATATGATCATTTTTGTAATGATTGGTTGAAAACATATCGCATTACTAAGTTAAAAAAGCAGAACATATAAAAATTAACGACCGAAATAATGTTCATCACACCAGAAGAATATTATTGTCTTCTTTTAAATTCAAAAATGTGTTAGAACTAGAAATACATCCTAAACATTATTTAAAGAATTAAACTAAAGCAGGGAAATCGAACTTGTCGTGGAACTCCTTGGGAAGAGTGATCTCCATCTGAAGAGCGTGTATTCCACTGACGACTGCGCCTGGGACGTGTCTTCCAGCAAGGCGGGCCTGCGACAGGGAAAATTCAATTGATCTCACAAGGGAATGGTCTGACGGTAAGGTGACCGATTGCAATGAAATGTGGTTTCCCGGAAAGCTGAAGTCTTAAAACATAAGGAAAAGTGAAAAAATTTTGCCCGTTCGGCCTCAGAACCTAGAAATAAATCGATAAAAATCTACCTCCTGATAGGGCAAAGATTGTCTGCAGTTCCAATTTGAGCTTTTTCAAGCAGCTGCGTAGCCTAGTGGATAACGCGGTTGCGAACATTTTGCAAGTCTCGGGTTCGAATCCCAATTCGGGCAAAATTTTTGCAATAATTTGGATTTTAAACCAGGACTATGTTACTGTGAAAAAAATTGGGATCGAAATTTTTTGTGTACGAATGAGAGAAGAGTGTATGCGAAGGAGCAGAACATTTATTTGCCTAGATGCATATTGTGGTACTGCTGTACTATTCCCAGCCCACAGATCAAAAATTGTTTTCGCTGAAAACTTACCGTAACTGGGAAAATGACTTCATAATAATAAATGAATACTTTCTAGGTACCGAAAACCCTCTGGGGTGAATTTCACCGGAAAAAAATATTTTCGGAAAATTTGCTCATCGGGATCCCACTCGCGTGTTAACCGATAATATGGAAAGACACCCTAATCAAATACATTCTATATACATTTTTTTACCGTTACAAAGTATAATTTAAAATCCTAATGATTAGATTATCTGTCCCCACTTTTGGTGGACAGAGAGGTAACGAGATTGAAAATAGCCTCATTGCGATCCGTGTCGTCGTGCAAATCGAGGAAAACATTCCAGGAGTTGTAACATCTATCTATGATCTATGAATGAATAAATAAATAAATAAAGAAAAAAAATTTTCTTGTATCAGGGCCGCACGCCCAGTCAATGTCTTTTCTTTGAAGGTGGACACATTGACCAGAGGGGACAGATAATCTTATGATTCGGATTTTAAATTAGAACTTTAAAACGGTAAAAAAATTACAATCGAAATATCTTTATGTACCTATCAGAGATGGTAAAGGGTCCAAAAATTTTGGGCCGGCCCGGCCTGTTCCATTTCCGGTATCTTGAATTTTCGGCCCCTAGGCCCTTTGAGCCCGATTTTCAAAATTCGTTGAGATATTTTAACTATTTACCTTTAAAATCAGAATTTTTTAGGTTAAAAGTGTTTTCATGACTTCTGATCCAAAAACTGGATCTACAGCGGTTGAAGAAGTGAGGAGCTAGCTGGGCGAGTGGGCGGATGTCGGTGACATATGACGACAACGACAGTGGAGGCACCGCGGAGAGATCGAAGGAGAGGGCGGAGAACTTCCGTCTTCGAGTGCTGGAGATTGGAAACGAGATTGTGCCGGTCGTTCTCTGCTGTACTCTGTTCTTCTTGACGAATCCGTCGAATGGCTCGGTTCAAGGGTGCGGTCCGCGGCCGAATCGACGGCGGCGTAGGAGAGGGTAGAGGACGAATGAAAGAGTAAGCATTTCGTGTTAGGAGTTAGCAACTTTCAAGCTCCTTTAAGGGACAGAGAAAAATAAATAAAAGAGAGTATCGTTTAACACGCGAGTGCGATTCCGATGAGCAAATCATATTCATTCCTTATCATGAAGTTATGTTCCCGAGTTAGGATAAGTTTACCCCTCTTTTTGTTTCATACTACTTGTAAATGCTCATAGTAAGAAATTACTATGATAATGGTATTCACCGTACTTTAAAACCCATGGGTTTGAATTTCAGCCAGAAAAAAATTATTCAAAAAAATTGATCTCTGGGTTGAGAATAGTACAACAGTACCACAATATGCATCTAGGCAAATAAATGTTCTGCTCCTTCGCATACACTCTTCTCTCATTCGTACACAAAAAATTTCGATCCCAATTTTTTTTTCACAGTAACATAGTCCTAGTTTAAAATCCAAATTATTGCAAAAATTTTGCCCGAATTGGGATTCGAACCCGAGACTTGCAAAATGAGCGCAACCGCGTTATCCACTAGGCTACGCAGCTGCTTGAAAAAGCTCGAATTGGAACTGCAGACAATCTTTGCCCTATCTGTAGGTAGATTTTTATCGATTTATTTCTAGGTTCTGAGGCCGAACGGGCAAAAATTTTTCACTTTTCCTTATGTTTTAAGACTTCAGCTTTTCGGGAAACCACATTTCATTGCAATCGGTCACCTTACCGTCAGACCATTCCCTTGTCAGTCAAAATAAAATTGAATGTTCCGTGAGAAGATCACGTAAAAGTGTGCCCAACCAGGGATTCTTCCCTCTCTTTATTCCGTTCCGCCAAGACAACGCTGAGGACATAGCCAGTGCCGAAGCTAGAAAATATGACCTGTGAAATTCACTCTTCCTCTTTCTCTCCCACCGTTTCTTCAAGAACTGTGGAGTGCCAGAGCAGATGACCCTTCCCTTTGCCATGATTGCGATTCGGTCAGCGAGTTGTTCAGCTTCGTCCGTGTAGTGAGTTGTCATAAGAATTGTTCTGAACTGGAGATAGTGAGCGAGAGAGAGAGAGAGAGAGGGAGAGAGAGAGAGGGAGAGAGAGAGAGGGAGAGAGAGAGAGAGAGAGAGAGCCAGAGAAGCCTGAAAACGTACGCGTTTGCCTTGTACTTCTCCAACAGTTGCTCGATGTCCCTGCGTGCGCCTGGATCCATGCCAGCGGTTGGCTCGTCCAGAAGAATGACGTCATTGTTTCCGATCAGAGCCATTCCCACGCACAACTTCCGCTTCATTCCGCCAGAAAGTACAGAGGCCAACTGAATGTTTACTTTTATTTTACAACTCAAACTGACTTATGAATCCAAATAACAACAATTATAAAATTACTTACCGTATCTCTGTGATTGGTCAACTGGAGCGTCTGATAGAGCGACTCGGCATTTGCTTGCCATTTTACGTTCTCGATTCCTTTGAGGCGTGCGAAGAACTCGAGATGTTCATGCACAGTAAGATGCTAAAAGAGCATAAATCATTAAATACCTTTACAATTCGTACAACACGATATTAAACGTTACAATCAAATAAATGTGTAGAAATGTTCTTAAACATCCAAACCGTGAAAAGGGGATTTCCCTGGGGGCAATAGCCAATTCGCTCTTGGCAATCCGCTTGTTGATTGAGAATGTCCATTCCGCAAATGTTGACAGCTCCCGAGGTAGGCCGAATTAGGCCGCAGATCATTGAGAAGGTCGTACTCTTGCCGGCGCCGTTGTGACCAAGCAAAACAGTCACCTGCAATGGGTGTATTGGCAGTTCCATCTCTGCCTCTTCATCAACATTCTCTCTCTCTCTACTCTTCTCTCATTCTCTTACCCAATACCCCGACTTTCCCTCTGTCTTTCGCTCTTCTAACCTGTCCTCTGTATGCCTTGAGATCCAGTCCCTCGACGGCGGTCTTCCCATCCCCCCAGATGTACCCCAGTCCTTTCGCTTCGATATCTGCCCGTCTTCCTCCTTCCAATGCAGAGTCCGTTTCTTCCGCTCCGTCCAGATGGCACGCGCTTGCTTCGGTTAGCCTGAGAATAAAAAGAACTCGTTTGAAACACATGTACCAGAATAATTGTGTGTGCAGTAGCAAGGAATGACCTCGCTCGCTCGGCACGGCGCTCCCACTTGGAGCGGAGCCAAGTGAAGACTCCTTTTACGTCCAGCGTTGTCATGTAACTGAGTCGGTCGGCGAGGAAAGCGAGATGAATGAAAAGAAGCGAGTCAAAGAGAAGCATTACGAGGGAGAGGCCAAAGGTCATCACGAGGGTCGATTCCGAGAACATGTTCAGCGGGCCGAGCGAGGCTTCTTGAAAAAAAAACTTCATTTGAACTGGCTTTAAAAACAGTCCACATTTCGATAAAGCAGATTAAAAAATATTTCGCTAAACCAGTCAGATCGTAAAAGTTGGAGTGCTTATATATTTCATAATATTAAAATAAGAAGCGGTAAATTTTTTTGTTCACCCCGAATCAAGGCTTCTTGGACAGCTGAGAAGGCGTAGGAGAGCGCCTTGTTCGGATTGAGGGCGGTGAGCAGGCAGAGAAGGACGTTCTCGCGACTCGGCGACCAGAAGCTTCCCACGGCCGACAGCGCAACCAGCGTCAGCATCACAACTACAAAACAACTTCTGAAAAGCTTCTCCTTTTAAGATCTCAATTATAGTGCGAGAATATATTAGATAACCTAGATGCCACCTCCTCAGTGGAACTAATTGAAAGATGTTACAGGCAACATTTCAATTATGTGTATTCTGCATGGTCCGACGAACCCATCACAAATTTAACAATAACGCCCGGTAGGTTTGTGTGGAATAGGTTATCCTGGAAATAACTGACGCTTAATCGCTACATTCGCCGTCTTGCAGAGCGACGCGATGAAAGCAGACATTGAAATGACACTGAGCGAGTACAGCAAGACAGCCACAAGCAGCATGGCCGGATTAATGCCCTGTGATATATGTTATTATCGTTATCTTTATTATTATTATTGTCATTATTATTATTCTTATTATCATTATTATTACACTTATTATTATTCTTATTATTATTATTCTTATTATTATTATCAGCCATATAAAAATATATATTACCTATTTAATAATTATTAATATTTTTAAACAGAACAAGAAAAACGAAAAAAAAATGGAATAATAATATCCCACCACCAAGAGTCCGTAGAATGGGATACAGTTGACGAAGAGAGCCAGCCACGACTTGACGAATGCGAGGAGTATGTGAGAGACATAGAAGACTCCTCGACCCATTCCCATCACCGTCAGAAAGTCCTGAAGAATTCCTTGGTTTATTACAACTTTTCTGATCTGTAACCTATCAGCAAATTTTCTTTATTCGTTCATGGAAAATTCTAAATATTTTTAATCTAAGAGGATAATTACATCTGCATGTAATTAACACTATTAATAAATAAGACACTCCAACCCCTAACCTTCATTCCAGTCTCCCTCTCCGAAGCAATGTCTCTGGCCGTGTGAAGCACAACGGGAAAGGTCATGAGGACAAAGAGGAGAAAGGCGAATGAGAGGAGAGTCACCACGTCCCGAACAATGTGTTTCGGAGCAACGAGAGCTTGTGTCTCCATCCTGGATTGCACCTCCGACTTGTGGACGAGCTGAAAATGTTTCTCATCAAATATGAAAAATCACACAATGTTACTTTTTAGATAAACTAATCGAGTTTAAATAGCTACTGTAGTGTATATGTTCTCGTCTACTTATCCATTAAAATAGAACATTTATTTTAAAAAAAAATTAAATTTAGACCTTTGAGAAGGCAGCATCGAGAGCGAGTTGATAGGCGAAGAAGCCAGTCTCGCAGTAGGGCTTCAGTGACATTGGCTGTGCTTGCCTCGAAGCCTGACCACTGTACTGGAAGGGACTGTCGTCCGTGCTGTACTGTTGGCTCAGCTTGAACTAAAGAAGTCATTTTTCACAACATAATTCATTCTGAAGTTGAAGATGCTCAAATAAAACTGAAAAAAATTTCGCACGATATACCCGGAAAATATGTTCCCAAACATGATTTCCCACTGACACTCGGATAAGAGAGATAGGGCATCCAGATCTGGTAGTCGAGTTCGCGATTCCGATTGTTGGCCTTCGTGAAGAGAACACCGACGAGGTATCTAAAAGAAGTCTTCATAGATATGAATTTAATTATTCCGCAAAACAACGAACTCTTGATTGCAGAAGAGTAATTCCTCATTGAGCTTTGATCTCAACTCCTGTTCAAACTGGCTTCGACTTGCAAAGGAGACCGCTTTGATTTGGCTGTTGAATCGAGCCTCGAACTGCTTCATTATCTCTTTAGCAGAGTTTGCAGTGTCCATGTCACCGTCAGAAGTTCTAGGAGAAGTAGATTGAAGGTCAGCATACGATATGTTAAACTGCCCCTGTTCTCAAAAAAGGCATCCAGGAGCAAAATACCGTGATCAAAATACGCCATGGATATCACAATCATAAAAGTTTAGCAAATAAAATTAACTTTTAAAACAGGCAATGGAAAACAGCTAACGTGTATGCAATCTTGAACCCACCCTTCGGTGGATTATGAAGGCATGCCATTGGACAAGCAGGCGAATCGAAGTCAGCTTCAGTCCCTGCATGATAAAAGTTCATTGTATCATTAATACCGATAAACACACATTTATTAATTCTAACCGTTCATAGCAAAGACGTCGTAGCGCTGTTCTTTCACCGTCTGCTCGCCCATGTTCTACAAAGTTACTTGGTTATATTTGTCAACATACGTAGCCGTAAATACTATCTCAAAGATAAATACTACTAGATAGAATTATGGTCGCAACAAAAAGCGTAAAATAACCTTCGCTATGACATTGATGAGTACGAAAAAGACAAGTGGGAAGAAGATCTCAATGAACGTCCACAGCTTACTCCTCCACATCACACGAAGATTCTTCCATGTCAACACCTTCAGTTGACGTGCCGCTCGGGCCATCTCAGACGAACACTTGCGGTTTGTTCCTGCAAAGAAAGGCGATTGGTGATACTGTAATGATACAATATTTACATATCATAATAGTGAGAGTATCTTGGAAGAGAGATACAACTAAAGAGTTGTCAGCTCGATGAGGTAAAGTAGAACGAAACCGTTCCTTTCCCCGTGGAATTCTCTCTCAATTCCCGTTCCCCCTAACCTCCTTCCATGGAGCTCCTAGGTGAAAATCTCGGCCGAACTGATCTCTTCAAACCCGCTGAACGAGCGCCCTCGACTGTGTCATCGTCCTAAAGCAGAAGCAAAGTTGACAAGTCAAGATATGTAAGCACGAAAGAAAGTGGGACGAAAAAGTGGGCATAGTGAGAGAGACAGATCAGAAAGATAGCAGAATCACAGAGAGAGAGAGAGAGAGAGAGAGAGAGAGAGAGAGAGAGAGAGAAAGAGAGAGAGAGAGATAGCGAGAGAGAGTGAGAGTGAGAGAGAGAAAGATAGAAAGAGATAGAGAGAGAAAGAAAGAGAGAGAGAGACATAGAGATAGAGATAGATAGAGAGAGCCTGTCAATTCTTCGTATCGACTTATACACAAATGGAAAGACCATAGAATACAGAAGATTAAGGGAAAATCACCTTTTGTTGGAACAACTGAGACAACAGGGCCGGTTGCTTTCTGTGAGGGAAAATAGTCGCACTGTACAGTGAACATGCAGAATGGGGATGAGCCAGAGACAGTAAGATAGGTAGAGAGGGGGGTAGAGGAGAGAGAAGATAGAGACAGCAAGAGAGAAAGAGAACGAAAGAGAAAGAGAGAGAGAGACAAGAGGAAGAGTGGAGAACGGACAGAGAAAGGAGAATAATGTAGAAGAGGAGACACCGTGAGCAAAGGATCGACATAGATGAGATAAATATGCAAGTACCGTGGATCAACAAAAGAAGCCGAGTGAATAGTAGCCATGGGAACCATTCAGCTACCTCGGCTGAAGATTACGAGATCAGAAATAAGATCGAGACCTCTAGAAGTCATACATGGTTACACAGTTAGTGTTGGATACCCGTGCCCAGACAACTGTGTCTTCAGTTGTTTTACTCTGACAGGGAGTCACATCAAAAGGCCGCTTACTTAATACCCAGCGACAAGGAAGAAAAGTAGACCAGGATCGCAAAGCCCAAACAATTATCATACAACTTACACAGCTGCCGCCAAACACAAAAAGCACAGAAATTCTCAGGGTTGGAGACTCATTGTCAGTCGCACTATTCAAGCCCGAGAACCTTTTTTCTTAAGTATAATGACGCCACAATCAACTTAAAATTGTTGTCTAGAGGAAAAAAGAAGCTACATTACTTAACACATATTAATTACCCTTGTCAGAAGCGGCTCGTCCGACGATTGCGAAGGCATACTTCTGATTCGTCTCCGAAACGAAGACTTTGAGAAGGGACGGCGATCCGGTGTTCTGACCATGAGCCACATTGGAAGGATACGGTAGATCCTCAGACTACTTCACTAGTGGTACTGATGGGGAATAGTAGTTCTGGGATTCTAGATCAATCCCAGCCTTCACTACTACTGTACCCAGAAGGGTGGGGGTGGGGGGGGGGGGGAGATTGCAAACAAGAGAGTGGTTGAATGGGAGATACCGTACCATCAGCTGGGCAACTGGCGCTCATTCTCTCTTTCGCATAAACAAAAAGATGATCTCGGTGAAGATAACAAGGCACTGTTGTCCGTGTATTTTCCCCACTGTCAACGGAAAAAGCGAATAGAATGAATGAGTAATCAAGAGAGAGACGAAGGAGAGGGCAGAGTGAGAGAGACAGAGAGCAGAAAGATAAAGAGAGCAGAACGAGGGTATATCTTTTTTTTTCTTTAACAGCGAACTGATAGGAGAAAGTTCACGATAAAGAGTATTTCATCCTTTGTCGACGGGGCAAAAGCGAATGAATGTAAAACACAGTTGACTTGGGAAGAAGAACAGCCAATGCTCGTTGATAGAAGGAATGCCAGTTTGATAATACAATATGGCCAGAAAGATGAGCAAGGCACTGTGCTGTGCTACCACATATGATTTCATGAAAAGCAACGACACCAAATCATGCTCCCTGCATACCTTTACTGCCAACAAAACAACACAACTTAACCAAAATCATAACTGGGCGCATAAAAAAAAAATTAAAAAAAGAATAATAATAGCTTAGTCTTACCGTAGTCGAGGCATCTCCGCTCACACTCCTCGAGATGTCTATCCTTAGCGGGAGAGCGGACGAATCGGACCTAGCGTCCTCAGCCATCGCTGGCCCCCTTGCGGGCATAGAGGGGCGCAGGTTCTGCAGCTCAATTGTCGGCCCAATGCAGCGCAGTTGTCAAGCGAAGACGAATGGACGAGGCCGGCCAAGCGAACACTAAGTCAGGCTAATTAATAAAGACAACCAAAATGAACAACGATTCAGAAAGGGAGAGGAACGGGCGGCCCTTCTCTCATGGCCCGGCCACAAGTGCAGGGCGGAAAACCGTCCCAATACCAATGAGCTCGCACAACTGCACCCAACAACACTAACATTCTGTAATAGCCACCATCGACAAAACGCGACGTGCAACAAAGAAAGCTGACGGAGAACCAAGAATGACCACGGACTCCTCTGTCTGCCGTCTCTCGCCGTTTCATTCTATTTCGCTGCTCGTAAGCAGAATGGGGAGAGAGGAAAGACAGCCCGTGCTAATGCTTGGTGCAATCCTTTTCCGTCTCGACAAATATCGTTCAGAGCATTAAAACAGCGAGGCTCATTGTAATTTGAATATTATCAAGAAAGCTACAGATGACAATTAAAGAAAGAAAAATCAGTAGGGTAAGTTCAGAAATCAGGGAAGAATGCTGGATCACGAGCAGGGGAGCAGCCGGTTTGTGCTGACCAGGTGGATGTGCTAGTGAGGCAGCATAAAGCGAGGCAGAAAGAAAGAGATGAGAGAGAGAGAGAGAGAGAGTAGAGAATAGGGGAAGAGAGATAGACATGTTGATGAGCAACGGGATGCCTGCCGCGGGGTGAGACAAAAATGCGCGCAAGACAGAAAGATGCGACAAAGAGATGACGGGAAGCAAAGGGATCATTCTGAATGGTTGAGAGCGGCGTGAAGAGAGACCTGGTGAGATAGCGATAAGTGCAGCGCAAGAAGGGAAAAAGAGAACGGAGAGACAGAGAGAGAGAGAGAGAGAGAGAGAGAGAGAAGAGACAGAGGAAGAAACGGGAGAAGAGAAGATAGCGCGCGCGCAGCAGAACGAGAGCCAATAGAACTGACCTCAGATAGGTTCATGCGGGATGTACGGGAACAAGGAGCTGTGTTGGTATAATGGGACCTCGTGCTCCCTCTTGAGTTACTCATGCTGTCTCAGGTTCCTTCTGCCACTGTTTCACAACCTCGTAAACTGAGTCCTTTTTGCAACTTTCACGCCTCTTTGAAGCATTCATTTTCGTTGCAGAAATGTTTCGCAAGGTGGAGAGAGTTGAAGTCAGACTTGAGTGAGTGTGCGAAAGAAAGAAAGAAAGAAAGAAAGAAAGAGAGAGAGAGAGAGAGAGAGAGAGAGAGACGGGGGGGGGGGGAGAGAGGGAGAGAGAGAAAGAGAGTCAGAGACTTCAAAGCACGGGTGCTAGAGGCTAGGAAGTGGACATGGCCGATCGATGATTCAATGGCTAGCTGCTGGTCTCAGGACGACTGAGTCCATTGCTACCCCATTCTTCCTCTGTTTAGTTGCGATGACTCACTCCCCCTCCACTACACTCGGCTGCTAACCATAACAACCACGCATCCCAACCAAATGGGTCACTCCTCCACATAAATACACCTCCTGTAAAGAAGGCAACCGTTCCCAGGCACCATGCGATAATCAGAGTGACTAGAATACACTTGTCATTCGTTCTTGAAACCATGCAACAGCCAGCAGGTAACATAAAATTTATACTGTTGCATCATCTGATCTTATTCACATATGAAGTATACTGGTCAAAATTCCGGGACTCAACACTAACAACGAACATCCCTTAGAAGAGATAATATTACATAACGGAGTTGGGAATTGATAAAAGATAGGCATACCATGGAAAACAAAACTCCTGATCCACCCAAATAAGCAAAGCGAGATTAAAACGAATGGAGCGGTATACTGAGAGAATTTAGAAAATAAATATATTCATTAAATTACGACTATTTCTAGTTCGGTTCAGATAAATTAATCACCATCATTAACATTTGTAACATGTATATTCAAGGGCTAAAAGGAAAAGGGATAGAGAGACATCTTTCGGGATGAGAAATGAACTACCAATTTTGGTGCAAAGTGAGATGGACTGTACGGTAGATGGTTAATGGAACAATGGTGCGCTCCTGTAAACTCTCAATTCTCCCGGCACCCGACACTGTACAGGCTGTGCGAGCCGAAAAAAACCTCTGAGAATCACAACACAACAAACGACGATGCACAGACATGAGAACAGTCACAGACAGAGCAAGAGAAAGGGAAGAAGAGGGGGAGAGAATGCTGAATCTTGATGATAGGGAGGAGAGATGAGGAGTGTCTGCCCCTACTCCTCACATGAACCCTCCGGGTGCTGGCGGGTAGCCTGGGGCATAGCCCGGGGCGGGGGCTCCGTACGGCATGGGGGGAGCGGCCGGCGCGCCGTAGGCTCCAGGCATGGGAGGCGGCATTCCCACCGCTGCGCCCGGGTACGTCAGCATCAGCTGCGGCTCCACTGCAAGGTACACACTGCTTATTCTATGAGGTTTCATATATCAACCACTTTAACGTATTAATGCTCTCCATTATAATGAAACCATAAACACCAACAACTTTTCCGTAAAAATGAATAAATAAAGATACTCATTCCGCCGTTCTGGTTCTGGCTGTCCTTGGCCTCCTCCTTCCTCTCTGCGTCCGACCGTTCAAGCTTCTCGAGCTGGAAATGATGTGTTCTAGTGAAACCAGTGGACGAAAACTTGGCGGGAAAAACAAATCGTAAATGGAAAATACCGCTGACCCGAGTCTGGTAGTCGCGCATGACTTGGACCATGTAGGGCATGGCGAAGTCGGTGATCTTGTGCTTCCAGGACAGCTCGAGGATGACATCGGGATGCAGGAGGTCGTAGCAGTGGTAGAGGGCCGCAGCGAAGCAGTCGTACAGGCGCTCCTGTTTCATCCATGGATCAGCAACATTTTACCACTTCGCAAGCAACTCGCGCGAAAACCACAGGTAATCACGTGAATATCTATTCGTCACCCTAAAGTTACGAAAAACCACTGACGAGTACTTTTCTTTAACACGCAACTACAGAAACGTATGCGACCTCCAGGAAGAATCCAATGAGCTCCTCGGCCAACTCGGTCTGCCTCGACTCGGCCGCGTACTCCATCGCATCCTTGTACAGCTTGTCCTTCTTGCACAGCTCGATCGACTGCTTCCAGCGGTTGTTGCCCTGTAGGAAAGAGATTGGGTTCAATCCTTTACAACCCCTCTTTTCTAATTGACGTTGCAAATTCCCTGGCTATTTCAGGAATGCAGTACAATCCCTAAACCACCATAAGTCACTGAACATTTCTTCCGGACTAATCATTAGAGCATTTTGTTTTCAACTAAACTCATGACATCACTGACCTTGAAGAGATAAGCCGAGATCCGTCTGAATTCAACAAGCGGATGGGACTCGAGCTGCTGCGCCAGTGCAATGTTGTCAAAGTTGTCGTGCGCGTCGATGGAAGATCGAAGGCCAGCGGCATCTTCCTCCTCGATGAGAAGTCCGTTCAATGCCTCGTTGATTGCCAGGTTGTTCTGCGACTGCACTGCGCGCAGGTACGGCTTCACGAGCGGGAGGTGCTTCTCTGCAAGTATCGGGTGCTTACTTCATGTATCTCTAACTAGTTGTTGGCATTTACTACCATGACTGTGAGGCAATCGAATAACCATCCTATCATATTCTTCCACTTTCAACTTGTCAATTCTAACTTAGCCAGAAGTCGGGTTTAAGGGCTCCGTTTTTCAAGCCACATTCACTGGAACATTCAGGGCCGAAATAATTCTGACCCATGAAAGCGTTGGTAGGGCCGTTTTTCACTTTCTATCCCCCGGGTTGGCCGTTAGTTAACCCTCCTCCCCCCCCCCCCCTCCGGCCCAATTCCAGAGGCGAATAGTATTTCAGCACTGGAAGCACTGCAAAACTGACGCTTGGTGAAGAATTGAACGGTGCGTGAATGATCGAGTCTTGGCGAGAGCACCGTGAGGAGATCATTGAGAAGAAGAGGCTTGTGGTCGACGTAGAACTGCATCGCCTTGTAGTACAACTCAACGTTCGCGACCTGAAACGACTCAGACCTTTTCCATTTAATATCGTTTCATCAATTGGCGTTTCATTTTAAATTCTACTGCGACCAGCAGCTTAGAATTCCTTTCTATTTTGAAGTACATTGTCCCGCTCCTCAATCCAAGTAAGAAGCTGCTGCTGACCTTGGCGATGACCTCCTTGAAGTGCTGCTCCCTCCAACTCTCACTCGGATGCTGCATCATGGTCAGCGCCGCGTTGTCGTACTCCTCGTACTTGTCGTAGAGGAAGACGAGTTCCGCCCAGAGATGGGCCTGTTCAGCCGCGCGGAGAACCTCAAATTGGACACGTTATGAGTCTGTCCTTTCCATACTAATTGACCAATTACTACTTCTTTTAAAGCAGAAAAGACCATCCTCTCATAATTACAACTAACAATAAGCATAAATACTAATAAATTGAACGCATTATTGTGTTCTGAATTGCCATTTTCTTAATCGCGCAGCAGCTCCCTCACCTTGGGAATGTTGACGCGAGACCAGAACAGCTCCAGATGTTCGCGCATCTTCTCCGGCTTGTACTTGGAGTAGAGAATGGCGAGCTCAGTGAACATGCCCATGTGGGCGCGCTCCAGGCCGAGTGCCGCCTCCAGCAGGCCTGTCAGAGGACGGAAATGGCATCAAACCATTCTCATACTTTTCCGTCATTGTTGCTTTACAATAAATCTCTATTGTACAATGACGCCGAGAGCAGCAATACTGAGGAATGGCTAATTTGATATGTTCTGTGGTTAGAGTGGAGACTGACTGATGAGTTCCTCAAAGTGTCCCCTGTCCTGGTAGAAGTCGATGAGTTCCTGTAGCTCGTCAGCGTGGACAACGATGTGGAGGCCGCCCATCTGGGCGAGGCGGAACTCGCCGTTCTCCACGCACGCGAAGCACACCTACAAACATAATAAAAAAAAATTTACTGACCAAATTCATTTTCCAAGAATGTGAAAATCTCCGTTTGTTATGGAAGAAGAATTCGATGTTTTCTGCTTCGGGTTTCGCTCCCCCCAATCGAACCTGCTTCCAAGTCTTGGTGGAGTTGGCCTTCCTGGCCGCATCCACAGCTCCTTGATACTCGCCGAGACGGACGAGAGTGACGGACAGCTTCGCGAAGTTAGAGACGTTCGTGAAGAGCAGCTTGGCCGCCTCGAAAAGGCCGTCATCGAAGCAGCGATCTCCGGCCTGCAATGGGAGAAGACAATCTTTTCCATCTTCCAGTTTCGCTCCCAACACATACCTGGCTGACTTGAGCGTGGTTTGGGCTGTTAAGGAACTCCTCCAGCTCGGTGAGTCTGCCCGTCTTGGCCAGGGCGTACACCAATTCGGTCTCGATGTAAGAGTCACGAGACTTCTTGCGCGCCATTTGCAGATAACGAACGAGATCCTCCCAGTGGCCTGCAAATCCAATACAATCAATCATCTCGATTCGGAACGATAAGATGCTAACATGTTCTTTCTTCCAGTATTCTCGTTTCAAAATGGATCCCTCACCAGTTTCGCCGCACTTCTTGACGACGTCGAGGTACGCGCCCGGGTCATCCGCCTTGATGAACGAGTCCACTGCTTCCTTCACCAAGTTCTGCTTCAGCTGCGCCTTCGCTAGCTGCGCCCAGACCTCTGACTGGTTGCATCTGAATATCCCGCTTATCATAGGGACGTGACATGAGAGAGAGAGCGAGAGCGAGAGAAAGAGAGGGAGATAGAGAGGGAGAGAGAGAGAGAGAGAGAGAAAGAGAGAGAGAATAGGAGAGGGAGTCTGGTAAAATGTAATCTAGGTGAAGAATGCTGACCTCTCCGCAAACTCATAAGCCCTGTCGAGGTTGCCGACGTTGTCGATGAGGACGTTGATGGCAGAAGAGTTGACGTCGAACTTCTTGAAGATCGCAAAGGCCTCTTCGTAAAGCTCGCCCGAGATCGCGATCTTTGCGATGTCTGGAGCATCGTAGTTGTCGAGCTTCTATAGAAAGGAACACAATTTTACTATTAAGAACTTTGTAGCAACAAACTTTTCACTGCCAAGCCGCAGTATTTGTTTTCAATCAAATTATAAATTATGGGGGCTCCTACAGTCACTTCGTTTGTTCCGTCGCCCACCATAATACCTCTCAAACAACCACCGAAATATAACTCCCTACATTAATCCCTATTTTACAAGCAAGCCTTCCGCACCTGGATGTATTCCATGACCCTGGTACGGTCTGCCTTTATGGCAGTGAGAATCAGAAGATTCTGGAGGTTGCGATGCTCGGAGAAGGCCGAGTTGTCGAGGACAATCTTCTCGAGAAGCTCGATCAACTCGTTCGGCAGATCTGCTGCCATGAAGGCTTTCACCGTCACGGAGATGTCTTCCGGGTCTTGAGTCTCGCTCAGCGCCGTCTGCACCACCTGGAGAGGAAGAGAGGGAAATAGGGTTGAAGGGAGTTAGAGAAGAGTCAGACGAAGGCCGAGAAGACCAGTCCCTTCCAAAACCCTCCACCGACCTGATCAATGAGCTGTCTTCGGTAGACATTGTTCTCGTTGAGAACTTGCTCCCAGAGACCAAAGTCCCTTCTCTTCACCAGATACCTCGCGAGGTTCTTGAAGAGCGAGTTCTCATTGCACACGTTGATCAGCTCCGCATCACACTGGCCCCGCTCATAGGCCAGGAAAGCGAAGTGCGGGTCGCGCTTCTCGCAGTACCGGCCCACCACTCGCGAGTCGTAGAAGGGGTTCTCGCGGAGGAAGCTCAACATGTTCACTGATTAGCTATTTTCATTTTTTCATTAGCTATACCCTCTTTAAATAGCTTGTTAAGATAAAATATCATGAGAAAAATAATAGCCCTCACCGATCCGGATTGTTGTTCGAATCAATATAGATCTTGGCAAGTGCGTTGTGAGTCGCCGCATCCTGAAGTCCTTCCTGGACGCGAGACTCGAGCCAGTGAGCGAGCAGCTTCAGTCTGCAAAGTCGGCCGGTCATCCTCAGTCGCCCTCATTTCTACCCTCCAAATGACCTGTTCCTCTTCTCCACCTCCTCGACCAGCTCGTCAATGTCGAACTTGCTGCGAGTGTTGAGGATGAGCTGTTTGATCGAGTCCTCCGCACAGTCCACATCCAAGAGAGCGCCCACGACGATTGGCAGGCGTGCTGCGTTCACCTTAACACACATATTCATATCAATCACAACTTCTTTCAGCGCAACGATTTTAAATTAATGAAATTATTAGTTTGTTAATAACCTAGTCGAGCCCTAGACGGTTGAAATATGTAAAAGGTGAATACCTTCTGGACGAACACTTCAATGTATTTGTGCAGCGAGTTCCGGTAGAGATAGAGCACCAGATCGTGCACCATGTTGTGGCGGTCGCACACGATGATCAGGGGCAGCTGAAGGCACAGAGTCAATCATTAATTCAAAGGTTAGACGAACCTTCAATCTTTAATCTAATTATGTCTCGTTAACAATAACATACTTACGATTTCCAAATATCCACCCTGAGATGTAAGCAATTGACCCCAGCTGAAACAGCACTATTTGCTGCTCATTCCACATGCCCAACCTGGTCGTTGAGCTTGGCCTCCTTCAGGAAGTTCTTGACCCGCTCCGGGTCGTAGCAGTTGGACTCGCGGCAGATGCGTTCAACTTCTTTGATCTGCGACGTCCGAGTCGCTGCCTAAAACACAATTTATTATATAAGTACGCGCCTAATATCCCCGACCGGAATGTCAAGAATGAGTGCACGAACTTTGTAGACCAGTCAACAGTACCTGGATGTATTTGAAGTGGACTTCCGGATCCTGGGAATAGTTGACAATTGAGCCCAGGAAGTAGAACAGGCCTTCGTAGCTCTTGAACGACTCGAAGAGATCGATCAATGCGGTGGTCGTAAGTTGCTCGTGGTATTTCGACGCGATCTGGACGACGATCTATAAATAAGAAGGATAACCACCGTATGTTTTTATCAGATATAATTAAAGAATTCCGGTGTTTACGACTGTTATGGAACTAGCTCAACGAGGACAAGGACCATGTACACATGTCCTGCTAACCGTGAGGTTTTGTCGAATGTTGGCCTGCAGCATTGCTCGAAGGCACTCGAGCGAGTCGTCAACCGACAGCTGGCCGAAGTAGTTCACGAGCCACTGCAAGCAATGTCAAAACAGACTAATGGTAAGAGCTAGGTTTCAAGCAATACCACGAGCATTCTCAATTCCATTTATATGCCCAATTACGACAAAATAAAAAAAAAGTCACAATTCCATTAGTTCACACCATACCATTGCTGGCTTAACATTCCCTTGCGGACAAATGTAATACTCATTGACTCCGTGGCCCGATTCGGCAAAGCAAATGATTGCTCGGTGCTCTTCGAAAGAGCGGGCTGCTGACATCGGGCTTGAAGTGTGCGGTGTGGACGACGGTCCTCTTGATGTCGTAGAGATCAGTGAAGTGCTCGAGTGCCCGCTGCAGAAGACCGGCCTTCTCGCACAGCTGACCGATCGCAGCCTTGTCGTAGTGAGAGAACATCTTATTCGACAGAATCGCGTCAGCCACCTAGAAATCATAGTTCATCACAACTTATTGTTAATCTCTGTTTCATTTATAAGATCATTTATTAGCCTATATGAACAAATAAAAGTATAAATGTGATGACCTGAGGCGCAACCATGAGATTCATCTCGAGCAGCCTCGTCTGGAGATGCCCCTCGCTCTCCTTGTCTCCCTTCAGCACCTCGAGCAGGAAGGACGTGCATGGCTGGATGGCCTGCACTTCCATGAAGCAGTCGATGATCTGGTTGATATCCGCCAAGGGCTCGCCCGTCTCTGACTCAGTAACAAGCATCTTGGCAAAGTTACCTCCCATCTCCGGGTTCGTACGCAGCATCTGAACACATCCTCCTTTAACATTAGCTAAATTCAAGAAATTATCATATCTCACCCATTTCGATACAGTACTTACTGTTAGTTAATTTCATAGAGCACTCTTCCCAACACAGAACACAATAACGCGTACAGTGGATGATCAATATGTTTTCAGAACCACTATGAATTTCCATCATCAAAATGTTAGCTCGGACCTGTCTGAGCTGGAAGAGATAATCAGGTTCGAATCCGACTCGCTTCGCGTAGAGGATGATTTTGTCGAACTGGCCCGTCTCTGCGAAGCACTGCACCACTTTGTGGGGCACGTTGCCGCGCAAGTAGATCGACAGGGCCATCTGGGCGTCCAGGGGACGCACCTGCAACAAGGGATGGGGTAGAAATAAAGAAGGAGGAGAAAGAGGGGAGAGAACGATCGAGAGAGATGGAGAGAGAATGCAAGACGGGAAATAAGCAGAGAAAAGAAGTGGGGTTGCCGACCATGTCTCCGAGCTCCTCCGAGCACTCGAGCTTGTTCTCTCCCAGCCACTTGCTGATGAGATCCTTTCTGTTCTGGACGACCACAGGGCGGCACAACTCCAGCGTCTCGTACTTGTTCAGCTTGCCCTATAAAAACAATCTTGCAATCCTCGCTTGCGAATTAATTCACAATCTCATAGTTACTTGAATCTCATTTAAGTAATGTATAAAGCTCGACGCCGATATTTATACAAAAGCAAGGTCGCATGAACACGAACACTCTCAAGAAGAGCGGAGAAGTAGACGAGGACAGCGGAGGCTCCGTTCTCCACGGGCACTTGGATGGCCTGCAGCTTCTGGATCGTCTGCGGCGTGCGCAGAACTCCCTGAGGAAAAGCCATTGTTCGTGCACGGCCTTCATGTTTACATTATGCCTTTCTTAAAATTGTATATAATGAATTATAATTGAAAAACCTGCGGAGACGAAGCCGCGCATCTCGCTGCCTCTGCGTATTGTTGGTTCGAGAAGAGCATGTTGAACTTCCTTACGACCAGCTCCTCTGCTCCTGGAAGATCACAGCGGAGAGCGAGACGGAGGGCCAGATCGGGATTCTGGAGGGTTTGCGTCACGTACGGGATCATTGCAGCCTCGTCCATCGCCACCGAGAGAACCTGCAAAATATTAGATAGGCCGATAACAGCACGACTCATTCTTATAATACTACAAGTATGTCTAAAAGAAACGTTTATAGATTCGATGAAAGTGAATGACTTCCCACCTCTGCAAAGGAAAAGACAAGATATCTTCCCACTTCTCTTTCCATTCCCTGACCTGTCCCTTCCTGTTGATGCCAATGATGCCACCATTAGCAGTGTACTCCGCCGTCACGAAGATCGTCTCTGTGGAGATGCGATTCGAGTAGATTCTCGTACCCGTCTCCAGATCGTACAGATGGACGAACCCATGCTTCGTCACGAGGTACAGTATCCCGTGCTTCGCCGCTACCTCAAACATATAATGATAATAATTAATCATCTACATAGATAAACATCCCTTGAGAAGATCATCTTGGGTAAGTACGGTGCTCTTAACAATTTGTTCTTTATTTATACTCGTTCTATTACTGTATACAACATTCGTTTCCGCCAAGAAGTACTGGTTACACCCTAAATTTCTAATTCCCCGCACTGAACTATCGAATCCCTCATAACGCTCAAATAGTTTATATGCTACCAATTCCCTTGTTTCATCGGGAGCAGGGCACTCCCAGGAGTGTGTTTACGCCTCTCGTACATTCCCAGACCCCCCGATCATCTTGGGTAAGTACGGTGCTCTTAACAATTTGTTCTTTATTTATACTCGTTCTATTACTGTATACAACATTCGTTTCCGCCAAGAAGTACTGGTTACACCCTAAATTTCTAATTCCCCGCACTGAACTATCGAATCCCTCATAACGCTCAAATAGTTTATATGCTACCAATTCCCTTGTTTCATCGGGAGCAGGGCACTCCCAGGAGTGTGTTTACGCCTCTCGTACATTCCCAGACCCTCCGCTACCCTGGCACGAGTTCCAAGGCCTCTCAAATTGCATTGTCTCTTGCATCAATCGACACCAACTATTTTTATACCATTCTACTCGACTCCACGAGTAACTTTCACCCCCTCTTTAAGGGCAACGGGAAATGAACTTGAGATATGGAAAGTTGAGAAATGATGCCAATGAGGCTAAGTGAAAAGTTAAATACTTCGCATTGGAAGAGGCAGCGGAGGATGTATTGATCAACCCAACCCAACTTGTCAGAGATAAGAGAGAAACATAATGGAAGATTTCATTCCGAAGACACTTTCTACCGCACTTGATATCGAAGGGCCCAGATCACGACTCAATACATAGCCAATGCTCAGATGAGTTCCATGCACCGGCTGAGGAACTGGTTTCGCATTTCACATAAAGGGAGACCAGTTCCCCGCTGAAGTTGCTAACGATAACCTGTCTACAGGAAAATTCACAATTTCCATTTAAAATAAGAAAACCAGACCACAGCTCCAGAAATGGGTAAATAGTAAAAAGTCACAATCTAATAACCGAATTGATGCAAATTTTTCAGCTCAGAATAACCGCGTGGATGAAAAAAATTAGCTTTTTAGCTCAATTCCGCATACTGGACGACATAAGTTGAATGACAGCGACTACTGGCTACTTCTCTCAATCCTCATACTCGAATATCACATAACTTACGCTGGAAACGCCTCTGGATTGATTAGCAAACAAACACGAGCCAGACATCAGAGCAAGAGGAAAGATCAGACTGTCTTTGCCGCTGACACACCAGGAAAGGAGCATGTAAACAGAACGCTGCGCACTACTTTCCCATGACTGCTGCGAAATCAGGCAAGAAGCACCCATTCTTGTTGCGGTTCTTTCTTTTGCATATGAAATGATAACTCCTAATATGTCTGAAGCCAAGACACACCTGACGGTTATTCAGCAACCTCCACCACACACCCTTGCACACACACACTCCTTCACTAACTTCTCCGCACCCCACCTGCATCGATACAGGGAAGTCACCCTGGGTCTCGTTCGAGTAAGGCACTTCGACCGTCTTCTTCTGGTACGGCTGGTTTCCGGCCGCAGGCTGGCCCACTTCGATGATGTGCAGCTGAAGTTAAATAATGCTACCTTTTTCTGATTAAATAATTGATGTGCCACAATAAACATATTCCTTCATCACAATAAACTACATGACTTTCAGATCACCGTAGCCCACCTTTCCTCCGCTAGCGTTCTTGAGGGAGAAGCAGAACAGGTTGGAAGGATGTGGGTTGTTTTCCGTTTTGAATCGAACGAAGCACGCGGCGTGTCCCTCGATTGCCTGCGAGACCCTTCTCTCCGTGCTATACAGCTGCATCGAGCCGGCCACCACGCCATCCTGCAACCATTTCAATTCTTGTTCACAGACTACCAGGCAATCATTCTTTTTAAAATATTAAAATTATATTCACTTCAGCTAATTTTTGGATGAAATCGGCTAATGAAACTCGCGGCTATTGAGAGGGGAAATCGTCGAAGTTCCCCAATAGGAAATGTGCTCTCCTTTCTCCACTCCACTGCGACCGGAAGAGGTGTTAGTCACCAGTGAACAGGATGCGAGAAAAAGAACAGCCAATGCGAAAGAGAAAGGGACAACTAGCAAGAGATTGGAATATGCATGGGTGACTAGAAAGAAGAGAAAGGTGTGCAATGGAGAGAGACTGGAGAGAAGGGCAGCCAGAGAGAGCGGCACTGACCTTGCCTGCAATGCCAACCAGCACGAGCCACTTGCGCTCCGCGTCCGCGCGGTAGTTGATGATTTGGCATCCGGCCAGAGTCTGGTGGCGGTCGAAGATCTTGACCGGATTCGAATCACCTTCAAATCACAATCCATTCCCAATAAATTACACTCAAATAGACAAAATTTTCAGGATAAATACTAAGAAATCCCGTATATTCTAGACAAATATCCAGGAACACAACTCTACTTAAGCGGCGAATTTCTTTACCAATCCAATAAACATCCTCTCCAATCACAATAATTCTCACAAGCAACAGAGTCACCCACCCTTAGATGACAAAATGGTAATAAAATCGCGACTTCCTGACCGGCAAGCGACCAGTGGTACACCGAAGCCTCAGTGACCATGCCAATGGTGTCCTCGTCGATCCACTTCCAGAAGAGAACCTCTTCCGTATGACTGAACGCCTTTACCTTGGCCTTCTTGTCAATGTCGAAGATCTGAAGCGTCTTGCCAGCTGAAAGGAAAGAAGTTAACTGCTGAGGCTTAGTTATTCTAAAGCTCACACTCATTATTATCAAACAAACTTCCTGTAGGGCCTCAAGTGGTACCGTTCAACCAACAAACATGTATTTGTTATTCAAGAATACAGCTTAAACGCTCGGCTCCCACCCAAAAAGCACAGGAATATCTTCTAGAGAAGCACGCTTTAAAAAAGCCTTGGCGAAAAAAAACTGGCATTTGAGCGCAAGAATCTTCTGCGAGATGTGCATGATAACGGAGTCCGCAGTGATTGGACGGCGGGTCGGATTGTTTGGCTCCGCCATGTCGACGATGACAACTTGAGCGGACTCACCAACCTGCAAGCGTACCGCGACTCTGTTATGCACATTTCAGGCCACACATCCATGCTAATTCAGTATACTCAACCATGGCTTCATTTAGAAAAGGGATACAGCCCTCAATGATGACAAAGATTGGAAGAGGAGGGAAGCAGCCAGTCATTTAAGAGCCATTTAATGGGTTGCCGCTCTGGTGAAGAAAAGGAAGCAGACCTTCTCGCGGCAGACGATGAACTTGTCGGACTCCATCGTGACGCTAGCGAACGAGATGTTCGGCGCTCGAATGCCGATGTTCGTGAGCTTAAATAGGAATAATTGAGGCTTTGAAACCGAATAAAAACACAGCATAGCTTATAACTAAAACTGACAATTCTAATGACTATTCAGGCAGCAAATGCACCTCACCGTCCTTTAAGAAACAAGGTGATCTAACTGACATTTAGATGTTCATGGAACTTGATAGGTAGCATTTGGGTCATCTTCGATGCGTCCTCAAGATTGTACAGCAAAATAAATTATTACGACCTGGAAAGGGAAATTCCTTTAGAGGAGAACCTCGGACACATGTATAAGCGGAAAAAATTAAACGCCAAAAAGCCACATCTGTGAATCAATCTAAAGGGTAGTTGAAAACGGACAAGACGGGCGAGATGCCGGCGAGTTTGTTAGAGCGAAAAGAAGGGGCAGAGAGAATGCGAGAGAGAAAAACAAGATACGAGAAAGTTTCCGATTCGGAAAGATAAATCGAGAACGAAGAAGCGGAAAGAGATAAGACAAGAAACAGAAGAGTGAAGAGAGTACGCGATAGTACAGAAGGAAGAGCACGGATTTCCAAAGCTAGCACGCCTGGTCTAAATAACGAGCACTGCCAACCAGCAGCAGTAGATCGGCCTCGTCACAGCATTCTCACACTCTCCACACCTCTCGCTTCCACAAACCCTCCCTTACCAACCAACTCCAACCGGGCCGACAGCCACCGGCTCGCTGGAGCGCATTCGTCATCAGCCGCTGACGCGACCGCAATGCGCACGCTAATCGCTTCGGGACTCATAGTAATTCAAATTCACAACTTTACTATAGTTTACTTTTGCAGTTCTTCCTGCCAGTAAGCCTACCATTAGACTGAATCGCCCGTTTTACATATTCGCAGACGAGGAGAAACCTGTTTTGAGGAAGAAAAAAAGTCATGCTTCTACAAAGATTTAATTATCGGTGCTCTCAGTATACATGGGGAATGTCATGAATGTTTTTTTCTGATTGGCAATCTACCAAAAAAAAAGTTAAGTTCACTTTATTCCTTTATTCCAAGAGTAATGAAAATATGTATGAAATAGTTATATTGTTTATGAGCAGGAAACCTCTGCAGGATAATTCATTAAGTTTCTCTTTTCTCTCTCTCTCTCTCTCTCTCTCTCTCTCTCTCTCTTTCTCTCTCTCCCCTCTCTCTCTCTCTCTCTCTCTCTCTCTCTCTCTCTCTCTCTCTCTGTGGCTCTAGTGTGAATATATTAGAAGAATACAAGTAATACGATAATGAATGTAATCAGTTGGCGGGTCCACGACGCAGCTTGTGCCTGCTGGAGAGCTTGGGCAGATTGGCAATGTCGCGCGCGAGTTCCTCGTCAGGTGCGAGTTGGCGCGCGGTTGCGATAACGTCGACGCGGTCCCTGCACGAGCAGGAGGCGCGGTCAAAGGTCTGGTGGGCGCGGCAGACGACCAGTGGACACGTGCAAGAGCACGTCTCCTCGTGCCAGCGACGATCTCCTTCAATATTTACTATTCATATTTATTATTTCAAATTCATGCCCTTTCGCAGGCTCGGCTGCAGTCTTCTCTCAATTTTGTTTTACAACTTTCTCTGCTGAATTCCTTTATCCATCAACTACGCAACAAACAAAGGCGCATTAACATTTGAGAAGAAATCAGAATAAATGGTCGGATTTCTTCCGCTGTATATCGTAATTCATATAGATTGAGTTCAATCACTAGTGCTTGGCAGGCAGCGTTCTCACCCAACCATTTTGATCCTACAATGTATTGGCTGGCACCCACTGCATCCCATTCTGGTTGTCCCTATTGGATATCTAATTGGTCTCTCCTTTCATGAGTAATGGGTTCCTCTCATAGAATGATGATCTCCTCACCGGTGCACGTCTGCTTCTCCTGCTGGTTAGGGCATTCGCAGTTGCACGACGGGCCTATCGCCAGGTTGTCCGGGCACGGCTTCGTCTGCACAAAACACACTTCTCTCTCTCTCTCTCTCTCTCTCTCTCCTTCTTTGTCTATGCCTATACTCTCTACCTCTCTCTCTCTCTCTCCCTCTCTCTCGCCAAACCACAGCCGGGCATCTGTAGCATGAGCAAGAAGTGTGCTCGATCATGGAAATATTGAAAGTACGGTTCGTCTTGAACTTATCGTTGCCGATGTACTTCAGCTCGACAACCTGAATTGCTCATTTGATTCTTTATTCTCTCCTCTTCCTCTCCCTCCCTCTCTCTCTCACTCTCTCCCTCTCTCGCTCTCTCTGCCTTTCTCTCCCTCTTCCCTCACCAGCTTCTGAATGGTTCGATTGGAGTGCGCGTGGCACTGGTTGCCTGCCTTGCAGCAGCTGCCGACACATCTCTGCACGTCGTAGCACGTCGGATACAGCACAATCGACTGCATATGCAGAGCAGCTTCATATACATATGTATGTTCTTGCCCTCTCGTTTTTTTCCTTCTCTTTCTCTCAATCCATTTCCTCTAAACTATAGTTTCTCTCTCTATCCTCACACCCTTATCTCTCTTCTCTCCTTCTGTTTTCTCTCTTTTCTCTTTTTCTCTTTCTATCTTTCCCCGCTCCTTCTCCTTTAATTTGTTGCTATCTCCTCTCGCTCTTATTCTCATTCTCTTCTCTTTCTCCTTCACTATCTATTTCTATATTCTCTTCCTCCATTACTCTATAGCATTATCTCTCTTTCTTCCACCTCTTTCTCTTATTCCTCTCCCATTCTCTCTGTCTCTCTCTCCCTCTCTCTCCCACCTCTCTCTCTCTCTCTCTCTTTCTCTCTCTCTCTCTCCTTCTCTCTCTCTCTCTCTGTCTCCGTCTCTCTCCCAACCTCATCGTCGACTTCGACAGCGGACTCTACAGGCACGCAGACAGCCTGTAGCTGGCATGTGTCTGATCCCTGGCGAATGCTCATGAGCTGTTCCTTCTGCCAGTCCGCCTCCTCTGCAAACATGTTTAAACAAGCAATTTGACTTAGACAAAAATTTTTTTTACTATCAATTATCTAACATTTAGCTTGATCTTTCGTTCCCATACTGTTTTCCCAATTGGAAGCTACCATCTCCAAATCTAGAGTTTACTTCAATATTCGTTGATTATCATTAAAGGAAGTGAATATCGTAACAAATCTATGCACACTATTTCCCTGCGCTCTCGCGAGCTCGCTCAGCGTACAGTATTCATAGAACCTAGAGAAGGTCGACAGATAATGGAAAGAAGAGAGAAAAAAGGGGTCATATTTTTTTGACATGCGTGAACATTCCCCGAGCGGTCCTTTAATAATTTCACTTTCACTTATTTTATTTTTACTTTACAAACGATTCATTATTGCTCGTTTATTGTCTTTTCTATTTGCCATATTTATTATTTTATAAACAATAAGTATATTAGTAATGGAAAAGCAGCCGACCCTTATGGGACGCGGGCTGTGCGCCGAGCACTCGTCGATGTGAGCTGGCGCCATTGCGAGTGATCGAGGCAGACTCAATCTTCAGACCTGAGGAAACTATCGAGCAATCAACTAATCAATCGTATGCATAGTGAAATTGAAGTAATCTTGTGCATACATACACAAGTAGCTGTGCATGTCACAATCCGCGACTTCTCTCCGATACATGTATGAATAGCAGTTGCTTACCATGGTCGTGAACACCGCCAGAGCTGGCCGCCCTCTGCATGTAGACAGGCACCTGAATATTACTCTTTGTGACTGTTCCCTCCCCCCTCTCTTACCTTGCTGACAAGATCGCCGAAGGACATCGACTTCTCGATGGCCGCGCGTAGATCGGCCGGAATGGCATGGTGCTGTGCGGAGGCAGCGAGGAAGAGGAAGAGTGGGAACAGCGAGTGGCCTTTCATCTCAAGGCATCTTCCCTTTTTATTAATCAATAAGTGCCCTTTTCCTGCATAAATTAATACCTTAAAATGAATGTCAAGAAAATGGAAAATGAAGGAAATATTTAGTAAATAAGCATATGAAATCCATGATAATTTTTTCATAAAACTTGGTTTAAGTCGAGGACAAATTCCGCAAAGAGTGCGACCAGACTTGACTGGTCGAACGAGGCTGACAGCACGTGTGAGGCAGGAAACAATGAGATATATCTGAGAGAGCGAGAGAGAGAGAGAGAGAGAGAGAAAGAAAGAGAGAGAAAGGAAAAGAGAGAAACAGCGAGAGAGCGAGAGAGAGAGAGAGAGAGAGAGAGAAGGAAGGAGAGATATAGAGTGAGTGCGATGAAGATAGAGCACATGGAGCGATAGACACAGAGAGTGTCAACCAAGAGCTATTCCTTGTGATCGCCAGCAATTCATCACTCTGCCACCTCATCGGATTCGAGAAAGTAAGAAAAGGCCAGCTGTGTTCAGGCAGTTCGACTGCTTCCATCTCTCACGCTCTCTCTCCCTTTAACATCGCACTCTCCTCTTCAGCCAGCAATCTCCTCTCATCTCCTTTTCCGCCTTTGCAAAAGTTATTTTTTTCGATATCTTATCTCGATGGCGCCTGATCTCTTTACCGGATTCCCTCTCTCCTTTAATACGAAAAGCAGGAAGTAGCTGAGGGTAGGAAAACTATTTGCCCGGTAGTGATATTTCAACTTCTCTGAACTCACAATCAGAGGTTTGCACAAAGGCAGACTTTAAAAGTTCTAAAAATTTTGAGTGTAAAACTATTACTTTCCATTCTGTTGTGCAAATATTCCTATGAAATTTAGTGATTCACTTCTGAATTGAGTAACATATCAGCTTCTTTCGTTCATCCCGTATCCATAAAAGATTTTGTGGGCATGTTGTGTTCTCTAAGGGCAAAATAGTCGCTATTTATATCAAGATTTCAGAACGTAAACAACACACCACTCTCATCGATATTCCTCATTACAATTAATCATCCTTACAGCGATAGGGTTAATAATTATAAAAGAACGACCGGCTTTGTTGCCTACTCTTTCTTCTCTTCTCCTTCCTCGCCGCTCTCCTCGTCATCCGATTCATTCTCAATATCATCCTGGTTCTCATCCTCGTCGATCTCATTCTGTATCTCCATCCCAATATCCACTCCCTCCCCCTCTCCCCCTTGTGTCTCTCCTTCTCCCTCCCTCTCCTCTTCTCCCTCCCTCTCCTCTTTTTTCACTTCCTCCTTGATCTCATCATGTCCATGATGATGTCCTGCTCCTCCACATCCGTGCTGGACATCCCCTTCCGGTTCCTTCTTCTTCTCTCCGTCGCTTTCCTCTTCATCTTCTTCGCTCTCTTCCTTCACTCGACGTTTCGAACTTCCTCCGCCATGCTTCTCGATGATATCTACAAATAATAATCACTAATCGACGCAACTAACAAAACATTAACTAAGGGATAAAAAGAAAATAATCAGAGGAACAAAATAATTTCTAAAAAAAATTATTAAGTAATAAAAACGTTATTCAAAAAAGTAAACCTTTGGCAATATTGAAGACACCACCAGTGTTCTTCTGGCAAACCTTGCACTTCTTCGACTTCTTGAAAGCCTGAATCGCACACGACTCGCAGAAGTAGTGCTTGCACCTGAAAAAAAAACCAATGAGAACGCCAATAAATATGTCACTGAGATAACGTTATCGATCTCAATTCGAACGTGTTTACAATCTATATATAAAAAGTTTTGCAGAAATAAATAATAAAAAAATAAAGATATTAATGACGAAATTGAACCGACTTTGTGACGACAGGATTCGTGAAAGGCCCAGCACAGACCGCGCATTCTTCTGGCAGTGCATCCTCATCCGAGTTGATCTCGTAGTTTGTCTCCTCTTCCCCGTTCTTGCCGCGTTTGCTGCAAGAAATTTATATTTCGAAATTTTCGACAGCGAAAAGCCAATTCAATCACAAAACTATTTTTAGAGATTGATTGCTTGGTGATTTTTTTAGTAGAAAACAACCTACGCAGTAATAAGTGATAGCAAAAAAAGAAGAGGGAAGAAGAGAGCTGCCAACCTGGCCGCCTCCCAATCTCTTTCCAGTTCCCAGCCGTGCTTGTAATCGGTTCGGTCGTGCACGAACTTACACGAGTCTTCAAAATAAGTGTAGTGAACTTTGAATGGAAAGGCGCCAGAAAAAGCTAAGGACGCTTTCACCGCAAATGATTCTGATATCAGAGCAGCATACTTTACTATTGGAAAAGAAAAGAAAATAAAAAAACTTCAAAAGCGATGCAAACGACATTCTAAATAGAGATACCTCCAAAAGTACAGTAGCCGGTCTCCTTGTAATCCTTGCAGATGTCGGGAGCGAAGTCCCATCGTACAGTCTGGCGAAGGAATTGAGGTGCGCGCACTGGCCCGACTCGATTCATGCCCGATGCTGCGTTCCCTTCAAAGATTTGCTATTCAATAACTTAAACAATGTACTATGAAAATATTTAAATAGCACAAAAGATAAACGGTCTAATCAGCTTTTCAGCTTAAAAACAGCCTTATTCCCGAAAATACTAAAAAGAAAGTTTCAAATGAGGAAGAATTGAAAGGTGACTGGCCTTTTACCGTATCCTTTGCCTTCTTTGCGCCATACAGAGCCTGTCCACGGTAGAGCTGTTTTCCTGTCTACAAAAAGTTTATTTATAAAAAAATTCCAACAGTGATTTCAATAACAATATTGAACAACTCGTGAAACTTCGAGTCACATTTCACGAAAGACAGGCTGACATTACACTGAGTTCAGTGCTGGAATAGGTCTGATCCATGACAGCGTTGTAACCCCCCGGGCCGAAGGCCCGAGATCCTGTCTTTCCCGTACTTCTTTCTCTTTGAAACCCCCCGGGCATTCCATTTGGCTGTTTGTAACCAACCGGCCCAAGTCGAGAGGTAGGCACTATTTCAGCGCCGACTGAGTTACCGAACAAGTTGGTAGTACGGCGGTTGTTACAGTAAGACAGCAACAGCTAACCCCTAATTCTGCTTGCTGTTCATCAATCTGCTGTTGAACTCGCTCGAATTGAGCTTGGGCGTCTCGTGTCTCGTCCGTGTCGACTTCCAGGGTGGCCGTCGCTCCCTAAATGGAAGGCTAATTTAAACAACGATTAACTCACTCTAATCAATAAAAACACAAACACACATCGGAAAGAAAAGAGCAGCGAAAGTGTTCGAAACTCGAAGATGAAAATAGAAATAAAGCCGAACTAAAAGACTGAATGAAAGAAAGAGCCAGACTTGGTCTCTGGGCCCGAGTGGAGCGGCGCATCCAGATGCCGCGTACGCGAAGGCGGGCGTGCTCACTCCATCCGACGAGTCGGAGTCAGAAGAGACCGCCGCGGGGTTTCCACGCTCCTTGTCTTCCTTCTTCGTCTGCAAGAACATGTCAAGAATGCACAGGTTGGTTATCCGCTTCAAAATCACAGCTTTTCAACGGATTGCGAAAACAAAAACAACTTGAGCATTCCATGAAAGTCGAATATATCTTCTATGTTCATCGACACATCCAAATACAATGATAACGCGTTAATTATTACGCTCTGTTATTACAACAAAACCCTTAACTTAATGAAAATAGAGGAGTATACTAGAATAGTCGAATGAATGGACAGACCGACTGGACCATGGGATTCTTACGCCGACGTTTCGCTAGCCCTTCTAGTAACACGCCAGCTCCCTGTTCATCGTCACCTGAAATGAAATACTCACAAATATTAAGCAAAGGACGTCTAACTTTACTTCTGGGCCACTATCTAGATAATATACTCTGGCAAGTCATACTTCCACTGCTGTCCTCTTGGCGCTGCCGCACTGCTTGCTGCCCGCGTTTGGCGCCAGGCTTACGGAACATGGCCCGTTTAATACCTGAACTTGTTATAATCATATTATGTGAAAGCAATTACAAGATATACGGAACAAGAACCAACCATCTTCGAAACACTTTTGTGGAAATTATGACCAATTCGCATGACTAAACATTTAAACCATAGTATTGTTTATCGTAAATAATTCATCTTCTAATTATATTACAGAAAAACAACAATTCGACAAATAACGTATGTGGTGAATTTTTATTCATGGTATGAAAGGGACCGAAAGACAGATACGTTACACGCGGTAAGCATGTCTGAAGAGGCACCCTAGAACTTATGGTAAATCAACGAGGTACAAGCAACAATTAATAACTAAAACAATGAAAGATTTAATAACCGTAGAAGATCTAAATAGCTATCCATCCAGGCTAGTAAATCGGGAGCTGTGCAAAGCTACGTATTTTGTCAGCTTCCGGAACGCTTTGGTTTGCTCCGCTCGGATCAAAGAGAATGGCTCGGGCGCCAAAGGCACGAGCTGCCTTATAATCCTGCACAGTTTTCTCAATCCATTACGAATTTACCAGTGCAATTTATTAATCCGAATTATCGACAGCCTCTATTATTTAAAGGAAGTATCCGGCGAATAATTCTACAGTAGCGCTAGAGAACCACTTTGAATGCGTGCTCTCATAAAGTTGCCTGTCGCTCGGTCGAGAGAGCATGTGAAATAGGAGGGCGGCTCTGACCAACCGTAGCCAATTCTCTACCCACCAGATTTCACGTTACTATTGCTCTGAAAGTAATGAAAGAAAATCCCTCAAACTTTCTGGATATACGATTTACGCCCAGATGAACTTATCCACATAGAACAAAACATAGCTTAATTATTCCCCGGATACCTCCTTTAAAATAGATAATAATTGCTTTCTCGCTAACAATAACAATAATAAAGAAAACGAAACATTAACAAAACTTGAACGCAGTGCATTTCTGCGCATAACTATAAAGTTCAATTAGAATATAAAAAGGAAACAAGATCCTTGAAAATTCACTAAGACCCTAACTTTAAGAAAAGGAACCTTCTCAATGTGATCGCCAATGTGCAAGAGTACGGAAGGGTCCCGAAGAGAAAAGTTGCGTAGAATGACATCGAAGACTCGGGCATCCGGCTTTTCCAAGCCAATCTCAAGAAGAAAGCGAACGTTGATCAATAATGAAGTGAGTAACCTTCCTTCAATGTTGACGGTAAGTCAAACCCCGACAATTTACCTACTTCGCTAAATTGAAAAATAAACAACTCTATCTTCGTGAATAAAAAAATGCACTCAACTACATTTAATGTTGCATATCCAAATGGGATCGAACCTCTCCACTGAGTACTTGGACGGCAAAGAATCGAGCGAGATCCAGGCCGGCCAGGATAGGCTTGAGGCGGCTGTCCCAGTTGGAGAGGACGCAGAGCTGAATGCCCTTGAGGCGTAGGCGAGAGAGAGCCGTCGCGACCTGATGAGGGAAAGTGAATTGCCAACTATAAACCTACACAAAGAAGTTATAATCTATTACTGTGAATAGTTAAAAAAACCAAATAAGGATGGTGTCCGATTACAGTAACCTGATCATCAACAAGACACCAGGCTTCAGGCGCAGCGTAGTGATCGTAGAGAGCACGAGAGATGAGGTCGGTCTGGTGGGAAGTGGGCGGAGTCAGCACGTCCGCGATCACTCTACGCCACCACAGGAACGGGCCGTCACGGCCGTGTCCTTGAATTGGGCATGGGTAGCACTCCTGATCATACTAAAATGCACAAGGAATACCTCGCCGAAGCACGAATCAGGACAGAGTTCAAGGAGTTAAGCTATGGATTTCTTTTCTTTATTGGAAAATGATTAAGAGATGTTTAAAGAAGTATAACATTACAGTGACCGTGAAGATAACAACAAGGCTATTTAAGCATACGATGAAACATTAGAGAATAACCTACCAAAACAAGGCGACGCTGCCGCGATGCGCTTGACCGCAGACGGGAAGGCAGCGGTCACTGACTAAATTGGAAAGATGTCAATTTGCCTTTCAAAATATGTTTCTTCATTTCTTATATCGTTAAAATCGCTGTTTACTCGAAGTTAAAATTATTCGTTGAATAGCAAACATGCATTCTTAAGAAACCGAACTGAAGGAAACAAAAAAAATGAATAAACAACTTTTTCATCAGCCTCGACACCGTGCTCGCGTGCAAGGCGTGAATAGACGGCGCCGATTGGCTCGCACGGCCGGATCAGCGTGTGCATCGCATCGATACTCACCACCTGGGATGTAATAGTCTATATTCCATATTTAGAAATTAGAATAACGACAAGCATAACAGAAATATTTATAAGGAAAAGTATTAATCATGTAACACTCATATTAGCTGTGCAAAAAGGTTAACCATAAAAATTTCGGTAGATGCTTAGGTTTAATAACAGAGCATAGCTGAGCTACTGAGAAAACATAAAGAAAACGCGATGAACCTGAACAACCGACGGGACGCGATATTCGGCTAGCATTCCGCGAAGCATCGCTAGACAACATTTAAATATAACGTTAAAATAAGCAATATCAGGCAGACAGTACACGTAAAAAAGGAAGGAAATTCTAACTCGACAATGTTTCGAAGTCTGGTGAATAGTGTGACCATCCATGCGACGAAATGTTAAAGTTACGGTACTTTAACATTTTGGCAGATTGTCAACTTATGAAAACATCCAGAGCTCTGGCCGGCCAGAGTGATGCTTCTAGTTTTCATTGCAACTTGTTTCTGTTTGCGTTTGTTCTTTCTTTGTAGTCGCTGCTGCACCTCTGCTGGATATCTAGTACATTATCTACTTACATTTTGACAGCATTCGTACAGCTGTTGTTGCTGCTCCATCTTTATTTTTGGTGGGTTTGGTGTATGTTTTTGCAAGACTACGATGTTGTTGAAGCAAAATATTTATCATGGTTAGTTGGGGTTTAGTAACCACAGATTGCTTTGCATCAATTTTCCAGCGACATTCTCTACAAAACATGAAAGATCCGGACGAATGTAGATCTCCTGAATTCTTAACGAACTAGTTCATAAGCTATTCGGTTATTGTAGAGATTATTACTTCTTACTTCATATGTCGAAGCAATTGATCTCGTCAATTTCTTTGTTGTTTGTTTAATTGGAAAGAATTCCCAATTATTTCAGCGATGATTCTCCCTCAATGGAGCGAGCTGGGCCAAGTGCTCAATCTGCACTATCTCGTGAACACTCTTCTCTCTGTCCTCTTCATCGTGACCCGGGGCCTCTCTTTCATTTGCCCTTACGTCTTTTTCCACGAAGAAGCTCACTGCGAGATTGATTCGGTACATTTTCATTCACTTCACTTTCCTTTTCTCAGCCGAGCGTCTTGGCTTAAATATTGCTTTTAATTCAGTTTACACATTCTATGATCTTCTTGCAAAGAAAAGGCATGATTAATCTGTTTAATTTTAATCTATGCAATCAAAGGATGTATTTTTAACCGATTCGTAAAAACCAGTGCGCAAAAACGGTTAATTTGATTCTTGTGTAGGCCAGATTATGCAAAGTAAAGAATTAAAGGGCCAAATAAATTAATATCCTACTATATTTCCAAGCGAGAGCGCGAGATTCTGTTCTTCCTCGCAGTGCTCATCGTATACAAAGGAAGAAAAGCTGCCAACTGGATCCACTACCTCTCGAATGTCTTCATGTTCGCCAAGGTTCACCTCTCGGCTTATTTTTATTTATTTATTTTTTCTTTATTGGATTCGTTTAAATGTTTAAGTTGTTATGCTTCACTTTACTAATTTCTCTTAGGTAGCTGGCTTCTTCCTCTTTTTGCGTGCGGACCCTCTTCTCGGCATTCTCTACGGCTTTCTTTGCGTTTGTATGCAAGCTTTTCCTTTCTTCTTCTTTTATTTCCTTCCCACTTACTGTTAGCAACCAATAATAGGATAGCGATTTCTCGTATATATTTTCATTTAATTGTTGATAATTAACAATACGCGATTTCAGTGCAAATGCTGTTGTTCCCTGAGCCAGCCTACAAAGGACCCGAGAATGTCGTCTATTTCCAAGGCTCCGAGCTCTTCGTAGGTTCTTTACGATTTTACTTTTCTCTCTCAATCCTTTTTTAAACTGTTCGAGTTTTTTTATTTTCCTTGATGGCGCTTTGCCTATCAATCAGTTGTTTTTTTATATTAACTTTCATGAGTTTGTTTTATACAATGCCGATTTTCAAAAACTGAGGATTTTTCTCAATGCTTCTCCATTCGCTTTCTTAGTTTTTGCGCGCTATAAAGTTTTCGCAACAATTATCATGGCAAATTACCAAGGTCGTGTTTTTAAAGTTTTTAAAGCATACTATCTGATCGGCCATTTCATGTTGGGAGTTAGCGACTTTGAAGCTGCTTTAATGCTCTTAGGGGTTTTAGTATGAATAATCATACTGATTCAGCATATTTTGCTTAGCTATATGTAAAGTAAATTTTAAAAAATATACTTATTGGGATATTTGTTGTTCTTTTTCTAGGAAGAGCTGACAAAGCATCGGCAGACGACATGGGTAATCGAGTTCTACGCCTCGTGGAATCCGACCTGCCGTCACATTGCACCGGTCTTTGCCAAGCTCAGCGAGCGGTCAGCACTTCCATCTTCAACCATCAGAACATAACTCTTCCCTTCTCTCTCACTCTTCACTCTCGTTCGCTTCTCTTTCACTCTTCACTCTCGTTCGCTTCTCTCTCACTCTTCACTCTCGTTCTCTTCTCTCTCACTCTACACTCTCTTTCTTTTCTCTCTCACTCTACTTTGCATTTCTGTTCTCTCTCACTCTACACTCTCTTTCTCTTCTCTCTCACTCTACTTTGCATTTCTGTTCTCTCTCACTCTACACTCTCTTTCTCTTCTCTCTCACTCTACACTCACTTTCTCTTCTCTCTCACTCTACACTCTCTTTCTCTTCTCTCTCACTCTACACTCTGTAAGGATCCTGCATTTCTTGCAGTGTCTGTTGATACATTAGCTTTCAGCCGTGTTCACTATTTATATACAACTTCAATGCCATTGAAGTGACCAGCTGCGTGGAGTCTGAAATCTCCATGAAGGTTCTTAGCCTATTGGTATGCTCTCCCGAAGTACTGTTCGATCCCTCCCGAGTTCGATTCATCGTAGCGGCGAGCTTATTCCGTTGCATGCCAAATCCAATGGTATGCGACTTGCAAATCTCGCAAGATGAACATCGGCTCGTTGTAATAGCAGCCTAATTCTGCTCCTGCACAGTTCGCTTGCTAGTCGGCGGGTTGTACAGTTCTCATTAACAAACGAGCTTTTGTTTAGATGAGAGTGGATTCCTTTTAAGCAATTCCTCTTTTGTTAGTGTTGAATGAACTCCAAGTAACTGAAAGGGAGAATTCCTTGTTCAGCTTTACTCTGTCCAACCTTCGCTTCGGTAAGCTGGATCTGGGCAGATGGCCGAACGAGGCGAGTCGCTTCTATGTCAATGCTGCAGCCTCCAGCCGACAACTCCCGACCATCGCTGTCTTCCAGGACGGAAAGGAGGTATCTTAGCGATGGCTATCACAGAACAGGAACTTTAGAATTTTTGCTGGAACTATCAGAAGTTCATCGAATTAATTATTCAGAATTGTGGTAAAGGAAAGAACAGACGCAAAAAGCCGTTTCTTTTACAGGTATAAAAAAAACTCCTCTTTTACAGGTATCTCGACGACCTGTTGTACGTGACAAACGCGCTGTTCCCTTTGTCTTCAGCGAGGTTTTTCTAAACTCTTCTTTCATTCTTGCGCTTAATTTTTGTTTGCATTTTGAAAAATAATCGAAGCATACATTGAATAAGAAACTCAATTGTAGGAGAACTGCATTCTGGAACTTAATCTCATGAACATCTTTAACGAATGTAAGGAGAAGTCGAGCAGAAAGGGAGGATCGAAGAAGAAAGATTGACCGTTTAAGTCTTCACGGTTATATTCGCCAATTTTATCCGAATCTCTCATTAGAAATTCCAGCTTTGATTACCAACATCTACGAGAAGTCTTAGAGATTCTTGGATCCGGTTCTCATTGTTTCGCCTCTTTGTTTGTCTTTCAATCTTGTTATTATGTATGAGAAGAGAGTTAGATTAGGCCAACAGCTTCTTAGAAAGTTTTATATCAGCAATTTTATTACGTAACATTTGCGTTTTTACTTCAACAAAAGTCATAATAAAGCTTTTTTTATGTCAAGAGGAGGGAAAACAATTATTACAACAAAGTGATCGGAATGTTGGAAAGAGCTCTACATTATCTCAAATGCGAGATTAGCAGTTTCTGCCGGAGCAGGGATGTTAAACAAACGGGTGGCCTACCATGGATTTTGCTTATACATTGCCAGGAATACCGTACGATACTGGATGTTGCTTCAATTGTTGCCAGCAACTACAGCACCTGGCCGAATGGTAACTGATCACAGTATCCTGGGGGGACACCGTAATCTGGCAGACAAAAATAGAATGCTTAGGCTGCCTTTCCCCTCACGCCACGGTCTCCGGGTTCCAGCAGACACGGTGCGAGACGGGCAGCGAGGACAGCAGAGCGACCTCGTCGTCGGCGAGCTTGACCTCGAGGGCCTTGATGTTCTCCGCCACTCGCTCTGGCCGCGTCGAGCGAGGCAGCACCGAGTGGCCCTGCCATTCACGAGGCAGCACTATTCCACACATTCACGAAAATATACATTTTATATGGTTTCCAACCCTAATTATCAGTTTACCAATTTATCAGAATCCAATGAAGATACAGAGAACAAGTTAGAGAGAGAGAGAGAGAGTTAGGGAGAGAGGGAGCGAGAGAGAGTTAGAGAGAGAGAGAGAGCGAGAGAGAGAGAGGGGGGGAAGCTAGAAGACCAACTTGGCAGATTGCCCACGCGAGTAGTACAACGGCAGGACTAGTCCCGTGAGTCTTCGACACGGCCTTCACTTCGGGAGCTCCCAGCAACGCCTCGACGTAGTCGGGACCGCCGAGACTACTGTAGGCCTGCCAATGAAGGACACGGTAAATAACGTCGTCAGTTAACATGCAGAGTACAAGTTTTGAGCAGTAAATATATCACTCTAGGAGACGCAACACATGACTCATTCCTATCGCATTGTATGAGAAGAAGAAAATGGAATGGTTAGTGGTATACGGTTGAGGGAGGGGAGATACGAGCAGATAGCGAGAAAAAGTAGATAACGAAGAGCACCTGGAAGTGGATGCCGGAAGATTTGCAAAAATCGATCAACTCACGATTGATGATGAAATGCGGATGGAATTCGCACTGAAAAAATTTGATTATAAAAGTTGAATGTTTCTTTTGCTCTCTATTGTTCTGTCCGACAACTTTTAAAGAAAACTCCAATTAAATAGTTTACATTATCTTCAAATCTCAAGTGAGAAATTTCATGGCACCTGATTGACTGCCGGCAGGATTCTGCACCAGTCGAGCAGCTCTTCCAGATGACGAATCTCGTAGTTCGAAACACCGATTGCTCGCACTTTCCCCTCATCTAAAATCAATTAATAGCTATTTGTGTAGGATCCTGCTTAACTAAGGTTGCGGGTGAACAAATTTCATCGATTCTCCACATAATTCATCTACTCTGTTGAATCCTAAAACTGAGGAGGAGAGAAAGAAATGGCCGTGCCGATGAGCTCCTCCAGCTCGAAGTAGGTCTCCGTGCGAAGTCGCCGGTTCTCTTTGTTCTCACAGCGAAGACGCTGCGAGCCGGGCCAGTGGATGAGCATGAGGTAGATATAGCCAGTTTGCAGTTGCTCCAGAGATCTTTACAGGGGAAATAGGATATTAATTCGTGAATAAAATACAAATATCTACAAATAAATTGTATCATCAAGTAGAGCTGACGGAATTTTTTTAGCGACTGGCCCAGAGATAAGGCGGAAACGTGTTAGAAAGATCTCTATCTTTCTAACACGTTTAACATAGAGAGGGAGAGCGGGAAAGAGCTAAAAGGAGATACAGAGAGATAGAGGGAGCGAGAAATTAAGACAGCGAGAGAGATAGAGAGAGAGAGGGGAACCGAGAGAGAACCAACTTGAGCACTGATTTGCCTGCCTTGCCAGCACCTTGATTCGCAGGTGAAACTTTGCTCGTATAGAAGATGTCTTCTCGAGAGAGCCCGTGTTGAGGCAGAAGCTCAGCGAAGAGGCGACCGAGCACGGACTGGAAGTGGGAAAAGAATAATCATTCTTTTTATTCGGTTAAACAATCCCACTTCGTTACGGTAGATCTGAGCAGTATCGAAGAAGCGGTAGCCCGCCGAGAGTGCCATGTCGATGACGGGCCGGAGAGTGGACTCGCCACGAACCTGGTCAGCGCGAGAGAGAAAGGGAGAGGCGACAGAGAGGGAGAGAGAGAGAACCTCTTACGTGCCGACCAACTATATATTTTTGCGATTTTACTCTGAAAATTCTATAACGGCCATAACATTGCACATGACGAATAAAAAGTTAGCATTCGAACTGACATAAAAATGCCTTAAAAAAATGAAAAAGAAAAATAAGTTGTAAATAGTAGTACTTGATAAGAGCCATAGCCGAGCATGGGCATCCTCTCGGAAACGTAGTCGGCCGCTCGCTGGTCCAGCGACGAAACCTTCCGCTTTGGCATCTTCAAAAAGCTTGGTCTAACAATACTTAGAGAGAATTTAAGATAAGAAAAATGGAAAAGAAACATGAATATTAGGAAACGTGCTGATCGTGAGTTCAAAACGAATAAGATCCGCGCAGGTTCAAGGATATAATTACCGTAACGGAGTCGCGTTCAGTTAGCTGCGATGCCAAATTGACAATCTGCCAACAACAAAAAAACGTTTTCATCTTGCTGGATGCAACAACTGAAATGCACTTATGTTTATTTATATATCCAAAAAGCAACAAGCTGAAATTGGTGAGGGAGCAAGGCAAATAATTGCGAGTGGGAAAATATGGACAAGGAATGGTCTCACTAACACGAATTTTACTGCTTGTAGACATTTCGTCTTTTTTCCTCATTCTTCGTTAATTTCTTTTAGCATTTCGTTCGCAACATCATATTTATAGGTGACTGATTTATGCTAAATATTTAGAGAGATTTCGCAATTAAACGCGAACGAGAGAAACGTTGACATTCATTCATTTCATCTATTTACGTGCTGCCACGTGTTATAGGTGGTAAAAGGAAGTATGCAGATAAATACGATAAAACTGACATGGGGATACCTTACAGGTGATTTCTCTCAGTACCGCATGCACGCACAGCGCTGAACGGTCGGTTCTCCTGAGATGCATGGCATCTTTCGTGTCTGTGTTCTCTCGCTTTCCGTGCTCTTTCCGTGTGCCTCTGCCCCGACTCCTGTATTCCCTTTCAATGACTCTGCTCGCTTTGATGCCTTCGTCGACATTTCTGATGAAGAAGTTGCTAAGCAGGTTTGTCGTTCTTCTAACAAAACGATATTGGGAGAAAATTAATTTTAAATAAGAAAATGTAAAGTATAACTTGAAAACAAGTGAAAAAGTTTCAGATTGTGTGGCAGCTTCTGAAGGAAGGAGCAAGAGTGGAGGCTCGAGCTCACTGTTCATTTGCAGCAGAACACACAGCGCTGTCCAATGGAGTCCAATCCGGGCCCGCTAGACTAACTACGTGACCCAATTATTAAAAAACACCCGGCACGATTGATTTTTCATCATGCGTGACCCTTCTACCATCTCACTTCTCAAGCATTCTTGGCAAATCGCCGCGCCTAAGCCTAGCATTCAACCCGGGCGATGGTTTGCTCGGCTGAACTTGACATTCTGCCAACTTCTTCCAACATGGACAACTAATAGACAGGAAAAAAAGCTTTATTCAAGAACACTGAAATAAAATATATAACTCCCAACTGTGAGAATATGTTCTTTTAGAGCAGAAACTTCTCACAAATTGGGAAAAAATTCTTTATACTGTTTCAAATCCAAAATAAAAAGACGAGTACAAGAACAAACAAGCTTAAATTAAGAAATGTTGCCATGCTCCTTTCACTCACGAAAGAGTTACTTGGCGGGCTTACAGGCAACACCCATTATGCGAAAAGAAGGAAGAAGGACGGAGCAAGTGAGGGAGGTTAGCCGAGAGCAGCGGAGGAGGTAGCATCCGCACTGCCGCTTCTTCTCTCGAAGATATCCTGCATTGAAAGGACAAGGTATGATAAAGGGAACGAGAGAGACAGATGAAGAGGGGGAGAGAGAAAGAACAGACCCCACTACTACCGTATCCCCATTCACACCTTGCATCCGGCAGCGGTGATTGTTGAGCTGCGCTGGCCCGACTGCCTTCTTCAGACCGAGCACATCGTTGCAGACGGCTGGAAAAGGGAGAGAGAGAGAAAAGGGAGGGAGAGAGAGAAAAGGGAGAGAGAGAGAGAGAGAGAGAGAGAGAGAGAGAGAGAACGAACCGAGTTTATGTGAAGATCCGTGGGACCCCAGCGTGGATGTCGAGTTGACCACGCTGGGGTCTCAATTCGCACCCTAAATCCTTAAAAAAAAGCTTTGATTAGACTAACCAAACCTGTGGGTCGTTCAAGTGCGTCATCTGCTGGGTCAGATGAGTCGACAGTTCCACCAAATCACGGAATTCTGCAAAATAGGATTCTCAGTGAGCACTTTTGATGGGAGCACTGAACGAACAATGAATTCAACTAACATCTTACAATAATGGTTGAAAAGAGCAGTTCAAAACTCCTTTTTTAATGATCCTCAGATTACAATCACTCTAAAGTTGCATCCCTTCGGCAACTAACCCTAGCAACATCATATAGCTTTAATGAAACTACCTCGTACCATTAAAAGATAATAACATCAAAATGTTTAGTAGTTAAAAATCTCACGTTGAGTGCGAGCCGTTGTTGTCCTTGATCCAAGCGCTGATGCACCGGTCCCTTCTCGAGAACTAAAAAACATATCAAAACATAACAAATCGACATCAAAACACAATAGCTATAACAAAGTAACTAAAAGTTAACGTCAAAGAAAAAGTATGAATGCTCACAGCTGATTCCAGCTTCATGATGAATTCTCAATTTTCCATAGCTGCATTTATATCGCACGGAATTTTTTCATACAGTAAAAACATATTACGGAATTGCACAGTGGCACGATTGGACTGCCCATTGCATCGCTCCCATACATTGCCCAGCGCTGTGGAACAGTCCACTGAAGAACTCGATGAGATCAAAGGAAGATCGCTTCTCATCTTTACTTCGTTAGATTTGCCTTTCTTGGCTAGATAGCAATTTTTTAGTCGTGATGTTTCATCGACTTTAAATAATCCTTATTTATTCAACATAGGCACCATGAGACCTGTAAGGTCGCCTCTACAGTTCCAGTCGCGGTTGTCCGAAAGAAGCAAGGCACTGGTGATTTCGAGGTAAAGAGAGTTGAGGACAGCTGAAGCAGCGGAAAAGGGAATAGAATGAGAAAGAAAGCGAGATCAAGAATTAAAGAAGATAAAGATATTAAAGGTGGAAGTGAAAGGAGAGAACGGGAGAGCCACGCCGGCCATCCGCTTTGAGAGGGCGGCCGTGGCCGTCGAGTGGGCCGTTGCTCAGCTCAGGGGACAGTCGACTGTCTTCCTTGCAGCGAAAGCTATTCCGCATTCCGCAAACCGCAATCAGGTTTGTTGCCACTTCTCCTTATCTTTTTATATTCAAATTCAAATTTTTGGTACTAAATATTTGTTTACCAAAAATGGCTGTAATTGTTACCGAAATACATACCCACCTACGCATGACTGAGCCACATTACCACAAACTTCAAAACAAAATGAGGTTTTACTGTGTAGACAACCAATCTCAATCTAAACTTCGTTCCTGACCTGACTTTATTTCTCTCTAATATTTGATCTCATTGCAGATTGTGATTGAGAAGGGCCGTGGATGGTTCGGCTGGCCATGGATCGCCCTCGGATTTTCGTTGCTCCTCAACCTCATTCTCGTTGCTGTTTCTGTGCTTTTATGCGTCAACTGGCCTTCCGGCAAAACTGACTGGTTCCTGCGATTATCCTCTTTGCTTTACAAGTAAAAAAATTTTCAGCCGTGAATTCCGCAAAGAAGAAGAGACACAAGAAGGTATGGGGAAGCGGTGTATCTCTGCGGCAGTCTGTTTTCTGGTTGTTTGCCAAGAGAGGGGACCTCTTCTGGCTGAGTCTCTCTTGAGGCGGACATTGCGTCTTCGTGTTGTGTGCGGGGCGGGCCTGCATCCAGCCAAACTTATAAGATGGAGTAGAGCCGAGAACATTGCCTTCATCTTCATTCCCCATATTGCACAGTTCTGTGATAATCTTTAATTTCTTTCCATTTCTTAGTTGTCTGATCATAGTTGTTGTTATCATTAATATTGTTTCGTCTTCTAATGTGTAAGCAAAGTTCCATTGTTCCTGTAATGAAGCTGTCCAAGTCGACACAGCGCCGTCGACAACGCGACTCTGCCAACGTGCGCGAGCGAAGGAGGATGCACAGGTGGCTACCGTAGACCGCCCAGATATTATTTACTTTCTCTTTAAATCTATTTTGAAATATTATTTCAAATGAATAGCTTCAAAATGTAAGTAGTGATGCAGAATTACTACTTTTTGACATCTCTCTTTTGTGAACTGTGGCAAGAAGAAGTTATCGAAGGTAAGCTCGAATAGAGAAGTGAGAGGGAGGAGAGAAAAAGAGAGAGAGAGGGAGAATAAAAGAGAGAGAGAATAGAAGAGAGAGAGAGAGAAAATAGAAAAGAGAGAGAGAGAGAGAGAATTGAAAAGAGAGAGAGTATAGAAAAGAGAGAGAATTGAAGAGAGAGAGAGAGAAGAAATAGAAAAGAGAGAGAGAGAATTGAAAAGAGAGAGATAGAGGGGGAGAGATAGAATTCTACCTCTTCAGGCAGAAACGCTCCGCGAGGCAGTCGCTCAAATCCGTCGTCTCCAGACCTGCCTACGTGACGAAGCGCACGCGGAGAGATCAAAGGATACCGACGCGGAAGCGCGTGTCAGGGACGAGGCAGCCGCGTGCACTCCGCCACGTCAGATGGGCAGAGTCGCCTTCAACTAACGACATCGAGCAGAGTGGAGCAATTCGGTAAGACTTCCACGAGAAAAAGGGGTCGGACTAATAGTAAAGTAGTCTTTTTGTATCCAATCTGTAAAATGTTGCTTTACTTTAGACTTTCCAAACACCCATTATTTATTTGTCGTCCTGTATACTCTCTTTGGATATCTCTGCCTTTCTCGCCCTCACTCTATTCTCTCGCTGTCTATCTCTCTAATTCTCTATCTCTCCTAGTCTTTCTTTCTTCTTGTCGCTCTCTCTCTCTCTCGCATCCAGAGATTATATATTAATTCATCAGAAAAATTGATATTTTGAACCCTTAAGACTCTTTCAGGACATCAATTGGCGCCTTTCCTATAGCACCTTGTTGAGTTGGCCATCGGCGAAGGTGTCCAAATGAAATTGTGCGGCCATAAATCATCCATCCTTCATCGCCCTGTCCTTGATCTTCCTCTAAATGAAGTAGTCATCACTCATTTCCAAGAAGTGTTGTAATCGGTTTTGCTCTTTGTATTGCAGCGACTTTGTAATGACAGTTGTAATGACAACTCTTGTGAGGAAACGCAATGGATTCGCTTTCATTCAAGAGCTAAGGCAATATAAAAATAATGTCATCGTTACAAACTAAACTAATCACTAACAAATAATGTACTTATGATTACGGAATGAATGCTTTTCTCTCCTTCATCGTTTTATTTTACATTTTCAACGTCACCTTCTGTTCTTTTGCACAATCTGAACATTTGATGGATAAAAAAGAATACAAGTTCGCAAATTGTGAAAACGAAAATAATATCAAGAAATGGATACATGTCTAAGGAATTGTAAACAGTATTAGATTAATTTTTTTTCAATTCAAAAATTAATTTTAAGCTCATTCTTCTCCGAGAAGAAGAGAGAACAGCCGATGGAGGCAGAAGGTGATGGCTGACCTTGAAAAGGCACGCTCGCAGTTCCTTTCCAATTCATCTCTGGGTCTCTCTCTCTCTGTCTCTCTCTATCTCTTGCTTTCTCTCTCTCTCGCTTTCTATCTCTCATTCTCCCTCTCGCTTCCTCCACTCCCTCTATCGTCGTTCCTCCTGTCTCACTATCGCTTCACTCTTAATCAAATTCTTTCACGAGAATACCGTCAATTGCAAGTATTTTACTCTATGGTTTTGACATTCTCTGTCTCTCTCCGCCTCCCCCATCTCTCTTTCTCTCCTTCTCTCCTCTCACTGCATCTTTCGCCTTATTCATCTTTTTCTTCTTCACGCCATAATAGCAGCCAGCTACTCATGAGGGGTGCGACTTATTTTTGAGTGCACACCTTTATTTTTATTCTCACGCTCATTTTCTTGCTTCCTTATTGTAGAAAGAGAGAGAGAGAGAGAGAGAGAGAGAGAGAGAGAAAGAGAAAGAAAGTGAGAGAGAGAGAGAGAGTTGGAGAGAGAAGGGGAAAATAAAGAGAAAGAATAGAAGAGGGAAGGAGAGAAAGAGAGAGAGAATTGGATAGAGTAGGAGAGAAAGCGAGTGAAAGAATTTGTCAGAGAATAATTAAGAAAGGGAGAGAGAAAACAAATAGAGAGAAGAGAGAGAGAGACAGACAGAACTGTAAACAGAGTGCCGTGAAGTGAACATAAGAGGTCTCTTGCAGTGATTAGTAAACGGCCAAAACAAGTCTTGTCGAAGGCAAAGAGATTCCTCCACCCGCACGATGAAAAAAGGCCATTTACCAGCTCTAGAGCATCGCCTTCTTTGTCCTCGTCGTTTTTTTTGTTCCCTTGCGCCAATTCTCTTGTATTCAGTCTCTCTCTGTACGCACTGCCTCCTCTCTCTCTCTCTCTCTCTCTCTCTTTCTCTCTCTCTCGCGAACTTTCTCTCAGTACATCTCTGTTAATGCTGCACCGCTGGTTGCATCTGTGATTGTCTGACTGGCTAGCTACCTGCCTTCTTTATAGATGCTTCCAGATTAAACGCTGGTTTATTTTCCCTTAAATAATTAATACTCTCTCTCTCTACCTCTTTTTTTATCTGCCGTACAGACGCAATGATTCTCCCTTTAGTTGTCTCCCCTCCCTCTCTCTATCTCATTTCTTCTGTCTTTTTCTTGTCGCTCTTTCACTCTTGTTCTCTCTCTCTCTCTCTCTCTCTCTCTCTCTTGTTTCCATCTGATCCAATTGTCACTATCTTTTCCCTATTTCTTACTTGGTTTGCCTGGTTCTCAATACTTCTGCCGTGAACCAAGCCTCTCAGTCTATCTCCGTGGCGCTTTCCTTTTCTCTGATTCTTTCTGTTCCTTCACTTTGCACTCTCTCTCTCTTTCCTTCTTTTTCAATCGTGAAAAAGTGCAGGGGCGGTCAATTCTGAACTGCGCAGCATGATTGCCGACAAAGATAGCACCGTTTTACCTTTCTCTCCTTTTCTCTCTTTCGTACACTCTCTCTCACTCTCTCTCTCTCTCTTTCTCTCTCACTCTCGTTTTCGATCTCGCCCTCTCTCTCCACTTCCTTCATCCCCGCTACCTCTTCCTCCTTCGTTTCACTTGCAGAATGGCGCTGATAATGCAAACTCTCATTGCACTATTCTTTTAATTACTTATTATATTAAATCCTTCGATCCCTCTCAGCCGCTTTTTATCAAACTGAAACATAAATATTTTTTAAGTGGTGTAAACTAACCCACATCTTTGCCAGAGAGTACACTGTACTGTTTGAACCTTTCTCCCTCACTCTTCTTCTCCTGCTAATGCTGCCTTATTAAGCTTCCTTTTTGAGCATTCGTCACTGTTTTCTTATTCTTTCATTTCCGCCTCTTTGGCTCCGCTCTTCCGAATTAGTGTTCATTTTTTTTCTCTTTTACACTCATTTAAAGATTGCATCCTTTTTCTTCCCACTCTCCTTTTATTCTCTCTCCCTCTCCCCCTCTCCCTCTCCCTCCCTCTCCCTCTCCCTCTCTCCCTCTCCCTCTCTCCCTCTCCCTCTCCCTCTCCCTCTCCCTCTCTCCCTCTCCCTCTCTCCTCCTCTCCCACTTTTTCTCTCGCTCACATTATCTCCTATAACCTCGCTTTTGGGCATGTACAAATCTTTATATTTTAATCTACCGCTTAGTTCTCATTTCGCTGCTTGCCTGCATAATTTGCTGCCACGTCTCATTGTCAGCGTCATTCATATCTGTTAAAGTTTTTGGCAATAAGGATTTGTCGAAAGGTTTCAATCCTAACCAAAGCGTTCAGAATTCAGGAAAATTTCCCCAATATTAATAAAGCGCCAACAGTCAAAGCGACATACAAGAAAAGGATGAAAAACGTAATGAAAGCGGTATGCATAATTTTTGATGACGTCACTCTTTTGTAAACTCAATTAGCTCTGAAAATGGGGAGAAATGTGCGAGATTCAAGTTAAATAGAAGAGATCGTTCTAGGCATTTAGGAGATGCGGAAGTTGTACAGCAGTACATATGATTTTCAAGGGAAATATGATATAAAAAAGCTATCGGAAAAGGGGTGGCGGATTTAGGCGAACCCAGAACTAGCTAAGAGTGAGAGAGAGAAAGAGAGAAAGAGAGAAAGAGAGAGAGGAGACAGACGGAATGAGGGAGAGAGAGAGGAGACAGACGGATGAGGGCGAGAGAGAGAGGAGACAGACGGGAAGAGAGAGAGAGAGAGAGAGAGAGAGAAAGAGAGAGACTTGAATAAAAGAATAAATACGTATGTAGGTATAGAAGAGTGTAAAGGGCTGCCGATGAAGAAGTGAGAGCATTTAAGAGAGGATGTCAGTAAGACTCGAGCAGGGCCCTATTATGACCTGCCCTAGGAATTTTTTTTCAAATTTCTTCACCAAAATTGATTATAGTATACAACTCGACGTGGTGAACAAAATAGGCTGTATTTCAAAGGTGAAAAATGTTTTCCGCGCGAGACCCAGTACCGTAATCTTATAAATTCGATTGGTCATAAGTCGCTTCAAACTTATTATTAGACAACCATCGTGCTATCATTGGATAGCTGATTGAACGGGCTTTAATTTTGATCTTGGAAGATATTTTCTAAAAATTTGAATTTGTCCCTAAAACACGGACCTAAACATTTTCGAAGGTGGTTTTTACCGAAATTAAGTATTTTATGTTCATTTCGCTACAACCGCTCCTGGATAGGCTTAAAGTGCGTGAAATTTGCTACAACATATATCTCTTTCAAAAGAATTGAAGGTCTCGCTCTTAGGTTCCCAAACAACTGAACATGATCCTGTGTAAACTGTAACACCGCGCAAGCGCATTCTTCGATCCATAACTGCGCTCAATGTCAATATTACAAAATCGTAAGTATATCATCTAAGAGCTCTCACGGAGATCTTCAAATGTTACATACATTAATTTATTGAAAAGTTTCAATTTATATGGGAAATTTTGTTCTGTACAATTAGAAGGCTTAAAAAACTACTTTAAAAACATTTTCGCCTGTCGAAACATACATCGTAAGAAAGAGGATGAAATTTGCTACAAGGTGAACCTCTTTCAATGGAATTCCATGCATACGATCTTTTGTTATAAATCATAAAATTAGTGCCAGTAGCGTCGCTATCATTTTGCCCAAGAATTCACATTTTAGGTTATTCGAATTAGAATATTCCAATCCTTTTTTTCTACAGTTTTTCCATAAGGCCTGGTTATTTTACTCTTATGGCTTATAACAAAAGATCGTATGCATGGAATTCCATTGAAAGAGGTTCACCTTGTAGCCAATTTCATCCTCTTTCTTATGATGTATGTTTCGACAGGCGAAAATGTTTTTAAAGTAGTTTTTCAAGCCTTCTAATTGTACATAACGCAATTTCCCATATAAATTGAAACCTTTCAATAAATTAATGTATGTAACATTTGAAGATCTCCGTGAGAGCTCTTAGATGATATACTTACGATTTTGTAATATTGACATTGAGCGCAGTTATGGATCGAAGAATGCGCTTGCACGGTGTTACAGTTTACACAGGATCATGTTCAAGCGTTTGGGAACCTAAGAGCGAGACCTTCAATTCTTTTGAAAGAGATATATGTTGTAGCACATTTTACGTACTTTAAGCCTATCCAGGAGCGGTTGTAGCGAAATGAACATAAATACTTAATTTCGGTAAAAACCGCCTTCGAAAATGTTTAGGGCCGTGTTTTAGGGACAAATTCAAATTTTTAGAAAATATCTTCCAGATCAAAATTAAAGCCCGTTCAATCAGCTATCCAATGATTGCTCGATGGTTGTCTAATAATAAGTTTGAAGCGACTTATGACCAATCGAATTTATAAGATTACGGTACTGGGTCTCGCGCGGAAAAATTTTTTCACCTTTGAAATACAGCCTATTGTGTTCACCACGTCGAGTTGTATACTATAATCAATTTTGGTTAAGAAATTCGAACAAAAATTCCTAGGGCAGGCCTTGATCGAACGATACTGACAGGCTCTCTTAAAGATGAAAGCGTAATGAGCGAGTCGCGTGTCACATCAATAAAATGATCACAAACTATCCGGACACTTACTCTGCCGCGCATTTAAGAGAGCCTGTCTGAGAGACTCGACCATCACGGGACAGGGAACAAAAGTACCCTTTGATTCTAATTTCCTTAGTACAGTGTATGTAGGACCTAAATGGCTTCCCAAAACCGTTTTCAGAAAAAAATTTTTCTTAAATATTTCTACAGTATGCCCTGATAGACCAAAAATATTCAAATGAGCGTATTCATTGAAAGGGGTTCATCTTGTACCAAATTTCATCCTCTTTCTTATGATGTATGTTTGGACATGCGGAAAGTTTTTTGAAGTAGTTTTTTAAGCCTTCTAATTATACAGAACGAAATTTCCCATATAAATCAAAACTTTTCAATAACACTATGTATGTACCATTTGAAGATCTCCGTGAGAACTCTAAGATGATATACTTACGATTTTGAAAGATTAAGATTGAGCGTAGTTATGGATCAATGAATGCGCTCGCACTGTGCCTCGGCGACCTAAAATGCGCCATTTTGACCGACTCGCACGCATTTTTCCCGTGCTGCCGTGCCTTTCCGGAAAGACATTCACTTTAAGAATAATTATTTTAGAGGTAACACACCACGCTCTTTCACATGGTGGGTTCGGTTTTTTAACATGAGGGGTTTGCAGTGCCCGAAATGGACCAGTCAAAACACATTTTTGCCAAAATGACCACTATAATGAAGATTTCATAAAAATGTTTATATGGTTGTTTTGTGCCCTATTAGACAAGGAATCGAACAAATGTTTCAAAATTGAGATCGGTCGCCATTGAACAGAGTTACGCTCATTTGAATATTTTTGGTCTATGCCATTTAGGTCCTACACACGCTGTGTTGAGGAAATTAGAATCAAAGAGTACTTTTGTTCCCTGTCCTTTTACAATTGGGCATGGTCGAGTCTCTCAGATTGGCTCTCTTAATCTGTCCAAAGTTTGCAACATGTTCGAAAAAATCTTGTTTTGAACATGTTCACAACAGAAAAATTGCCAAATTGCCCGCCTATCTTAATACATATGTGTTCCGAACAAGTATCCAGCTTGTGATCACTTATGGTTAATCGCTTGTGTGCACTTCCTGTTTTGAACTTGTTCTCAACCTTTGAAAACAACGCCAATGTTGCGAACAAGTGTTACGAACATTTTTCAAACTTTAGACAGATTGAATGCGCGGCTGCTCTATATTATTAACCTCGCTAGTTGAAACGGACAATTTGCAATCCGTTTCAGAGTTGCATGCTGAAAACCTTCTTTCTTCTCCAAAGTGGAGCCATTAAAAAGAGTGTCTATAAAGAAAAAAAATATTTGGTTCCATTGTGATAATGAGAAAAGCTGGAGAGAAAAAGAGAGATGGAAAGAAGGAGAGCAATAGAGGAAAAGAGAGAGAGAGAGAGAGAGAGAGAGAGCGAGAAGAGAGAGAGACAGAGAGAAGAGAGAGAGAGAGAGAGAGAGAGAGAGAGAGAGGACAGATAGCAACGGTTTGTCTCTAAGTTCTAACTTCCGCGTTGCAATACGCCGCGAACATTTCTTCGTTCATGTTCATAACTGTGGAGTACACTTGCACTTTGTAGGATATGATTTCCGAAAGAGAAACTTTGAAGTTTCACTTATTTAATTCATCATCACGATTTCAGCCGCACTGCTCGTTTTAGTTGGTCTATCCTCCATATGTATCTCTATTCGTTTCCACTCGCTTCTCTCTCATTCTCCATCTCAAGACCTCGTTCTTTCCCCTCTTTCTCTCACTGTCTCATGCACATCATTGTCATTCACCTTTTTTCATGTTTTATGATCCATAAGCTCAGCCATGATTCTGTGCCTCAATCCACTGACTCTAGGTGTAAAGTTCTATAAAATGTTAAATCTATTGAATATAAGAAAATTACGATTTTTCATTGATCCTTAATGACAACAAATGTATCTGATCTATCGATTGTTTTCGCCGCGTAATTATTTCTGAGTTCGCTCTTTCACGAGGAGGGCTGCTCTCTCAGTGTCTCCTTCGCCTTAACGCACTTTGCTTGCCGGCAATTAAGCTCTGTTTGTTCCATATTTTCAAGTCTTCTGTCTCTCTTCCGCGTCTCGTCTTTCTTCTTTTTCTCGCTACTTGATCCTGCTCTTGTTAATCACTGAATCTCACTCTCCCTCACTTTCCTCCCTCTCTTTCTCTCTCCCTATCTCTCCCTCACTCTCTCCCTCTCTCTTCCCTCTCTCCCCTCCCTCTCTCTATCCCATCATTTCTCCTCTGCTTCTCATCCGTCTCGCATTGCTAATTCGATTGCCTGCGAGGAATGCGTTGATGTGTCCGCTGGTTTCGTGCTGCCTTCTCAGACAAGGCTCATTTTTATCTTTTTCTCCGCCTCTCTCTCTCCCTTCCTTTCTCTCTTAATTTTTGTTATTTTCTTTTGCTGTCTTCCGCCTTCTCTCTCATTTACTCTCTCTCCCTCATACATTCCCCAGTGCTAATGATCAGACCCTCTCCCCTACTCCACCTCCCCCACTCCTCCCTCACTCGATTCACCCCAACGGCAGCGCCCTTCACCTGCACTCTCCCCCTCTCCCCCTCCTCGAACTTTCTCCCCTTTCCGCGTTCCATAACGATAGAACGCCGTTTGCACGTTTTATACATCGGCCATTGCTGCGGATCTTCGTCTCTCCTTTGTGTCAGAAATCAGCCAGATCAACCCTTCCCTTACTGAACCTCCTCCTGAAAGCGTTCTACGATTGGAGGAGGATTTCTTCGGAATAAGCGAAGCGAAGAGCACAGAAGCCAGCATTCTTCTGGCGAAGTTCTCTTCGAATTCCCACTGCAGCTACGACTTTTGCCATCTGGAGATCTTCGTACTAAGGCCTAGAGACGCTTCCTCGTGTCTTCTTCTTCTGCCAATGCGCTGTCCGTCGATGTGCGGCGAGTGAGCGTGGTGCGATTTTTATTATGTCTTTATAATTTTTTGCTTTGTTTATTTAGGAAAATCGCTAAAACCGCTAGAATTTGAATTTTTAAAAGTCAAAGAATTTGTGCTTGATTCTCAGGAAATGCAAAGGATGGATTACGACGTCGAAGCGGGCCCGTCAGCGGAGCCGGCAATGACAGAGACTCCCGCCGTAGGCAAGAGCACGTCTCCGAAGGGGTCGGCGAGCTACTCGAGAAGAGACTCCGAAGAGGGAGAAGCTGGACACGCTCTTGCAGCTGATCAAGAAAAGGACACAGAGGAACTACAGCAGACGGATCCTCTTCTCGGCAATGGAGAAGCGCCTACGGACCACACGAAAAGTTAGAATCGCGCATATCTTTCTTCTTTACTTTTTTATACTTATTTATTTTTTTTATAATAAAAGTTATTATTCTGTAGATTTACAAGCTTAAAGCGATACTAAAAAAGGTGTGAGGGTTTGGGGAAGTATTTCTTTCCATACTGTATACTCTATACCCTTGTAAAAAAAATCTTATCATTAACAGAAAGAGAAGCTACATATCAATGCATTGTGCCTAGCTCCAGAGGATATTAGTAATTCATTCCCTGGGGTCAGAGGGGTCGCTCACTCCTGCCACTGCTTGGCTCTGCCGGTGCCTCGGTCGACGCAGGCGCTTCGGACGCGCAACGCGCGAGTCGTAGCGCTTTCCACGAGGAAAGATCTCGTAGATGTAATAGGCGACGGCTCCGATGAAGATGTTCGTGAAGATGGCCAGAGAAAGCGATGCCATGGGGAGTTGAAGGATCTGGAAAGGAGCAGGTGGAGAGAGAGAGAGAGAGAGAGTGAAAAGAGATAGAGAAAGAGCGAGCAGAGAGACACTTAGTAAAATTATGAAAAACAGTTCAAATACTCATATTTTTCCTACGGAAATAAAGCTCAAGAATACTTGGGATTAGTTGCACAGCATAAGAAAATCCTTTTATTAAGGATTTGGGCGCGGAGGCGTCTCTTGGTAACGTAAAAAAAAAGAAGCAAACGGTTTAGACTTCCCCCAGGAAACAAAGGAACAACAGGGGGCTCTCCACACAACGCATTCTTGAATTCCCAGCTACATACATTGAAAGTGAAGAGAGAAGCAGCCTCTTTCTGCTGTCTCGTAAGAAGAGAATGGGTAGAGGTGTAAAACGATAAATTCATCATTATGCAAACGAAGGTTATGATTTGCCATGTTGTAATTCGTTTTCGATAGAATGGGACATTTTTGAGGATTCCAGAATAAATGACAAAAATTCGTGAATTGCTCAATTAAATGAGATCTCGTTTAGCAAATAAATAATAATAACCAGAAAAGTTCAATTAACAGTGGATACGTTCTCGGGGTAGCTCCCGGGTAATCAGGGGTATCATCTACAGCTGTTTTCTTTCAGAAAACGGCATGGCTCGCCTGGCTCCACTGAAGCATCAAATAGAGCGGACGCGGCAGTCGCTGAGGACGCAGTGGCAGGAGCTGTGGAGAGATCTCAGCGACCGCCGGCGTATCTTCTCTTTATTTACTTTTTATAATTTTTTTTTTTCAAAACGTAGGATATATTTTATTTTAAAAATTTTTTTCAGAATTATATTTTTACAGAAATGCGCTTCAAGTGGCCGCTTCATACTCCGATGGAGGTTCACAAAATTTTTCCTTTATGTCTTCTTCTAAGTATATATTTTTCGTTTCGCTTATTTTCCGTCTGTCAGAAATGAGATTGTGTTTGAGCCCATGTAGTCTGCTGGAATGGCCCTGAATTCCTTCTCTCCCTGTCACAATCCGCAGGTGCACGAACTCGTCGGCGCGGAGCGCTTCGATTCGTCGAATCCGAAGTATTTCATTCCCGTCTGCCAAGGCGTCTCCGCCATCCCCGCCACTCCTTCGTGGTACACAATTCATTAATATTAATTGTCTATTGATAAGACTATTTTCTTTTGGTATGTACACATAGAACATATCAGCTCCGTATTTTTTTATTTAAAAAAATTAAAATTTAAGGCACAATTGAAGTTGACTGATTAATCGAGTGCACGAGCGCTTTTGATATCTTGAGGGCGTTGATGGTGTGTATGGTGGAATGCGTGTTCGGCCTGCTGTGCTTCTGCCTCAACGTCCTCCACTTTGCAATGCACGTTCCTTTCTATCCGGATAAGGTTAGCCAAGTTTTTTGATCTCCCGTTAACGTTTTATACGTTTTATTTCATTTTTCTGATCATAAAAATAAATAAATGGATAATCGAATCGATAACAGGCGCTGCCTCTTTTATCCTCGTCGTCACCCTTCTTCAGCTCTCCATTTTCTTTGCATTCAAGGTTCCATGCTATAAATTTAATTTAAAATGTCGCTTTATATCCTCACCCACCGCTCTTCCCGGCATAATCTCTTCTCTCCTTTCTCTCTCTCTCTCTCTCTCACTCTCTCTCTCTCACTCTCCCTCTCTCTCTCCTCTCTCTCTCATTCTCTCTCCCCTCTCTCTCTTTCTCTCGTTCTCTCTCCCTCTCACCTCTCAGGTTCTATTCGTGATCTCTCTGGTGGAGCGTCGTGCCCGTCTCCTCCACGTGCAGCTGATCTTCCAGTACACAACCTGCGTCTTTCTCCTCCTCGACGCTTCCTTCGCGCTCTCCGCTGACTTCGGCGGCTACGATGAACAGGTTTCTTTTTTATTTATATATTTTGAAAAGCTATTTTACATTTTTTTGTTTTTTCATTTCTCTTTTATATTCATAGGTAAATTCACTAAAATTGACGGTTGAAAAAATTTTATGACATTACACATAATAGATTTCTGGAACAACATGATAGTTTAGAGAAATGTATCATAGAAAATATGCTGAAAAATCTTACCGAATGAAGGAAATGCGGTAAATCAAAGAGCGCAGCTTCCCTTGATCTGAAAATGCCCGCTAGAGACCTGCATGTTTCATGGATGCTCTCTTTTCCTCGTAAGACTAGGAAAGTGTTTGTTGTGTGAGGTTCTGTACGCGGCGCGGAACCCGTTGCTGATCCGCGTGGTCGCCCTCCTCTCGCTCGTCTTCTTCTTCGTTCAGATCGCACTCCGACTCATCACCGCACAAGTCTACAACTTCATGAACGACACGCGCATATTCAAGTTGGCAGTATTCTCAATCTCATTCTCCCCCTCCCTTTTTCTATGCTTTTCTCACTCACCTTTCGTCCATTACTCACTTCTTCACTCTTTCTCTGTTACTACTCTTCCTCTTCTCATTTTTTGTTTGATATATTTTTTTTTAATTTTCCAATCACTCGACCCGAACATTTTTCTTATCTATTTTATTAACACCATTTTTTTCCTGTACACATTTCCCTCTCATCGTGCGCTCTTTCAATGTTGCATTGTCTTCTTTAGAACGCAATCCTTCATTGAAAAGTGCGCGCGTGATTAGCTGACTAATTGTTTTGTGTGCATCTTCGAGCACTTTCGACATATCCAGCTCGCTCCTGCTGCTCATCCAATTAAGAATACAGAGGGAGAGAGAAAGCGAGAGAGAGAAAGTGAGAAAGAGAAAGCGAGAGAGAGAGAGTGAGAGTGAGAAAGCGAGAGAGAGAGAGAGAGAGAGAGAGAGAGAAAGCGAGGGAGAGGAGAGAGAGGGAGAGAGAGAGCAGCAGCAGCAGCAGCAGAAATCGGTGAAGCGTGCACTAGTTGATTGATTACGAGATTTGATTGGTGCATTCTTTTATCAACTAGAAATCAAAAAGCAATAACGAGGAACGGGGAGAAGATAGATAAATAGAGAGAGAGAAAGAGAGAGAGAGAAAGAGAGAGAGAAAGAGAGAGAGAGAGACAGAGAGAGGAAGAGATAGAGAGATAAGGGGGATATGAAATCAAATGAAAAGGAGAAGACTGATTGGAGTGGAAGCGAATGTGAAGGAAGTAATGCGTGGCCATCTTCGTACTCGACAACACAAAGCAAAGAAACATTTTATGCTATTGTGTACAGCAACGAAGTTGTTTTCAGTCTTTTCTTTATATAACCCATGATTGGGAGTAATCTTTCCAGTTGTTTTAGTTCTCCTACCTCACCGCCTTTATCTATCTCTTTTATTCACTCTCTTTCTCTTAATTCTCACTCTCCATCATTCCTTTTCCACTTTCTATCTCTTTCTTTCTCGCTGTCTATCTCATCATTCTCTCTCTCTCTCACTCTCCCTCTCTTTCTCTCTCTTTCTCTCTCTCCTGGAAGAGAGTGATGCCCTTCCACCCAGGCAGGCTCTCTACAACTCCGGCTGGCGCTATCGGAAGCGTCTCTTCTTCTCGTACTGCTCAATCATGCACGAGGAACTCAAGGCCGAGAGGGACAAGTTCTCTAGAATACTACTATTTTTTGTCAATTTATTACTTTACATTATTCATCTTTATTTAAGAAATATGCCTTATTTCGCTGTCAGCCAGCACTAATGATGTTCTTTCTCTCCTTGACTATCTCTCTCTTACCCTGCCTGTATTTATCTCTCTCTCTCTATCTCTCTCTCTTTCTCCTTTTCAGCATGCCCTGGAAGAAAGATGAATCGCGTGAAGCGGGAGACGGAGCAGCGCTTCCGCGACTTGCAGCATCGAACAACATCACCCTCATCGCTGTCAGCGACAAGGACGAGGGCACTGACCTGACGCTGCGGAGAGATGTCAGTCAGAGCCTCTCTCACCTTCTCTCTCTCTCTCTCTCTC
>CALZFC010000309.1:0-81332 GCA_945643635.1 Allodiplogaster sudhausi | reverse complement strand
CCCGAACCTAGTAGCATCGGCCAAGTCGGCCGAGTTGAATAAATCTTCGGCCAAGTCGGCCAAGTTCTTTAAATACTTGAGGACACCGATTCTAAGTATTATAGGCGTATCTACGTAAAATTTGACTAACTTTACCCATAAATCTAGCGGTTTCATCATGTGTTAATATATCTCTGCTTCGATGAATAGGTGGTCATTGTTACATCAACCTCCAAAAGTCGATTTCTTAAATACTTGAGGACATGAATACAAAGTATTACAGGCATATTCTACTTAAAATGGCTAAGTTTACCCCAAATCTGGAAGATAGCCCCAGTATTCATGAAGATTGAGGTCCCCGAACCTAGTAGCATCGGCCAAGTCGGCCGAGTTGAATAAATCTTCGCCAAGTCGGCCAAGTTCTTTAAATACTTGAGGACACCGATTCTAAGTATTATAGGCGTATTCTACGTAAAATTTGACTAACTTTACCCCATAAATCTAGCGGTTTCATCATGTGTTAATATATCTCTGCTTCGATGAATAGGTGGTCATTGTTACATCAACCTCCAAAAGTCGATTTCTTAAAATACTTGAGGGCATGAATACAAAGTATTACAGGCATATTCTACTTGACCCCACAAATCTGGAAGATAGCCCCAGTATTCATGAAGATTGAGGTCCCCGAACCTAGTAGCATCGGCCAGTGGCCGAGTTGAATAAATCTTCGGCCAAGTCGGCCAAGTTCTTTAAATACTTGAGGACACCGATCTAAGTATTATAGGCTATTCTACGTAAAATTTGACTAATTTACCCCATAAATCTAGCGCGTTTCATCATGTGTTAATATATATCCCTGCTTCGATGAATAGGTGGTCATTGTTACATCAACCTCCAAAAGTCGATTTCTTAAAATACTTGAGACATGAATACAAAGTATTACAGGCATATTCTACTTGACCCACAAATCTGGAAGATAGCCCCAGTATTCATGAAGATTGAGGTCCCCGAACTAGTAGCATCGGCCAAGTCGGCCGAGTTGAATAAATCTTCGGCCAAGTCGGCCAAGTTCTTTAAATACTTGAGACACCGATTCTAAGTATTATAGGCGTATTCTACGTAAAATTTGACTAACTTTACCATAAATCTAGCGGTTTCATCATGTGTTAATATATCTCTGCTTCGATGAATAGTGGTCATTGTTACATCAACCTCCAAAAGTCGATTTCTTTAATACTTGAGGACATGAATACAAAGTATTACAGGCATATTCTACTTAAATTTGACTAAGTTTACCCCACAAATCTGGAAGATAGCCCCAGTATTCATGAAGATTGAGGTCCCCGAACCTAGTAGCATCGGCCAAGTCGGCCGAGTTGAATAAATCTTCGGCCAAGTCGGCCAAGTTCTTTAAATACTTGAGGACACCGATTCTAAGTATTATAGGCGTATTCTACGTAAAATTTGACTAACTTTACCCCATAAATCTAGCGGTTTCATCATGTGTTAATATATCTCTGCTTCGATGAATAGGTGGTCATTGTTACATCAACCTCCAAAAGTCGATTTCTTTAAATACTTGAGGACATGAATACAAAGTATTACAGGCATATTCTACTTAAAATTGACTAAGTTTACCCCACAAATCTGGAAGATAGCCCCAGTATTCATGAATTGAGGTCCCACCTAGTAGCATCGGCCAAGTCGGCCGAGTTGAATAAATCTTCGGCCAAGTCGGCCAAGTTCTTTAAATACTTGAGGACACCGATTCTAAGTATTATAGGCGTATTCTACGTAAAATTTGACTAACTTTACCCCATAAATCTAGCGGTTTCATCATGTGTTAATATATCTCTGCTTCGATGAATAGGTGGTCATTGTTACATCAACCTCCAAAGTCGATTTCTTTAAATACTTGAGGACATGAACAAAGTATTACAGGCATATTCTACTTAAAATTTGACTATTTTACCCACAAATCTGGAAGATAGCCCCAGTATTCATGAAGATTGAGGTCCCCGAACCTAGTAGCATCGGCCAAGTCGGCCGAGTTGAATAAATCTTCGGCCAAGTCGGCCAAGTTCTTTAAATACTTGAGGACACCGATTCTAAGTATTATAGGCGTATTCTACGTAAAATTTGACTAACTTTACCCCATAAATCTAGCGGTTTCATCATGTGTTAATATATCTCTGCTTCGATGAATAGGTGGTCATTGTTACATCAACCTCCAAAAGTCGATTTCTTAAAATACTTGAGGACATGAATACAAAGTATTACAGGCATATTCTACTTAAAATTGGCTAAGTTTACCCCACAAATCTGGAAGATAGCCCCAGTATTCATGAAGATTGAGGTCCCCGAACCTAGTAGCATCGGCCAAGTCGGCCGAGTTGAATAAATCTTCGGCCAAGTCGGCCAAGTTCTTTAAATACTTGAGGACACCGATTCTAAGTATTATAGGCGTATTCTACGTAAAATTTGACTAACTTTACCCCATAAATCTAGCGGTTTCATCATGTGTTAATATATCTCTGCTTCGATGAATAGGTGGTCATTGTTACATCAACCTCCAAAAGTCGATTTCTTTAAATACTTGAGGACATGAATACAAAGTATTACAGGCATATTCTACTTTTGACCCCACAAATCTGGAAGATAGCCCCAGTATTCATGAAGATTGAGGTCCCCGAACCTAGTAGCATCGGCCAGTCGGCCGAGTTGAATAAATCTTCGGCCAAGTCGGCCAAGTTCTTTAAATACTTGAGGACACCGATTCTAAGTATTATAGGCGTATTCTACGTAAAATTTGACTAACTTTACCCCATAAATCTAGCGGTTTCATCATGTGTTAATATATCTCTGCTTCGATGAATAGGTGGTCATTGTTACATCAACCTCCAAAAGTCGATTTCTTAAATACTTGAGGACATGAATACAAAGTATTACAGGCATATTCTACTTACTTGACCCCACAAATCTGGAAGATAGCCCCAGTATTCATGAAGATTGAGGTCCCCGAACCTAGTAGCATCGGCCAAGTCGGCCGAGTTGAATAAATCTTCGGCCAAGTCGGCCAAGTTCTTTAAATACTTGAGGACACCGATTCTAAGTATTATAGGCGTATTCTACGTAAAATTTGACTAACTTTACCCCATAAATCTAGCGGTTTCATCATGTGTTAATATATCTCTGCTTCGATGAATAGGTGGTCATTGTTACATCAACCTCCAAAAGTCGATTTCTCTTAAAATACTTGAGGACATGAATACAAAGTATTTACAGGCATATTCTACTTAAAATTTGACTAAGTTTACCCCACAAATCTGGAAGATAGCCCCAGTATTCATGAAGATTGAGGTCCCCGAACCTAGTAGCATCGGCCAAGTCGGCCGAGTGAATAAATCTTCGGCCAAGTCGGCCAAGTTCTTTAAATACTTGAGGACACCGATTCTAAGTATTATAGGCGTATTCTACGTAAATTTTACTAACTTTACCCCATAAATCTAGCGGTTTCATCATGTGTTAATATATCTCTGCTTCGATGAATAGGTGGTCATTGTTACATCAACCTCCAAAAGTCGATTTCTTAAATACTTGAGGACATGAATACAAAGTATTACAGGCATATTCTACTTAAAATTTGACTAAGTTTACCCCACAAATCTGGAAGATAGCCCCAGTATTCATGAAGATTGAGGTCCCCGAACCTAGTAGCATCGGCCATCGGCCGAGTTGAATAAATCTTCGGCCAAGTCGGCCAAGTTCTTTAAATACTTGAGGACACCGATTCTAAGTATTATAGGCGTATTCTACGTAAAATTTGACTAACTTTACCCATAAATCTAGCGGTTTCATCATGTGTTAATATATCTCTGCTTCGATGAATAGGTGGTCATTGTTACATCAACCTCCAAAAGTCGATTTCTTTAAATACTTGAGGACATGAATACAAAGTATTACAGGCATATTCTACTTAAAATTTGACTAAGTTTATGCCCAAATCTGGAAGATAGCCCCAGTATTCATGAAGATTGAGGTCCCCGAACCTAGTAGCATCGGCCAAGTCGGCCGAGATGAATAAATCTTCGGCCAAGTCGGCCAAGTTCTTTAAATACTTGAGACACCGATTCTAAGTATTATAGGCGTATTCTACGTAAAATTTGACTAACTTTACCCCATAAATCTAGCGGTTTCATCATGTGTTAATATATCTCTGCTTCGATGAATAGGTGGTCATTGTTACATCAACCTCCAAAAGTCGATTTCTTAAAATACTTGAGGACATGAATACAAAGTATTACAGGCATATTCTACTTAAATTTGGCTAAGTTTACCCACAAATCTGGAAGATAGCCCCAGTATTCATGAAGATTGAGGTCCCCGAACCTAGTAGCATCGGCCAAGTCGGCCGAGTTGAATAAATCTTCGGCCAAGTCGCCAAGTTCTTTAAATACTTGAGGACACCGATTCTAAGTATTATAGGCGTATTCTACGTAAAATTTGACTAACTTTACCCCATAAATCTAGCGGTTTCATCATGTGTTAATATATCTCTGCTTCGATGAATAGGTGGTCATTGTTACATCAACCTCCAAAAGTCGATTTCTTAAATACTTGAGGACATGAATACAAAGTATTACAGGCATATTCTACTTGACCCCACAAATCTGGAAGATAGCCCCAGTATTCATGAAGATTGAGGTCCCCGAACTAGTAGCATCGGCCAAGTCGGCCGAGTTGAATAAATCTTCGGCCAAGTCGGCCAAGTTCTTTAAATACTTGAGGACACCGATTCTAAGTATTATAGGCGTATTCTACGTAAAATTTGACTAACTTTACCCCATAAATCTAGCGGTTTCATCATGTGTTAATATATCTCCTGCTTCGATGAATAGGTGGTCATTGTTACATCAACCTCCAAAAGTCGATTTCTTAAAATACTTGAGGCATGAATACAAAGTATTACAGGCATATTCTACTTGACCCCACAAATCTGGAAGATAGCCCCAGTATTCATGAAGATTGAGGTCCCCGAACCTAGTAGCATCGGCCAAGTCGGCCGAGTTGAATAAATCTTCGGCCAAGTCGGCCAAGTTCTTTAAATACTTGAGGACACCGATTCTAAGTATTATAGGCGTATTCTACGTAAAATTTGACTAACTTTACCCCATAAATCTAGCGGTTTCATCATGTGTTAATATATCTCTGCTTCGATGAATAGGTGGTCATTGTTACATCAACCTCCAAAAGTCGATTTCTTTAAATACTTGAGGACATGAATACAAAGTATTACAGGCATATTCTACTTAAAATTTGACTAAGTTTACCCCACAAATCTGGAAGATAGCCCCAGTATTCATGAAGATTGAGGTCCCCGAACCTAGTAGCATCGGCAAGTCGGCCGAGATGAATAATCTTCGGCCAAGTCGGCCAAGTTCTTTAAATACTTGAGGACACCGATTCTAAGTATTATAGGCGTATTCTACGTAAAATTTGACTAACTTTACCCCATAAATCTAGCGGTTTCATCATGTGTTAATATATCTCTGCTTCGATGAATAGGTGGTCATTGTTACATCAACCTCCAAAAGTCGATTTCTTTAAATACTTGAGGACATGAATACAAAGTATTACAGGCATATTCTACTTGACTACCCACAAATCTGGAAGATAGCCCCAGTATTCATGAAGATTGAGGTCCCCGAACTAGTAGCATCGGCCAAGTCGGCCGAGTTGAATAAATCTTCGGCCAAGTCGGCCAAGTTCTTTAAATACTTGAGGACACCGATTCTAAGTATTATAGGCGTATTCTACGTAAAATTTGACTAACTTTACCCATAAATCTAGCGGTTTCATCATGTGTTAATATCTCTGCTTCGATGAATAGGTGGTCATTGTTACATCAACCTCCAAAAGTCGATTTCTTAAATACTTGAGGACATGAATACAAGTATTACAGGCATATTCTACTTAAAATTGGCTAAGTTTACCCCACAAATCTGGAAGATAGCCCCAGTATTCATGAAGATTGAGGTCCCCGAACCTAGTAGCATCGGCCAAGTCGGCCGAGTTGAATAAATCTTCGGCCAAGTCGGCCAAGTTCTTTAAATACTTGAGGACACCGATTCTAAGTATTATAGGCGTATTCTACGTAAAATTTGACTAACTTTACCCCATAAATCTAGCGGTTTCATCATGTGTTAATATATCTCTGCTTCGATGAATAGGTGGTCATTGTTACATCAACCTCCAAAAGTCGATTTCTTAAAATACTTGAGGACATGAATACAAAGTATTACAGGCATATTCTACTTAAAATTGGCTAAGTTTACCCACAAATCTGGAAGATAGCCCCAGTATTCATGAAGATTGAGGTCCCCGAACCTAGTAGCATCGGCCAAGTCGGCCGAGTTGAATAAATCTTCGGCCAAGTCGGCCAAGTTCTTTAAATACTTGAGGACACCGATTCTAAGTATTATAGGCGTATTCTACGTAAAATTTGACTAACTTTACCCCATAAATCTAGCGGTTTCATCATGTGTTAATATATCTCTGCTTCGATGAATAGGTGGTCATTGTTACATCAACCTCCAAAAGTCGATTTCTTAAATACTTGAGGACATGAATACAAAGTATTACAGGCATATTCTACTTGAAAATTGGAAGTTACCCCCAAATTCTGAGATAGAGCCCCAGTAACATGTAGATTGAGGTCCCCGAACCTAGTAGCATCGGCCAAGTCGGCCGAGTTGAATAAATCTTCGGCCAAGTCGGCCAAGTTCTTTAAATACTTGAGGACACCGATTCTAAGTATTATAGGCGTATTCTACGTAAAATTTGACTAACTTTACCCCATAAATCTAGCGGTTTCATCATGTGTTATATATCTCTGCTTCGATGAATAGGTGGTCATTGTTACATCAACCTCCAAAAGTCGATTTCTTAAAATACTTGAGGACATGAATACAAAGTATTACAGGCATATTCTACTTGACCCCACAAATCTGGAAGATAGCCCCAGTATTCATGAAGATTGAGGTCCCCGAACCTAGTAGCATCGGCCAAGTCGGCCGAGTTGAATAAATCTTCGGCCAAGTCGCCAAGTTCTTTAAATACTTGAGGACACCGATTCTAAGTATTATAGGCGTATTCTACGTAAAATTTGACTAACTTTACCCCATAAATCTAGCGGTTTCATCATGTGTTAATATATCTCTGCTTCGATGAATAGGTGGTCATTGTTACATCAACCTCCAAAAGTCGATTTCTTAAAATACTTGAGGACATGAATACAAAGTATTACAGGCATATTCTACTTAAAATTTGGCTAAGTTTACCCCACAAATCTGGAAGATAGCCCCAGTATTCATGAAGATTGAGGTCCCCGAAACTAGTAGCATCGGCCAAGTCGGCCGAGTTGAATAAATCTTCGGCCAAGTCGGCCAAGTTCTTTAAATACTTGAGGACACCGATTCTAAGTATTATAGGCGTATTCTACGTAAAATTTGACTAACTTTACCCATAAATCTAGCGGTTTCATCATGTGTTAATATATCTCTGCTTCGATGAATAGGTGGTCATTGTTACATCAACCTCCAAAGTCGATTTCTTAAATACTTGAGGACATGAATACAAAGTATTACAGGCATATTCTACTTAATTTGGCTAAGTTTACCCCACAAATCTGGAAGATAGCCCCAGTATTCATGAAGATTGAGGTCCCCGAACCTAGTAGCATCGGCCAAGTCGGCCGAGTCGGCCAAGTTCTTTAAATACTTGAGGACACCGATTCTAAGTATTATAGGCGTATTCTACGTAAAATTTGACTAACTTTACCCCATAAATCTAGCGGTTTCATCATGTGTTAATATATCTCTGCTTCGATGAATAGGTGGTCATTGTTACATCAACCTCCAAAAGTCGATTTCTTAAAATACTTGAGGACATGAATACAAAGTATTACAGGCATATTCTACTTAAAATTTGACTAAGTTTACCCCACAAATCTGGAAGATAGCCCCAGTATTCATGAAGATTGAGGTCCCCGAACCTAGTAGCATCGGCCAAGTCGGCCGAGTTGAATAAATCTTCGGCCAAGTCGGCCAAGTTCTTTAAATACTTGAGGACACCGATTCTAAGTATTATAGGCGTATTCTACGTAAAATTTGACTAACTTTACCCCATAAATCTAGCGGTTTCATCATGTGTTAATATATCTCTGCTTCGATGAATAGGTGGTCATTGTTACATCAACCTCCAAAGTCGATTTCTTAAAATACTTGAGGACATGAATACAAATTTACAGGCATATTCTACTTAAAATTGGCTAAGTTTACCCCACAAATCTGGAAGATAGCCCCAGTATTCATGAAGATTGAGGTCCCCGAACCTAGTAGCATCGTCGCCGAATTTGGCCAAGTCGAAGTTCTTTAAATACTTGAGGACACCGATTCTAAGTATTATAGGCGTATTCTACGTAAAATTTGACTAACTTTACCCCATAAATCTAGCGGTTTCATCATGTGTTAATATATCTCTGCTTCGATGAATAGGTGGTCATTGTTACATCAACCTCCAAAAGTCGATTTCTTAAAATACTTGAGGACATGAATACAAAGTATTACAGGCATATTCTACTTAAAATTTGGCTAAGTTTACCCCACAAATCTGGAAGATAGCCCCAGTATTCATGAAGATTGAGGTCCCCGAACCTAGTAGCATCGGCCAAGTCGGCCGAGTTGAATAAATCTTCGGCCAAGTCGGCCAAGTTCTTTAAATACTTGAGGACACCGATTCTAAGTATTATAGGCGTATTCTACGTAAAATTTGACTACTTTACCCCATAAATCTAGCGGTTTCATCATGTGTTAATATATCTCTGCTTCGATGAATAGGTGGTCATTGTTACATCAACCTCCAAAAGTCGATTTCTTAAAATACTTGAGGACATGAATACAAAGTATTACAGGCATATTCTACTTAAAATTTGACTAAGTTTACCCCACAAATCTGGAAGATAGCCCCAGTATTCATGAAGATTGAGGTCCCCGAACCTAGTAGCATCGGCCAAGTCGGCCGAGTTGAATAAATCTTCGGCCAAGTCGGCCAAGTTCTTTAAATACTTGAGGACACCGATTCTAAGTATTATAGGCGTATTCTACGTAAAATTTGACTAACTTTACCCCATAAATCTAGCGGTTTCATCATGTGTTAATATATCTCTGCTTCGATGAATAGGTGGTCATTGTTACATCAACCTCCAAAAGTCGATTTCTTAAAATACTTGAGGACATGAATACAAAGTATTACAGGCATATTCTACTTAAATTTGGCTAAGTTTACCCCACAAATCTGGAAGATAGCCCCAGTATTCATGAAGATTGAGGTCCCCGAACCTAGTAGCATCGGCCAAGTCGGCCGAGTTGAATAAATCTTCGGCCAAGTCGGCCAAGTTCTTTAAATACTTGAGGACACCGATTCTAAGTATTATAGGCGTATTCTACGTAAAATTTGACTAACTTTACCCCATAAATCTAGCGGTTTCATCATGTGTTAATATATCTCTGCTTCGATAATAGGTGGTCATTGTTACATCAACCTCCAAAAGTCGATTTCTTAAATACTTGAGGACATGAATACAAAGTATTACAGGCATATTCTACTTAAATTTGACTAAGTTTACCCCACATCTGGAAGATAGCCCCAGTATTCATGAAGATTGAGGTCCCCGAACCTAGTAGCATCGGCCAAGTCGGCCGAGTTGAATAAATCTTCGGCCAAGTCGGCCAGTTCTTTAAATACTTGAGGACACCGATTCTAAGTATTATAGGCGTATTCTACGTAAAATTTGACTAACTTTACCCCATAAATCTAGCGTTTCATCATGTGTTAATATATCTCTGCTTCGATGAATAGGTGGTCATTGTTACATCAACCTCCAAAAGTCGATTTCTTAAAATACTTGAGGACATGAATACAAAGTATTACAGGCATATTCTACTTAAAATTTGGCTAAGTTTACCCCACAAATCTGGAAGATAGCCCCAGTATTCATGAAGATTGAGGTCCCCGAACCTAGTAGCATCGGCCAAGTCGGCCGAGTTGAATAAATCTTCGGCCAAGTCGGCCAAGTTCTTTAAATACTTGAGGACCCGATTCTAAGTATTATAGGCGTATTCTACGTAAAATTTGACTAACTTTACCCCATAAATCTAGCGGTTTCATCATGTGTTAATATCTCTGCTTCGATGAATAGGTGGTCATTGTTACATCAACCTCCAAAAGTCGATTTCTTTAAATACTTGAGGACATGAATACAAAGTATTACAGGCATATTCTACTTAAAATTTGACTAAGTTTACCCCACAAATCTGGAAGATAGCCCCAGTATTCATGAAGATTGAGGTCCCCGAACCTAGTAGCATCGGCCAAGTCGGCCGAGATGAATAAATCTTCGGCCAAGTCGGCCAAGTTCTTTAAATACTTGAGGACACCGATTCTAAGTATTATAGGCGTATTCTACGTAAAATTTGACTAACTTTACCCCATAAATCTAGCGGTTTCATCATGTGTTAATATATCTCTGCTTCGATGAATAGGTGGTCATTGTTACATCAACCTCCAAAAGTCGATTTCTTAAATACTTGAGGACATGAATAAAGTATTACAGGCATATTCTACTTAATTTTGCTAAGTTTACCCCACAAATCTGGAAGATAGCCCCAGTATTCATGAAGATTGAGGTCCCCGAACCTAGTAGCATCGGCCAAGTCGGCCGAGTTGAATAAATCTTCGGCCAAGTCGGCCAAGTTCTTTAAATACTTGAGGACACCGATTCTAAGTATTATAGGCGTATTCTACGTAAAATTTGACTAACTTTACCCCATAAATCTAGCGGTTTCATCATGTGTTAATATATCTCTGCTTCGATGAATAGGTGCATTGTTACATCAACCTCCAAAAGTCGATTTCTTAAATACTTGAGGACATGAATACAAAGTATTACAGGCATATTCTACTTAAAATTGGCTAAGTTTACCCACAAATCTGGAAGATAGCCCCAGTATTCATGAAGATTGAGGTCCCCGAACCTAGTAGCATCGGCCAAGTCGGCCGAGTTGAATAAATCTTCGGCCAAGTCGGCCAAGTTCTTTAAATACTTGAGGACACCGATTCTAAGTATTATAGGCGTATTCTACGTAAAATTTGACTAACTTTACCCCATAAATCTAGCGGTTTCATCATGTGTTAATATATCTCTGCTTCGATGAATAGGTGGTCATTGTTACATCAACCTCCAAAAGTCGATTTCTTAAATACTTGAGGACATGAATACAAAGTATTACAGGCATATTCTACTTAAAATTTGCTAAGTTTACCCCACAAATCTGGAAGATAGCCCCAGTATTCATGAAGATTGAGGTCCCCGAACCTAGTAGCATCGGCCAAGTCGGCCGAGTTGAATAAATCTTCGGCCAAGTCGGCCAAGTTCTTTAAATACTTGAGGACACGATTCTAAGTATTATAGGCGTATTCTACGTAAAATTTGACTAACTTTACCCCATAAATCTAGCGGTTTCATCATGTGTTAATATATCTCTGCTTCGATGAATAGGTGGTCATTGTTACATCAACCTCCAAAAGTCGATTTCTTAAATACTTGAGGACATGAATACAAAGTATTACAGGCATATTCTACTTAAAATTGGCTAAGTTTACCCCACAAATCTGGAAGATAGCCCCAGTATTCATGAAGATTGAGGTCCCCGAACCTAGTAGCATCGGCCAAGTCGGCCGAGTTGAATAAATCTTCGGCCAAGTCGGCAAGTTCTTTAAATACTTGAGGACACCGATTCTAAGTATTATAGGCGTATTCTACGTAAAATTTGACTAACTTTACCCCATAAATCTAGCGGTTTCATCATGTGTTAATATATCTCTGCTTCGATGAATAGGTGGTCATTGTTACATCAACCTCCAAAAGTCGATTTCTTAAATACTTGAGGACATGAATACAAAGTATTACAGGCATATTCTACTTGGCTACCCCACAAATCTGGAAGATAGCCCCAGTATTCATGAAGATTGAGGTCCCCGAACCTAGTAGCATCGGCCAAGTCGGCCGAGTTGAATAAATCTTCGGCCAAGTCGGCCAAGTTCTTTAAATACTTGAGGACACCGATTCTAAGTATTATAGGCGTATTCTACGTAAAATTTGACTAACTTTACCCATAAATCTAGCGGTTTCATCATGTGTTAATATATCTCTGCTTCGATGAATAGGTGGTCATTGTTACATCAACCTCCAAAAGTCGATTTCTTAAAATACTTGAGGACATAATAGAAAGTACAGTATTACAGCATATTCTACTTAAAATTGGCTAAGTTTACCCCACAAATCTGGAAGATAGCCCCAGTATTCATGAAGATTGAGGTCCCCGAACCTAGTAGCATCGGCCAAGTCGGCCGAGTTGAATAAATCTTCGGCCAAGTCGGCCAAGTTCTTTAAATACTTGAGGACACCGATTCTAAGTATTATAGGCGTATTCTACGTAAAATTTGACTAACTTTACCCCATAAATCTAGCGGTTTCATCATGTGTTAATATATCTCTGCTTCGATGAATAGGTGGTCATTGTTACATCAACCTCCAAAAGTCGATTTCTTAAATACTTGAGGACATGAATACAAAGAATTACAAATTCTTACTTAAAATATTCTAAGTTTACCCCACAAATCTGGAAGATAGCCCCAGTATTCATGAAGATTGAGGTCCCCGAACCTAGTAGCATCGGCCAAGTCGGCCGAGTTGAATAAATCTTCGGCCAAGTCGGCCAAGTTCTTTAAATACTTGAGGACACCGATTCTAAGTATTATAGGCGTATTCTACGTAAAATTTGACTAACTTTACCCCATAAATCTAGCGGTTTCATCATGTGTTAATATATCTCTGCTTCGATGAATAGGTGGTCATTGTTACATCAACCTCCAAAAGTCGATTTCTTAAAATACTTGAGGACATGAATACAAAGTATTACAGGCATATTCTACTTAATTTGGCTAAGTTTACCCCACAAATCTGGAAGATAGCCCCAGTATTCATGAAGATTGAGGTCCCCGAACCTAGTAGCATCGGCCAAGTCGGCCGAGTTGAATAAATCTTCGGCCAAGTCGGCCAAGTTCTTTAAATACTTGAGGACACCGATTCTAAGTATTATAGGCGTATTCTACGTAAAATTTGACTAACTTTACCCCATAAATCTAGCGGTTTCATCATGTGTTAATATATCTCTGCTTCGATGAATAGGTGGTCATTGTTACATCAACCTCCAAAAGTCGATTTCTTTAAATACTTGAGGACATGAATACAAAGTATTACAGGCATATTCTACTTAAATTTGGCTAAGTTTACCCCACAAATCTGGAAGATAGCCCCAGTATTCATGAAGATTGAGGTCCCCGAACCTAGTAGCATCGGCCAAGTCGGCCGAGTGAATAAATCTTCGGCCAAGTCGGCCAAGTTCTTTAAATACTTGAGGACACCGATTCTAAGTATTATAGGCGTATTCTACGTAAAATTTGACTAACTTTACCCCATAAATCTAGCGGTTTCATCATGTGTTAATATATCTCTGCTTCGATGAATAGGTGGTCATTGTTACATCAACCTCCAAAAGTCGATTTCTTAAAATACTTGAGGACATGAATACAAGTATTACAGGCATATTCTACTTAAAATTGCTAAGTTTACCCACACAATCTGGAAGATAGCCCCAGTATTCATGAAGATTGAGGTCCCCGAACCTAGTAGCATCGGCCAAGTCGGCCGAGTTGAATAAATCTTCGGCCAAGTCGGCCAAGTTCTTTAAATACTTGAGGACACCGATTCTAAGTATTATAGGCGTATTCTACGTAAAATTTGACTAACTTTACCCCATAAATCTAGCGGTTTCATCATGTGTTAATATATCTCTGCTTCGATGAATAGGTGGTCATTGTTACATCAACCTCCAAAAGTCGATTTCTTTAAATACTTGAGGACATGAATACAAAGTATTACAGGCATATTCTACTTAAAATTTGACTAATTTACCCCACAAATCTGGAAGATAGCCCCAGTATTCATGAAGATTGAGGTCCCCGAACCTAGTAGCATCGGCCAAGTCGGCCGAGTTGAATAAATCTTCGGCCAAGTCGGCCAAGTTCTTTAAATACTTGAGGACACCGATTCTAAGTATTATAGGCGTATTCTACGTAAAATTTGACTAACTTTACCCCATAAATCTAGCGGTTTCATCATGTGTTAATATATCTCTGCTTCGATGAATAGGTGGTCATTGTTACATCAACCTCCAAAAGTCGATTTCTTTAAATACTTGAGGACATGAATACAAAGTATTACAGGCATATTCTACTTAAAATTTGGCTAAGTTTACCCCACAAATCTGGAAGATAGCCCCAGTATTCATGAAGATTGAGGTCCCCGAACCTAGTAGCATCGGCCAAGTCGGCCGAGTTGAATAAATCTTCGGCCAAGTCGGCCAAGTTCTTTAAATACTTGAGGACACCGATTCTAAGTATTATAGGCGTATTCTACGTAAAATTTGACTAACTTTACCCCATAAATCTAGCGGTTTCATCATGTGTTAATATATCTCTGCTTCGATGAATAGGTGGTCATTGTTACATCAACCTCCAAAAGTCGATTTCTTAAAATACTTGAGGACATGAATACAAAGTATTACAGGCATATTCTACTTAAAATTTGGCTAAGTTTACCCCACAAATCTGGAAGATAGCCCCAGTATTCATGAAGATTGAGGTCCCCGAACCTAGTAGCATCGGCCAAGTCGGCCGAGTTGAATAAATCTTCGGCCAAGTCGGCCAAGTTCTTTAAATACTTGAGGACACCGATTCTAAGTATTATAGGCGTATTCTACGTAAAATTTGACTAACTTTACCCCATAAATCTAGCGGTTTCATCATGTGTTAATATATCTCTGCTTCGATGAATAGGTGGTCATTGTTACATCAACCTCCAAAAGTCGATTTCTTAAAATACTTGAGGACATGAATACAAAGTATTACAGGCATATTCTACTTAAAATTTGGCTAAGTTTACCCCACAAATCTGGAAGATAGCCCCAGTATTCATGAAGATTGAGGTCCCCGAACCTAGTAGCATCGGCCAAGTCGGCCGAGTTGAATAAATCTTCGGCCAAGTCGGCCAAGTTCTTTAAATACTTGAGGACACCGATTCTAAGTATTATAGGCGTATTCTACGTAAAATTTGACTAACTTTACCCCATAAATCTAGCGGTTTCATCATGTGTTAATATATCTCTGCTTCGATGAATAGGTGGTCATTGTTACATCAACCTCCAAAAGTCGATTTCTTTAAATACTTGAGGACATGAATACAAAGTATTACAGGCATATTCTACTTAAAATTTGGCTAAGTTTACCCCACAAATCTGGAAGATAGCCCCAGTATTCATGAAGATTGAGGTCCCCGAACCTAGTAGCATCGGCCAAGTCGGCCGAGTTGAATAAATCTTCGGCCAAGTCGGCCAAGTTCTTTAAATACTTGAGGACACCGATTCTAAGTATTATAGGCGTATTCTACGTAAAATTTGACTAACTTTACCCCATAAATCTAGCGGTTTCATCATGTGTTAATATATCTCTGCTTCGATGAATAGGTGGTCATTGTTACATCAACCTCCAAAAGTCGATTTCTTAAATACTTGAGGACATGAATACAAAGTATTACAGGCATATTCTACTTAAAATTTGGCTAAGTTTACCCCACAAATCTGGAAGATAGCCCCAGTATTCATGAAGATTGAGGTCCCCGAACCTAGTAGCATCGGCCAAGTCGGCCGAGTTGAATAAATCTTCGGCCAAGTCGGCCAAGTTCTTTAAATACTTGAGGACACCGATTCTAAGTATTATAGGCGTATTCTACGTAAAATTTGACTAACTTTACCCCATAAATCTAGCGGTTTCATCATGTGTTAATATATCTCTGCTTCGATGAATAGGTGGTCATTGTTACATCAACCTCCAAAAGTCGATTTCTTAAAATACTTGAGGACATGAATACAAAGTATTACAGGCATATTCTACTTAAAATTTGACTAAGTTTACCCCACAAATCTGGAAGATAGCCCCAGTATTCATGAAGATTGAGGTCCCCGAACCTAGTAGCATCGGCCAAGTCGGCCGAGTTGAATAAATCTTCGGCCAAGTCGGCCAAGTTCTTTAAATACTTGAGGACACCGATTCTAAGTATTATAGGCGTATTCTACGTAAAATTTGACTAACTTTACCCCATAAATCTAGCGGTTTCATCATGTGTTAATATATCTCTGCTTCGATGAATAGGTGGTCATTGTTACATCAACCTCCAAAAGTCGATTTCTTAAATACTTGAGGACATGAATACAAAGTATTACAGGCATATTCTACTTAAATTTGGCTAAGTTTACCCCACAAATCTGGAAGATAGCCCCAGTATTCATGAAGATTGAGGTCCCCGAACCTAGTAGCATCGGCCAAGTCGGCCGAGTTGAATAAATCTTCGGCCAAGTCGGCCAAGTTCTTTAAATACTTGAGGACACCGATTCTAAGTATTATAGGCGTATTCTACGTAAAATTTGACTAACTTTACCCCATAAATCTAGCGGTTTCATCATGTGTTAATATATCTCTGCTTCGATGAATAGGTGGTCATTGTTACATCAACCTCCAAAAGTCGATTTCTTAAAATACTTGAGGACATGAATACAAAGTATTACAGGCATATTCTACTTAAAATTTGACTAAGTTTACCCCACAAATCTGGAAGATAGCCCCAGTATTCATGAAGATTGAGGTCCCCGAACCTAGTAGCATCGGCCAAGTCGGCCGAGTTGAATAAATCTTCGGCCAAGTCGGCCAAGTTCTTTAAATACTTGAGGACACCGATTCTAAGTATTATAGGCGTATTCTACGTAAAATTTGACTAACTTTACCCCATAAATCTAGCGGTTTCATCATGTGTTAATATATCTCTGCTTCGATGAATAGGTGGTCATTGTTACATCAACCTCCAAAAGTCGATTTCTTAAAATACTTGAGGACATGAATACAAAGTATTACAGGCATATTCTACTTAAAATTTGGCTAAGTTTACCCCACAAATCTGGAAGATAGCCCCAGTATTCATGAAGATTGAGGTCCCCGAACCTAGTAGCATCGGCCAAGTCGGCCGAGTTGAATAAATCTTCGGCCAAGTCGGCCAAGTTCTTTAAATACTTGAGGACACCGATTCTAAGTATTATAGGCGTATTCTACGTAAAATTTGACTAACTTTACCCCATAAATCTAGCGGTTTCATCATGTGTTAATATATCTCTGCTTCGATGAATAGGTGGTCATTGTTACATCAACCTCCAAAAGTCGATTTCTTAAAATACTTGAGGACATGAATACAAAGTATTACAGGCATATTCTACTTAAAATTTGGCTAAGTTTACCCCACAAATCTGGAAGATAGCCCCAGTATTCATGAAGATTGAGGTCCCCGAACCTAGTAGCATCGGCCAAGTCGGCCGAGTTGAATAAATCTTCGGCCAAGTCGGCCAAGTTCTTTAAATACTTGAGGACACCGATTCTAAGTATTATAGGCGTATTCTACGTAAAATTTGACTAACTTTACCCCATAAATCTAGCGGTTTCATCATGTGTTAATATATCTCTGCTTCGATGAATAGGTGGTCATTGTTACATCAACCTCCAAAAGTCGATTTCTTAAATACTTGAGGACATGAATACAAAGTATTACAGGCATATTCTACTTAAAATTTGCTAAGTTTACCCCACAAATCTGGAAGATAGCCCCAGTATTCATGAAGATTGAGGTCCCCGAACCTAGTAGCATCGGCCAAGTCGGCCGAGTTGAATAAATCTTCGGCCAAGTCGGCCAAGTTCTTTAAATACTTGAGGACACCGATTCTAAGTATTATAGGCGTATTCTACGTAAAATTTGACTAACTTTACCCCATAAATCTAGCGGTTTCATCATGTGTTAATATATCTCTGCTTCGATGAATAGGTGGTCATTGTTACATCAACCTCCAAAAGTCGATTTCTTTAAATACTTGAGGACATGAATACAAAGTATTACAGGCATATTCTACTTAAAATTTGGCTAAGTTTACCCCACAAATCTGGAAGATAGCCCCAGTATTCATGAAGATTGAGGTCCCCGAACCTAGTAGCATCGGCCAAGTCGGCCGAGTTGAATAAATCTTCGGCCAAGTCGGCCAAGTTCTTTAAATACTTGAGGACACCGATTCTAAGTATTATAGGCGTATTCTACGTAAAATTTGACTAACTTTACCCCATAAATCTAGCGGTTTCATCATGTGTTAATATATCTCTGCTTCGATGAATAGGTGGTCATTGTTACATCAACCTCCAAAAGTCGATTTCTTAAAATACTTGAGGACATGAATACAAAGTATTACAGGCATATTCTACTTAAAATTTGGCTAAGTTTACCCCACAAATCTGGAAGATAGCCCCAGTATTCATGAAGATTGAGGTCCCCGAACCTAGTAGCATCGGCCAAGTCGGCCGAGTTGAATAAATCTTCGGCCAAGTCGGCCAAGTTCTTTAAATACTTGAGGACACCGATTCTAAGTATTATAGGCGTATTCTACGTAAAATTTGACTAACTTTACCCCATAAATCTAGCGGTTTCATCATGTGTTAATATATCTCTGCTTCGATGAATAGGTGGTCATTGTTACATCAACCTCCAAAAGTCGATTTCTTAAAATACTTGAGGACATGAATACAAAGTATTACAGGCATATTCTACTTAAAATTTGGCTAAGTTTACCCCACAAATCTGGAAGATAGCCCCAGTATTCATGAAGATTGAGGTCCCCGAACCTAGTAGCATCGGCCAAGTCGGCCGAGTTGAATAAATCTTCGGCCAAGTCGGCCAAGTTCTTTAAATACTTGAGGACACCGATTCTAAGTATTATAGGCGTATTCTACGTAAAATTTGACTAACTTTACCCCATAAATCTAGCGGTTTCATCATGTGTTAATATATCTCTGCTTCGATGAATAGGTGGTCATTGTTACATCAACCTCCAAAAGTCGATTTCTTAAAATACTTGAGGACATGAATACAAAGTATTACAGGCATATTCTACTTAAAATTTGACTAAGTTTACCCCACAAATCTGGAAGATAGCCCCAGTATTCATGAAGATTGAGGTCCCCGAACCTAGTAGCATCGGCCAAGTCGGCCGAGTTGAATAAATCTTCGGCCAAGTCGGCCAAGTTCTTTAAATACTTGAGGACACCGATTCTAAGTATTATAGGCGTATTCTACGTAAAATTTGACTAACTTTACCCCATAAATCTAGCGGTTTCATCATGTGTTAATATATCTCTGCTTCGATGAATAGGTGGTCATTGTTACATCAACCTCCAAAAGTCGATTTCTTAAATACTTGAGGACATGAATACAAAGTATTACAGGCATATTCTACTTAAAATTTGGCTAAGTTTACCCCACAAATCTGGAAGATAGCCCCAGTATTCATGAAGATTGAGGTCCCCGAACCTAGTAGCATCGGCCAAGTCGGCCGAGTTGAATAAATCTTCGGCCAAGTCGGCCAAGTTCTTTAAATACTTGAGGACACCGATTCTAAGTATTATAGGCGTATTCTACGTAAAATTTGACTAACTTTACCCCATAAATCTAGCGGTTTCATCATGTGTTAATATATCTCTGCTTCGATGAATAGGTGGTCATTGTTACATCAACCTCCAAAAGTCGATTTCTTAAAATACTTGAGGACATGAATACAAAGTATTACAGGCATATTCTACTTAAAATTTGGCTAAGTTTACCCCACAAATCTGGAAGATAGCCCCAGTATTCATGAAGATTGAGGTCCCCGAACCTAGTAGCATCGGCCAAGTCGGCCGAGTTGAATAAATCTTCGGCCAAGTCGGCCAAGTTCTTTAAATACTTGAGGACACCGATTCTAAGTATTATAGGCGTATTCTACGTAAAATTTGACTAACTTTACCCCATAAATCTAGCGGTTTCATCATGTGTTAATATATCTCTGCTTCGATGAATAGGTGGTCATTGTTACATCAACCTCCAAAAGTCGATTTCTTAAAATACTTGAGGACATGAATACAAAGTATTACAGGCATATTCTACTTAAAATTTGGCTAAGTTTACCCCACAAATCTGGAAGATAGCCCCAGTATTCATGAAGATTGAGGTCCCCGAACCTAGTAGCATCGGCCAAGTCGGCCGAGTTGAATAAATCTTCGGCCAAGTCGGCCAAGTTCTTTAAATACTTGAGGACACCGATTCTAAGTATTATAGGCGTATTCTACGTAAAATTTGACTAACTTTACCCCATAAATCTAGCGGTTTCATCATGTGTTAATATATCTCTGCTTCGATGAATAGGTGGTCATTGTTACATCAACCTCCAAAAGTCGATTTCTTAAAATACTTGAGGACATGAATACAAAGTATTACAGGCATATTCTACTTAAAATTTGGCTAAGTTTACCCCACAAATCTGGAAGATAGCCCCAGTATTCATGAAGATTGAGGTCCCCGAACCTAGTAGCATCGGCCAAGTCGGCCGAGTTGAATAAATCTTCGGCCAAGTCGGCCAAGTTCTTTAAATACTTGAGGACACCGATTCTAAGTATTATAGGCGTATTCTACGTAAAATTTGACTAACTTTACCCCATAAATCTAGCGGTTTCATCATGTGTTAATATATCTCTGCTTCGATGAATAGGTGGTCATTGTTACATCAACCTCCAAAAGTCGATTTCTTAAAATACTTGAGGACATGAATACAAAGTATTACAGGCATATTCTACTTAAAATTTGGCTAAGTTTACCCCACAAATCTGGAAGATAGCCCCAGTATTCATGAAGATTGAGGTCCCCGAACCTAGTAGCATCGGCCAAGTCGGCCGAGTTGAATAAATCTTCGGCCAAGTCGGCCAAGTTCTTTAAATACTTGAGGACACCGATTCTAAGTATTATAGGCGTATTCTACGTAAAATTTGACTAACTTTACCCCATAAATCTAGCGGTTTCATCATGTGTTAATATATCTCTGCTTCGATGAATAGGTGGTCATTGTTACATCAACCTCCAAAAGTCGATTTCTTAAAATACTTGAGGACATGAATACAAAGTATTACAGGCATATTCTACTTAAAATTTGGCTAAGTTTACCCCACAAATCTGGAAGATAGCCCCAGTATTCATGAAGATTGAGGTCCCCGAACCTAGTAGCATCGGCCAAGTCGGCCGAGTTGAATAAATCTTCGGCCAAGTCGGCCAAGTTCTTTAAATACTTGAGGACACCGATTCTAAGTATTATAGGCGTATTCTACGTAAAATTTGACTAACTTTACCCCATAAATCTAGCGGTTTCATCATGTGTTAATATATCTCTGCTTCGATGAATAGGTGGTCATTGTTACATCAACCTCCAAAAGTCGATTTCTTAAAATACTTGAGGACATGAATACAAAGTATTACAGGCATATTCTACTTAAAATTTGGCTAAGTTTACCCCACAAATCTGGAAGATAGCCCCAGTATTCATGAAGATTGAGGTCCCCGAACCTAGTAGCATCGGCCAAGTCGGCCGAGTTGAATAAATCTTCGGCCAAGTCGGCCAAGTTCTTTAAATACTTGAGGACACCGATTCTAAGTATTATAGGCGTATTCTACGTAAAATTTGACTAACTTTACCCCATAAATCTAGCGGTTTCATCATGTGTTAATATATCTCTGCTTCGATGAATAGGTGGTCATTGTTACATCAACCTCCAAAAGTCGATTTCTTAAATACTTGAGGACATGAATACAAAGTATTACAGGCATATTCTACTTAAATTTGACTAAGTTTACCCCACAAATCTGGAAGATAGCCCCAGTATTCATGAAGATTGAGGTCCCCGAACCTAGTAGCATCGGCCAAGTCGGCCGAGTTGAATAAATCTTCGGCCAAGTCGGCCAAGTTCTTTAAATACTTGAGGACACCGATTCTAAGTATTATAGGCGTATTCTACGTAAAATTTGACTAACTTTACCCCATAAATCTAGCGGTTTCATCATGTGTTAATATATCTCTGCTTCGATGAATAGGTGGTCATTGTTACATCAACCTCCAAAAGTCGATTTCTTAAAATACTTGAGGACATGAATACAAAGTATTACAGGCATATTCTACTTAAAATTTGGCTAAGTTTACCCCACAAATCTGGAAGATAGCCCCAGTATTCATGAAGATTGAGGTCCCCGAACCTAGTAGCATCGGCCAAGTCGGCCGAGTTGAATAAATCTTCGGCCAAGTCGGCCAAGTTCTTTAAATACTTGAGGACACCGATTCTAAGTATTATAGGCGTATTCTACGTAAAATTTGACTAACTTTACCCCATAAATCTAGCGGTTTCATCATGTGTTAATATATCTCTGCTTCGATGAATAGGTGGTCATTGTTACATCAACCTCCAAAAGTCGATTTCTTAAAATACTTGAGGACATGAATACAAAGTATTACAGGCATATTCTACTTAAAATTTGGCTAAGTTTACCCCACAAATCTGGAAGATAGCCCCAGTATTCATGAAGATTGAGGTCCCCGAACCTAGTAGCATCGGCCAAGTCGGCCGAGTTGAATAAATCTTCGGCCAAGTCGGCCAAGTTCTTTAAATACTTGAGGACACCGATTCTAAGTATTATAGGCGTATTCTACGTAAAATTTGACTAACTTTACCCCATAAATCTAGCGGTTTCATCATGTGTTAATATATCTCTGCTTCGATGAATAGGTGGTCATTGTTACATCAACCTCCAAAAGTCGATTTCTTTAAATACTTGAGGACATGAATACAAAGTATTACAGGCATATTCTACTTAAAATTTGACTAAGTTTACCCCACAAATCTGGAAGATAGCCCCAGTATTCATGAAGATTGAGGTCCCCGAACCTAGTAGCATCGGCCAAGTCGGCCGAGTTGAATAAATCTTCGGCCAAGTCGGCCAAGTTCTTTAAATACTTGAGGACACCGATTCTAAGTATTATAGGCGTATTCTACGTAAAATTTGACTAACTTTACCCCATAAATCTAGCGGTTTCATCATGTGTTAATATATCTCTGCTTCGATGAATAGGTGGTCATTGTTACATCAACCTCCAAAAGTCGATTTCTTAAATACTTGAGGACATGAATACAAAGTATTACAGGCATATTCTACTTAAAATTTGGCTAAGTTTACCCCACAAATCTGGAAGATAGCCCCAGTATTCATGAAGATTGAGGTCCCCGAACCTAGTAGCATCGGCCAAGTCGGCCGAGTTGAATAAATCTTCGGCCAAGTCGGCCAAGTTCTTTAAATACTTGAGGACACCGATTCTAAGTATTATAGGCGTATTCTACGTAAAATTTGACTAACTTTACCCCATAAATCTAGCGGTTTCATCATGTGTTAATATATCTCTGCTTCGATGAATAGGTGGTCATTGTTACATCAACCTCCAAAAGTCGATTTCTTTAAATACTTGAGGACATGAATACAAAGTATTACAGGCATATTCTACTTAAAATTTGGCTAAGTTTACCCCACAAATCTGGAAGATAGCCCCAGTATTCATGAAGATTGAGGTCCCCGAACCTAGTAGCATCGGCCAAGTCGGCCGAGTTGAATAAATCTTCGGCCAAGTCGGCCAAGTTCTTTAAATACTTGAGGACACCGATTCTAAGTATTATAGGCGTATTCTACGTAAAATTTGACTAACTTTACCCCATAAATCTAGCGGTTTCATCATGTGTTAATATATCTCTGCTTCGATGAATAGGTGGTCATTGTTACATCAACCTCCAAAAGTCGATTTCTTTAAATACTTGAGGACATGAATACAAAGTATTACAGGCATATTCTACTTAAAATTTGGCTAAGTTTACCCCACAAATCTGGAAGATAGCCCCAGTATTCATGAAGATTGAGGTCCCCGAACCTAGTAGCATCGGCCAAGTCGGCCGAGTTGAATAAATCTTCGGCCAAGTCGGCCAAGTTCTTTAAATACTTGAGGACACCGATTCTAAGTATTATAGGCGTATTCTACGTAAAATTTGACTAACTTTACCCCATAAATCTAGCGGTTTCATCATGTGTTAATATATCTCTGCTTCGATGAATAGGTGGTCATTGTTACATCAACCTCCAAAAGTCGATTTCTTAAAATACTTGAGGACATGAATACAAAGTATTACAGGCATATTCTACTTAAAATTTGGCTAAGTTTACCCCACAAATCTGGAAGATAGCCCCAGTATTCATGAAGATTGAGGTCCCCGAACCTAGTAGCATCGGCCAAGTCGGCCGAGTTGAATAAATCTTCGGCCAAGTCGGCCAAGTTCTTTAAATACTTGAGGACACCGATTCTAAGTATTATAGGCGTATTCTACGTAAAATTTGACTAACTTTACCCCATAAATCTAGCGGTTTCATCATGTGTTAATATATCTCTGCTTCGATGAATAGGTGGTCATTGTTACATCAACCTCCAAAAGTCGATTTCTTAAAATACTTGAGGACATGAATACAAAGTATTACAGGCATATTCTACTTAAAATTTGGCTAAGTTTACCCCACAAATCTGGAAGATAGCCCCAGTATTCATGAAGATTGAGGTCCCCGAACCTAGTAGCATCGGCCAAGTCGGCCGAGTTGAATAAATCTTCGGCCAAGTCGGCCAAGTTCTTTAAATACTTGAGGACACCGATTCTAAGTATTATAGGCGTATTCTACGTAAAATTTGACTAACTTTACCCCATAAATCTAGCGGTTTCATCATGTGTTAATATATCTCTGCTTCGATGAATAGGTGGTCATTGTTACATCAACCTCCAAAAGTCGATTTCTTAAAATACTTGAGGACATGAATACAAAGTATTACAGGCATATTCTACTTAAAATTTGGCTAAGTTTACCCCACAAATCTGGAAGATAGCCCCAGTATTCATGAAGATTGAGGTCCCCGAACCTAGTAGCATCGGCCAAGTCGGCCGAGTTGAATAAATCTTCGGCCAAGTCGGCCAAGTTCTTTAAATACTTGAGGACACCGATTCTAAGTATTATAGGCGTATTCTACGTAAAATTTGACTAACTTTACCCCATAAATCTAGCGGTTTCATCATGTGTTAATATATCTCTGCTTCGATGAATAGGTGGTCATTGTTACATCAACCTCCAAAAGTCGATTTCTTAAAATACTTGAGGACATGAATACAAAGTATTACAGGCATATTCTACTTGGCTAAGTTACCCCACAAATCTGGAAGATAGCCCCAGTATTCATGAAGATTGAGGTCCCCGAACCTAGTAGCATCGGCCAAGTCGGCCGAGTTGAATAAATCTTCGGCCAAGTCGGCCAAGTTCTTTAAATACTTGAGGACACCGATTCTAAGTATTATAGGCGTATTCTACGTAAAATTTGACTAACTTTACCCCATAAATCTAGCGGTTTCATCATGTGTTAATATATCTCTGCTTCGATGAATAGGTGGTCATTGTTACATCAACCTCCAAAAGTCGATTTCTTAAAATACTTGAGGACATGAATACAAAGTATTACAGGCATATTCTACTTAAAATTTGGCTAAGTTTACCCCACAAATCTGGAAGATAGCCCCAGTATTCATGAAGATTGAGGTCCCCGAACCTAGTAGCATCGGCCAAGTCGGCCGAGTTGAATAAATCTTCGGCCAAGTCGGCCAAGTTCTTTAAATACTTGAGGACACCGATTCTAAGTATTATAGGCGTATTCTACGTAAAATTTGACTAACTTTACCCCATAAATCTAGCGGTTTCATCATGTGTTAATATATCTCTGCTTCGATGAATAGGTGGTCATTGTTACATCAACCTCCAAAAGTCGATTTCTTAAATACTTGAGGACATGAATACAAAGTATTACAGGCATATTCTACTTAAAATTTGCTAAGTTTACCCCACAAATCTGGAAGATAGCCCCAGTATTCATGAAGATTGAGGTCCCCGAACCTAGTAGCATCGGCCAAGTCGGCCGAGTTGAATAAATCTTCGGCCAAGTCGGCCAAGTTCTTTAAATACTTGAGGACACCGATTCTAAGTATTATAGGCGTATTCTACGTAAAATTTGACTAACTTTACCCCATAAATCTAGCGGTTTCATCATGTGTTAATATATCTCTGCTTCGATGAATAGGTGGTCATTGTTACATCAACCTCCAAAAGTCGATTTCTTAAAATACTTGAGGACATGAATACAAAGTATTACAGGCATATTCTACTTAAAATTTGGCTAAGTTTACCCCACAAATCTGGAAGATAGCCCCAGTATTCATGAAGATTGAGGTCCCCGAACCTAGTAGCATCGGCCAAGTCGGCCGAGTTGAATAAATCTTCGGCCAAGTCGGCCAAGTTCTTTAAATACTTGAGGACACCGATTCTAAGTATTATAGGCGTATTCTACGTAAAATTTGACTAACTTTACCCCATAAATCTAGCGGTTTCATCATGTGTTAATATATCTCTGCTTCGATGAATAGGTGGTCATTGTTACATCAACCTCCAAAAGTCGATTTCTTAAATACTTGAGGACATGAATACAAAGTATTACAGGCATATTCTACTTTTGGCTAAGTTTACCCCACAAATCTGGAAGATAGCCCCAGTATTCATGAAGATTGAGGTCCCCGAACCTAGTAGCATCGGCCAAGTCGGCCGAGTTGAATAAATCTTCGGCCAAGTCGGCCAAGTTCTTTAAATACTTGAGGACACCGATTCTAAGTATTATAGGCGTATTCTACGTAAAATTTGACTAACTTTACCCCATAAATCTAGCGGTTTCATCATGTGTTAATATATCTCTGCTTCGATGAATAGGTGGTCATTGTTACATCAACCTCCAAAAGTCGATTTCTTAAAATACTTGAGGACATGAATACAAAGTATTACAGGCATATTCTACTTAAAATTTGGCTAAGTTTACCCCACAAATCTGGAAGATAGCCCCAGTATTCATGAAGATTGAGGTCCCCGAACCTAGTAGCATCGGCCAAGTCGGCCGAGTTGAATAAATCTTCGGCCAAGTCGGCCAAGTTCTTTAAATACTTGAGGACACCGATTCTAAGTATTATAGGCGTATTCTACGTAAAATTTGACTAACTTTACCCCATAAATCTAGCGGTTTCATCATGTGTTAATATATCTCTGCTTCGATGAATAGGTGGTCATTGTTACATCAACCTCCAAAAGTCGATTTCTTAAAATACTTGAGGACATGAATACAAAGTATTACAGGCATATTCTACTTAAAATTTGGCTAAGTTTACCCCACAAATCTGGAAGATAGCCCCAGTATTCATGAAGATTGAGGTCCCCGAACCTAGTAGCATCGGCCAAGTCGGCCGAGTTGAATAAATCTTCGGCCAAGTCGGCCAAGTTCTTTAAATACTTGAGGACACCGATTCTAAGTATTATAGGCGTATTCTACGTAAAATTTGACTAACTTTACCCCATAAATCTAGCGGTTTCATCATGTGTTAATATATCTCTGCTTCGATGAATAGGTGGTCATTGTTACATCAACCTCCAAAAGTCGATTTCTTAAAATACTTGAGGACATGAATACAAAGTATTACAGGCATATTCTACTTAAAATTTGGCTAAGTTTACCCCACAAATCTGGAAGATAGCCCCAGTATTCATGAAGATTGAGGTCCCCGAACCTAGTAGCATCGGCCAAGTCGGCCGAGTTGAATAAATCTTCGGCCAAGTCGGCCAAGTTCTTTAAATACTTGAGGACACCGATTCTAAGTATTATAGGCGTATTCTACGTAAAATTTGACTAACTTTACCCCATAAATCTAGCGGTTTCATCATGTGTTAATATATCTCTGCTTCGATGAATAGGTGGTCATTGTTACATCAACCTCCAAAAGTCGATTTCTTAAAATACTTGAGGACATGAATACAAAGTATTACAGGCATATTCTACTTAAAATTTGGCTAAGTTTACCCCACAAATCTGGAAGATAGCCCCAGTATTCATGAAGATTGAGGTCCCCGAACCTAGTAGCATCGGCCAAGTCGGCCGAGTTGAATAAATCTTCGGCCAAGTCGGCCAAGTTCTTTAAATACTTGAGGACACCGATTCTAAGTATTATAGGCGTATTCTACGTAAAATTTGACTAACTTTACCCCATAAATCTAGCGGTTTCATCATGTGTTAATATATCTCTGCTTCGATGAATAGGTGGTCATTGTTACATCAACCTCCAAAAGTCGATTTCTTAAAATACTTGAGGACATGAATACAAAGTATTACAGGCATATTCTACTTAAAATTTGCTAAGTTTACCCCACAAATCTGGAAGATAGCCCCAGTATTCATGAAGATTGAGGTCCCCGAACCTAGTAGCATCGGCCAAGTCGGCCGAGTTGAATAAATCTTCGGCCAAGTCGGCCAAGTTCTTTAAATACTTGAGGACACCGATTCTAAGTATTATAGGCGTATTCTACGTAAAATTTGACTAACTTTACCCCATAAATCTAGCGGTTTCATCATGTGTTAATATATCTCTGCTTCGATGAATAGGTGGTCATTGTTACATCAACCTCCAAAAGTCGATTTCTTAAAATACTTGAGGACATGAATACAAAGTATTACAGGCATATTCTACTTAAAATTTGACTAAGTTTACCCCACAAATCTGGAAGATAGCCCCAGTATTCATGAAGATTGAGGTCCCCGAACCTAGTAGCATCGGCCAAGTCGGCCGAGTTGAATAAATCTTCGGCCAAGTCGGCCAAGTTCTTTAAATACTTGAGGACACCGATTCTAAGTATTATAGGCGTATTCTACGTAAAATTTGACTAACTTTACCCCATAAATCTAGCGGTTTCATCATGTGTTAATATATCTCTGCTTCGATGAATAGGTGGTCATTGTTACATCAACCTCCAAAAGTCGATTTCTTAAAATACTTGAGGACATGAATACAAAGTATTACAGGCATATTCTACTTAAAATTTGGCTAAGTTTACCCCACAAATCTGGAAGATAGCCCCAGTATTCATGAAGATTGAGGTCCCCGAACCTAGTAGCATCGGCCAAGTCGGCCGAGTTGAATAAATCTTCGGCCAAGTCGGCCAAGTTCTTTAAATACTTGAGGACACCGATTCTAAGTATTATAGGCGTATTCTACGTAAAATTTGACTAACTTTACCCCATAAATCTAGCGGTTTCATCATGTGTTAATATATCTCTGCTTCGATGAATAGGTGGTCATTGTTACATCAACCTCCAAAAGTCGATTTCTTAAATACTTGAGGACATGAATACAAAGTATTACAGGCATATTCTACTTAAAATTTGGCTAAGTTTACCCCACAAATCTGGAAGATAGCCCCAGTATTCATGAAGATTGAGGTCCCCGAACCTAGTAGCATCGGCCAAGTCGGCCGAGTTGAATAAATCTTCGGCCAAGTCGGCCAAGTTCTTTAAATACTTGAGGACACCGATTCTAAGTATTATAGGCGTATTCTACGTAAAATTTGACTAACTTTACCCCATAAATCTAGCGGTTTCATCATGTGTTAATATATCTCTGCTTCGATGAATAGGTGGTCATTGTTACATCAACCTCCAAAAGTCGATTTCTTAAAATACTTGAGGACATGAATACAAAGTATTACAGGCATATTCTACTTAAAATTGGCTAAGTTTACCCCACAAATCTGGAAGATAGCCCCAGTATTCATGAAGATTGAGGTCCCCGAACCTAGTAGCATCGGCCAAGTCGGCCGAGTTGAATAAATCTTCGGCCAAGTCGGCCAAGTTCTTTAAATACTTGAGGACACCGATTCTAAGTATTATAGGCGTATTCTACGTAAAATTTGACTAACTTTACCCCATAAATCTAGCGGTTTCATCATGTGTTAATATATCTCTGCTTCGATGAATAGGTGGTCATTGTTACATCAACCTCCAAAAGTCGATTTCTTAAATACTTGAGGACATGAATACAAAGTATTACAGGCATATTCTACTTAAAATTTGGCCCCACAAATCTGGAAGATAGCCCCAGTATTCATGAAGATTGAGGTCCCCGAACCTAGTAGCATCGGCCAAGTCGGCCGAGTTGAATAAATCTTCGGCCAAGTCGGCCAAGTTCTTTAAATACTTGAGGACACCGATTCTAAGTATTATAGGCGTATTCTACGTAAAATTTGACTAACTTTACCCCATAAATCTAGCGGTTTCATCATGTGTTAATATATCTCTGCTTCGATGAATAGGTGGTCATTGTTACATCAACCTCCAAAAGTCGATTTCTTAAAATACTTGAGGACATGAATACAAAGTATTACAGGCATATTCTACTTAAAATTTGGCTAAGTTTACCCCACAAATCTGGAAGATAGCCCCAGTATTCATGAAGATTGAGGTCCCCGAACCTAGTAGCATCGGCCAAGTCGGCCGAGTTGAATAAATCTTCGGCCAAGTCGGCCAAGTTCTTTAAATACTTGAGGACACCGATTCTAAGTATTATAGGCGTATTCTACGTAAAATTTGACTAACTTTACCCCATAAATCTAGCGGTTTCATCATGTGTTAATATATCTCTGCTTCGATGAATAGGTGGTCATTGTTACATCAACCTCCAAAAGTCGATTTCTTTAAATACTTGAGGACATGAATACAAAGTATTACAGGCATATTCTACTTAAAATTTGACTAAGTTTACCCCACAAATCTGGAAGATAGCCCCAGTATTCATGAAGATTGAGGTCCCCGAACCTAGTAGCATCGGCCAAGTCGGCCGAGTTGAATAAATCTTCGGCCAAGTCGGCCAAGTTCTTTAAATACTTGAGGACACCGATTCTAAGTATTATAGGCGTATTCTACGTAAAATTTGACTAACTTTACCCCATAAATCTAGCGGTTTCATCATGTGTTAATATATCTCTGCTTCGATGAATAGGTGGTCATTGTTACATCAACCTCCAAAAGTCGATTTCTTAAAATACTTGAGGACATGAATACAAAGTATTACAGGCATATTCTACTTAAAATTTGGCTAAGTTTACCCCACAAATCTGGAAGATAGCCCCAGTATTCATGAAGATTGAGGTCCCCGAACCTAGTAGCATCGGCCAAGTCGGCCGAGTTGAATAAATCTTCGGCCAAGTCGGCCAAGTTCTTTAAATACTTGAGGACACCGATTCTAAGTATTATAGGCGTATTCTACGTAAAATTTGACTAACTTTACCCCATAAATCTAGCGGTTTCATCATGTGTTAATATATCTCTGCTTCGATGAATAGGTGGTCATTGTTACATCAACCTCCAAAAGTCGATTTCTTTAAATACTTGAGGACATGAATACAAAGTATTACAGGCATATTCTACTTAAAATTTGGCTAAGTTTACCCCACAAATCTGGAAGATAGCCCCAGTATTCATGAAGATTGAGGTCCCCGAACCTAGTAGCATCGGCCAAGTCGGCCGAGTTGAATAAATCTTCGGCCAAGTCGGCCAAGTTCTTTAAATACTTGAGGACACCGATTCTAAGTATTATAGGCGTATTCTACGTAAAATTTGACTAACTTTACCCCATAAATCTAGCGGTTTCATCATGTGTTAATATATCTCTGCTTCGATGAATAGGTGGTCATTGTTACATCAACCTCCAAAAGTCGATTTCTTAAAATACTTGAGGACATGAATACAAAGTATTACAGGCATATTCTACTTAAAATTTGGCTAAGTTTACCCCACAAATCTGGAAGATAGCCCCAGTATTCATGAAGATTGAGGTCCCCGAACCTAGTAGCATCGGCCAAGTCGGCCGAGTTGAATAAATCTTCGGCCAAGTCGGCCAAGTTCTTTAAATACTTGAGGACACCGATTCTAAGTATTATAGGCGTATTCTACGTAAAATTTGACTAACTTTACCCCATAAATCTAGCGGTTTCATCATGTGTTAATATATCTCTGCTTCGATGAATAGGTGGTCATTGTTACATCAACCTCCAAAAGTCGATTTCTTAAAATACTTGAGGACATGAATACAAAGTATTACAGGCATATTCTACTTGACCCCACAAATCTGGAAGATAGCCCCAGTATTCATGAAGATTGAGGTCCCCGAACCTAGTAGCATCGGCCAAGTCGGCCGAGTTGAATAAATCTTCGGCCAAGTCGGCCAAGTTCTTTAAATACTTGAGGACACCGATTCTAAGTATTATAGGCGTATTCTACGTAAAATTTGACTAACTTTACCCCATAAATCTAGCGGTTTCATCATGTGTTAATATATCTCTGCTTCGATGAATAGGTGGTCATTGTTACATCAACCTCCAAAAGTCGATTTCTTAAAATACTTGAGGACATGAATACAAAGTATTACAGGCATATTCTACTTAAAATTTAAGTTTACCCCACAAATCTGGAAGATAGCCCCAGTATTCATGAAGATTGAGGTCCCCGAACCTAGTAGCATCGGCCAAGTCGGCCGAGTTGAATAAATCTTCGGCCAAGTCGGCCAAGTTCTTTAAATACTTGAGGACACCGATTCTAAGTATTATAGGCGTATTCTACGTAAAATTTGACTAACTTTACCCCATAAATCTAGCGGTTTCATCATGTGTTAATATATCTCTGCTTCGATGAATAGGTGGTCATTGTTACATCAACCTCCAAAAGTCGATTTCTTAAAATACTTGAGGACATGAATACAAAGTATTACAGGCATATTCTACTTAAAATTTGACTAAGTTTACCCCACAAATCTGGAAGATAGCCCCAGTATTCATGAAGATTGAGGTCCCCGAACCTAGTAGCATCGGCCAAGTCGGCCGAGTTGAATAAATCTTCGGCCAAGTCGGCCAAGTTCTTTAAATACTTGAGGACACCGATTCTAAGTATTATAGGCGTATTCTACGTAAAATTTGACTAACTTTACCCCATAAATCTAGCGGTTTCATCATGTGTTAATATATCTCTGCTTCGATGAATAGGTGGTCATTGTTACATCAACCTCCAAAAGTCGATTTCTTTAAATACTTGAGGACATGAATACAAAGTATTACAGGCATATTCTACTTAAAATTTGACTAAGTTTACCCCACAAATCTGGAAGATAGCCCCAGTATTCATGAAGATTGAGGTCCCCGAACCTAGTAGCATCGGCCAAGTCGGCCGAGTTGAATAAATCTTCGGCCAAGTCGGCCAAGTTCTTTAAATACTTGAGGACACCGATTCTAAGTATTATAGGCGTATTCTACGTAAAATTTGACTAACTTTACCCCATAAATCTAGCGGTTTCATCATGTGTTAATATATCTCTGCTTCGATGAATAGGTGGTCATTGTTACATCAACCTCCAAAAGTCGATTTCTTTAAATACTTGAGGACATGAATACAAAGTATTACAGGCATATTCTACTTAAAATTTGGCTAAGTTTACCCCACAAATCTGGAAGATAGCCCCAGTATTCATGAAGATTGAGGTCCCCGAACCTAGTAGCATCGGCCAAGTCGGCCGAGTTGAATAAATCTTCGGCCAAGTCGGCCAAGTTCTTTAAATACTTGAGGACACCGATTCTAAGTATTATAGGCGTATTCTACGTAAAATTTGACTAACTTTACCCCATAAATCTAGCGGTTTCATCATGTGTTAATATATCTCTGCTTCGATGAATAGGTGGTCATTGTTACATCAACCTCCAAAAGTCGATTTCTTAAAATACTTGAGGACATGAATACAAAGTATTACAGGCATATTCTACTTAAAATTTGGCTAAGTTTACCCCACAAATCTGGAAGATAGCCCCAGTATTCATGAAGATTGAGGTCCCCGAACCTAGTAGCATCGGCCAAGTCGGCCGAGTTGAATAAATCTTCGGCCAAGTCGGCCAAGTTCTTTAAATACTTGAGGACACCGATTCTAAGTATTATAGGCGTATTCTACGTAAAATTTGACTAACTTTACCCCATAAATCTAGCGGTTTCATCATGTGTTAATATATCTCTGCTTCGATGAATAGGTGGTCATTGTTACATCAACCTCCAAAAGTCGATTTCTTAAAATACTTGAGGACATGAATACAAAGTATTACAGGCATATTCTACTTACTAAGTTTACCCCACAAATCTGGAAGATAGCCCCAGTATTCATGAAGATTGAGGTCCCCGAACCTAGTAGCATCGGCCAAGTCGGCCGAGTTGAATAAATCTTCGGCCAAGTCGGCCAAGTTCTTTAAATACTTGAGGACACCGATTCTAAGTATTATAGGCGTATTCTACGTAAAATTTGACTAACTTTACCCCATAAATCTAGCGGTTTCATCATGTGTTAATATATCTCTGCTTCGATGAATAGGTGGTCATTGTTACATCAACCTCCAAAAGTCGATTTCTTAAAATACTTGAGGACATGAATACAAAGTATTACAGGCATATTCTACTTAAAATTTGACTAAGTTTACCCCACAAATCTGGAAGATAGCCCCAGTATTCATGAAGATTGAGGTCCCCGAACCTAGTAGCATCGGCCAAGTCGGCCGAGTTGAATAAATCTTCGGCCAAGTCGGCCAAGTTCTTTAAATACTTGAGGACACCGATTCTAAGTATTATAGGCGTATTCTACGTAAAATTTGACTAACTTTACCCCATAAATCTAGCGGTTTCATCATGTGTTAATATATCTCTGCTTCGATGAATAGGTGGTCATTGTTACATCAACCTCCAAAAGTCGATTTCTTAAAATACTTGAGGACATGAATACAAAGTATTACAGGCATATTCTACTTAAAATTTGACTAAGTTTACCCCACAAATCTGGAAGATAGCCCCAGTATTCATGAAGATTGAGGTCCCCGAACCTAGTAGCATCGGCCAAGTCGGCCGAGTTGAATAAATCTTCGGCCAAGTCGGCCAAGTTCTTTAAATACTTGAGGACACCGATTCTAAGTATTATAGGCGTATTCTACGTAAAATTTGACTAACTTTACCCCATAAATCTAGCGGTTTCATCATGTGTTAATATATCTCTGCTTCGATGAATAGGTGGTCATTGTTACATCAACCTCCAAAAGTCGATTTCTTAAAATACTTGAGGACATGAATACAAAGTATTACAGGCATATTCTACTTAAAATTTGGCTAAGTTTACCCCACAAATCTGGAAGATAGCCCCAGTATTCATGAAGATTGAGGTCCCCGAACCTAGTAGCATCGGCCAAGTCGGCCGAGTTGAATAAATCTTCGGCCAAGTCGGCCAAGTTCTTTAAATACTTGAGGACACCGATTCTAAGTATTATAGGCGTATTCTACGTAAAATTTGACTAACTTTACCCCATAAATCTAGCGGTTTCATCATGTGTTAATATATCTCTGCTTCGATGAATAGGTGGTCATTGTTACATCAACCTCCAAAAGTCGATTTCTTTAAATACTTGAGGACATGAATACAAAGTATTACAGGCATATTCTACTTAAAATTTGGCTAAGTTTACCCCACAAATCTGGAAGATAGCCCCAGTATTCATGAAGATTGAGGTCCCCGAACCTAGTAGCATCGGCCAAGTCGGCCGAGTTGAATAAATCTTCGGCCAAGTCGGCCAAGTTCTTTAAATACTTGAGGACACCGATTCTAAGTATTATAGGCGTATTCTACGTAAAATTTGACTAACTTTACCCCATAAATCTAGCGGTTTCATCATGTGTTAATATATCTCTGCTTCGATGAATAGGTGGTCATTGTTACATCAACCTCCAAAAGTCGATTTCTTAAATACTTGAGGACATGAATACAAAGTATTACAGGCATATTCTACTTAAAATTTGGCTAAGTTTACCCCACAAATCTGGAAGATAGCCCCAGTATTCATGAAGATTGAGGTCCCCGAACCTAGTAGCATCGGCCAAGTCGGCCGAGTTGAATAAATCTTCGGCCAAGTCGGCCAAGTTCTTTAAATACTTGAGGACACCGATTCTAAGTATTATAGGCGTATTCTACGTAAAATTTGACTAACTTTACCCCATAAATCTAGCGGTTTCATCATGTGTTAATATATCTCTGCTTCGATGAATAGGTGGTCATTGTTACATCAACCTCCAAAAGTCGATTTCTTAAAATACTTGAGGACATGAATACAAAGTATTACAGGCATATTCTACTTAAAATTTGGCTAAGTTTACCCCACAAATCTGGAAGATAGCCCCAGTATTCATGAAGATTGAGGTCCCCGAACCTAGTAGCATCGGCCAAGTCGGCCGAGTTGAATAAATCTTCGGCCAAGTCGGCCAAGTTCTTTAAATACTTGAGGACACCGATTCTAAGTATTATAGGCGTATTCTACGTAAAATTTGACTAACTTTACCCCATAAATCTAGCGGTTTCATCATGTGTTAATATATCTCTGCTTCGATGAATAGGTGGTCATTGTTACATCAACCTCCAAAAGTCGATTTCTTTAAATACTTGAGGACATGAATACAAAGTATTACAGGCATATTCTACTTACTAAGTTTACCCCACAAATCTGGAAGATAGCCCCAGTATTCATGAAGATTGAGGTCCCCGAACCTAGTAGCATCGGCCAAGTCGGCCGAGTTGAATAAATCTTCGGCCAAGTCGGCCAAGTTCTTTAAATACTTGAGGACACCGATTCTAAGTATTATAGGCGTATTCTACGTAAAATTTGACTAACTTTACCCCATAAATCTAGCGGTTTCATCATGTGTTAATATATCTCTGCTTCGATGAATAGGTGGTCATTGTTACATCAACCTCCAAAAGTCGATTTCTTAAAATACTTGAGGACATGAATACAAAGTATTACAGGCATATTCTACTTAAAATTTGGCTAAGTTTACCCCACAAATCTGGAAGATAGCCCCAGTATTCATGAAGATTGAGGTCCCCGAACCTAGTAGCATCGGCCAAGTCGGCCGAGTTGAATAAATCTTCGGCCAAGTCGGCCAAGTTCTTTAAATACTTGAGGACACCGATTCTAAGTATTATAGGCGTATTCTACGTAAAATTTGACTAACTTTACCCCATAAATCTAGCGGTTTCATCATGTGTTAATATATCTCTGCTTCGATGAATAGGTGGTCATTGTTACATCAACCTCCAAAAGTCGATTTCTTAAAATACTTGAGGACATGAATACAAAGTATTACAGGCATATTCTACTTAAAAACTAAGTTTACCCCACAAATCTGGAAGATAGCCCCAGTATTCATGAAGATTGAGGTCCCCGAACCTAGTAGCATCGGCCAAGTCGGCCGAGTTGAATAAATCTTCGGCCAAGTCGGCCAAGTTCTTTAAATACTTGAGGACACCGATTCTAAGTATTATAGGCGTATTCTACGTAAAATTTGACTAACTTTACCCCATAAATCTAGCGGTTTCATCATGTGTTAATATATCTCTGCTTCGATGAATAGGTGGTCATTGTTACATCAACCTCCAAAAGTCGATTTCTTAAATACTTGAGGACATGAATACAAAGTATTACAGGCATATTCTACTTAAAATTTGGCTAAGTTTACCCCACAAATCTGGAAGATAGCCCCAGTATTCATGAAGATTGAGGTCCCCGAACCTAGTAGCATCGGCCAAGTCGGCCGAGTTGAATAAATCTTCGGCCAAGTCGGCCAAGTTCTTTAAATACTTGAGGACACCGATTCTAAGTATTATAGGCGTATTCTACGTAAAATTTGACTAACTTTACCCCATAAATCTAGCGGTTTCATCATGTGTTAATATATCTCTGCTTCGATGAATAGGTGGTCATTGTTACATCAACCTCCAAAAGTCGATTTCTTTAAATACTTGAGGACATGAATACAAAGTATTACAGGCATATTCTACTTAAAATTTGGCTAAGTTTACCCCACAAATCTGGAAGATAGCCCCAGTATTCATGAAGATTGAGGTCCCCGAACCTAGTAGCATCGGCCAAGTCGGCCGAGTTGAATAAATCTTCGGCCAAGTCGGCCAAGTTCTTTAAATACTTGAGGACACCGATTCTAAGTATTATAGGCGTATTCTACGTAAAATTTGACTAACTTTACCCCATAAATCTAGCGGTTTCATCATGTGTTAATATATCTCTGCTTCGATGAATAGGTGGTCATTGTTACATCAACCTCCAAAAGTCGATTTCTTTAAATACTTGAGGACATGAATACAAAGTATTACAGGCATATTCTACTTAAAATTGGACTAAGTTACCCCACAAATCTGGAAGATAGCCCCAGTATTCATGAAGATTGAGGTCCCCGAACCTAGTAGCATCGGCCAAGTCGGCCGAGTTGAATAAATCTTCGGCCAAGTCGGCCAAGTTCTTTAAATACTTGAGGACACCGATTCTAAGTATTATAGGCGTATTCTACGTAAAATTTGACTAACTTTACCCCATAAATCTAGCGGTTTCATCATGTGTTAATATATCTCTGCTTCGATGAATAGGTGGTCATTGTTACATCAACCTCCAAAAGTCGATTTCTTAAAATACTTGAGGACATGAATACAAAGTATTACAGGCATATTCTACTTAAAATTTGACCCCACAAATCTGGAAGATAGCCCCAGTATTCATGAAGATTGAGGTCCCCGAACCTAGTAGCATCGGCCAAGTCGGCCGAGTTGAATAAATCTTCGGCCAAGTCGGCCAAGTTCTTTAAATACTTGAGGACACCGATTCTAAGTATTATAGGCGTATTCTACGTAAAATTTGACTAACTTTACCCCATAAATCTAGCGGTTTCATCATGTGTTAATATATCTCTGCTTCGATGAATAGGTGGTCATTGTTACATCAACCTCCAAAAGTCGATTTCTTAAAATACTTGAGGACATGAATACAAAGTATTACAGGCATATTCTACTTAAAATTTGGCTAAGTTTACCCCACAAATCTGGAAGATAGCCCCAGTATTCATGAAGATTGAGGTCCCCGAACCTAGTAGCATCGGCCAAGTCGGCCGAGTTGAATAAATCTTCGGCCAAGTCGGCCAAGTTCTTTAAATACTTGAGGACACCGATTCTAAGTATTATAGGCGTATTCTACGTAAAATTTGACTAACTTTACCCCATAAATCTAGCGGTTTCATCATGTGTTAATATATCTCTGCTTCGATGAATAGGTGGTCATTGTTACATCAACCTCCAAAAGTCGATTTCTTAAAATACTTGAGGACATGAATACAAAGTATTACAGGCATATTCTACTTAAAATTTGACTAAGTTTACCCCACAAATCTGGAAGATAGCCCCAGTATTCATGAAGATTGAGGTCCCCGAACCTAGTAGCATCGGCCAAGTCGGCCGAGTTGAATAAATCTTCGGCCAAGTCGGCCAAGTTCTTTAAATACTTGAGGACACCGATTCTAAGTATTATAGGCGTATTCTACGTAAAATTTGACTAACTTTACCCCATAAATCTAGCGGTTTCATCATGTGTTAATATATCTCTGCTTCGATGAATAGGTGGTCATTGTTACATCAACCTCCAAAAGTCGATTTCTTAAAATACTTGAGGACATGAATACAAAGTATTACAGGCTACTTAAAATTGGCTAAGTTTACCCCACAAATCTGGAAGATAGCCCCAGTATTCATGAAGATTGAGGTCCCCGAACCTAGTAGCATCGGCCAAGTCGGCCGAGTTGAATAAATCTTCGGCCAAGTCGGCCAAGTTCTTTAAATACTTGAGGACACCGATTCTAAGTATTATAGGCGTATTCTACGTAAAATTTGACTAACTTTACCCCATAAATCTAGCGGTTTCATCATGTGTTAATATATCTCTGCTTCGATGAATAGGTGGTCATTGTTACATCAACCTCCAAAAGTCGATTTCTTAAAATACTTGAGGACATGAATACAAAGTATTACAGGCATATTCTACTTAAAATTTGGCTAAGTTTACCCCACAAATCTGGAAGATAGCCCCAGTATTCATGAAGATTGAGGTCCCCGAACCTAGTAGCATCGGCCAAGTCGGCCGAGTTGAATAAATCTTCGGCCAAGTCGGCCAAGTTCTTTAAATACTTGAGGACACCGATTCTAAGTATTATAGGCGTATTCTACGTAAAATTTGACTAACTTTACCCCATAAATCTAGCGGTTTCATCATGTGTTAATATATCTCTGCTTCGATGAATAGGTGGTCATTGTTACATCAACCTCCAAAAGTCGATTTCTTAAAATACTTGAGGACATGAATACAAAGTATTACAGGCATATTCTACTTAAAATTTGGCTAAGTTTACCCCACAAATCTGGAAGATAGCCCCAGTATTCATGAAGATTGAGGTCCCCGAACCTAGTAGCATCGGCCAAGTCGGCCGAGTTGAATAAATCTTCGGCCAAGTCGGCCAAGTTCTTTAAATACTTGAGGACACCGATTCTAAGTATTATAGGCGTATTCTACGTAAAATTTGACTAACTTTACCCCATAAATCTAGCGGTTTCATCATGTGTTAATATATCTCTGCTTCGATGAATAGGTGGTCATTGTTACATCAACCTCCAAAAGTCGATTTCTTTAAATACTTGAGGACATGAATACAAAGTATTACAGGCATATTCTACTTAAAATTTGACTAAGTTTACCCCACAAATCTGGAAGATAGCCCCAGTATTCATGAAGATTGAGGTCCCCGAACCTAGTAGCATCGGCCAAGTCGGCCGAGTTGAATAAATCTTCGGCCAAGTCGGCCAAGTTCTTTAAATACTTGAGGACACCGATTCTAAGTATTATAGGCGTATTCTACGTAAAATTTGACTAACTTTACCCCATAAATCTAGCGGTTTCATCATGTGTTAATATATCTCTGCTTCGATGAATAGGTGGTCATTGTTACATCAACCTCCAAAAGTCGATTTCTTAAAATACTTGAGGACATGAATACAAAGTATTACAGGCATATTCTACTTAAAATTTGGCTAAGTTTACCCCACAAATCTGGAAGATAGCCCCAGTATTCATGAAGATTGAGGTCCCCGAACCTAGTAGCATCGGCCAAGTCGGCCGAGTTGAATAAATCTTCGGCCAAGTCGGCCAAGTTCTTTAAATACTTGAGGACACCGATTCTAAGTATTATAGGCGTATTCTACGTAAAATTTGACTAACTTTACCCCATAAATCTAGCGGTTTCATCATGTGTTAATATATCTCTGCTTCGATGAATAGGTGGTCATTGTTACATCAACCTCCAAAAGTCGATTTCTTAAAATACTTGAGGACATGAATACAAAGTATTACAGGCATATTCTACTTAAAATTTGGCTAAGTTTACCCCACAAATCTGGAAGATAGCCCCAGTATTCATGAAGATTGAGGTCCCCGAACCTAGTAGCATCGGCCAAGTCGGCCGAGTTGAATAAATCTTCGGCCAAGTCGGCCAAGTTCTTTAAATACTTGAGGACACCGATTCTAAGTATTATAGGCGTATTCTACGTAAAATTTGACTAACTTTACCCCATAAATCTAGCGGTTTCATCATGTGTTAATATATCTCTGCTTCGATGAATAGGTGGTCATTGTTACATCAACCTCCAAAAGTCGATTTCTTAAAATACTTGAGGACATGAATACAAAGTATTACAGGCATATTCTACTTAAAATTTGGCTAAGTTTACCCCACAAATCTGGAAGATAGCCCCAGTATTCATGAAGATTGAGGTCCCCGAACCTAGTAGCATCGGCCAAGTCGGCCGAGTTGAATAAATCTTCGGCCAAGTCGGCCAAGTTCTTTAAATACTTGAGGACACCGATTCTAAGTATTATAGGCGTATTCTACGTAAAATTTGACTAACTTTACCCCATAAATCTAGCGGTTTCATCATGTGTTAATATATCTCTGCTTCGATGAATAGGTGGTCATTGTTACATCAACCTCCAAAAGTCGATTTCTTTAAATACTTGAGGACATGAATACAAAGTATTACAGGCATATTCTACTTAAAATTTGGCTAAGTTTACCCCACAAATCTGGAAGATAGCCCCAGTATTCATGAAGATTGAGGTCCCCGAACCTAGTAGCATCGGCCAAGTCGGCCGAGTTGAATAAATCTTCGGCCAAGTCGGCCAAGTTCTTTAAATACTTGAGGACACCGATTCTAAGTATTATAGGCGTATTCTACGTAAAATTTGACTAACTTTACCCCATAAATCTAGCGGTTTCATCATGTGTTAATATATCTCTGCTTCGATGAATAGGTGGTCATTGTTACATCAACCTCCAAAAGTCGATTTCTTAAAATACTTGAGGACATGAATACAAAGTATTACAGGCATATTCTACTTAAATTTGGCTAAGTTTACCCCACAAATCTGGAAGATAGCCCCAGTATTCATGAAGATTGAGGTCCCCGAACCTAGTAGCATCGGCCAAGTCGGCCGAGTTGAATAAATCTTCGGCCAAGTCGGCCAAGTTCTTTAAATACTTGAGGACACCGATTCTAAGTATTATAGGCGTATTCTACGTAAAATTTGACTAACTTTACCCCATAAATCTAGCGGTTTCATCATGTGTTAATATATCTCTGCTTCGATGAATAGGTGGTCATTGTTACATCAACCTCCAAAAGTCGATTTCTTAAAATACTTGAGGACATGAATACAAAGTATTACAGGCATATTCTACTTAAAATTTGGCTAAGTTTACCCCACAAATCTGGAAGATAGCCCCAGTATTCATGAAGATTGAGGTCCCCGAACCTAGTAGCATCGGCCAAGTCGGCCGAGTTGAATAAATCTTCGGCCAAGTCGGCCAAGTTCTTTAAATACTTGAGGACACCGATTCTAAGTATTATAGGCGTATTCTACGTAAAATTTGACTAACTTTACCCCATAAATCTAGCGGTTTCATCATGTGTTAATATATCTCTGCTTCGATGAATAGGTGGTCATTGTTACATCAACCTCCAAAAGTCGATTTCTTAAAATACTTGAGGACATGAATACAAAGTATTACAGGCATATTCTACTTAAAATTTGGCTAAGTTTACCCCACAAATCTGGAAGATAGCCCCAGTATTCATGAAGATTGAGGTCCCCGAACCTAGTAGCATCGGCCAAGTCGGCCGAGTTGAATAAATCTTCGGCCAAGTCGGCCAAGTTCTTTAAATACTTGAGGACACCGATTCTAAGTATTATAGGCGTATTCTACGTAAAATTTGACTAACTTTACCCCATAAATCTAGCGGTTTCATCATGTGTTAATATATCTCTGCTTCGATGAATAGGTGGTCATTGTTACATCAACCTCCAAAAGTCGATTTCTTAAAATACTTGAGGACATGAATACAAAGTATTACAGGCATATTCTACTTAAAATTTGGCTAAGTTTACCCCACAAATCTGGAAGATAGCCCCAGTATTCATGAAGATTGAGGTCCCCGAACCTAGTAGCATCGGCCAAGTCGGCCGAGTTGAATAAATCTTCGGCCAAGTCGGCCAAGTTCTTTAAATACTTGAGGACACCGATTCTAAGTATTATAGGCGTATTCTACGTAAAATTTGACTAACTTTACCCCATAAATCTAGCGGTTTCATCATGTGTTAATATATCTCTGCTTCGATGAATAGGTGGTCATTGTTACATCAACCTCCAAAAGTCGATTTCTTAAAATACTTGAGGACATGAATACAAAGTATTACAGGCATATTCTACTTAATTTGACTAAGTTTACCCCACAAATCTGGAAGATAGCCCCAGTATTCATGAAGATTGAGGTCCCCGAACCTAGTAGCATCGGCCAAGTCGGCCGAGTTGAATAAATCTTCGGCCAAGTCGGCCAAGTTCTTTAAATACTTGAGGACACCGATTCTAAGTATTATAGGCGTATTCTACGTAAAATTTGACTAACTTTACCCCATAAATCTAGCGGTTTCATCATGTGTTAATATATCTCTGCTTCGATGAATAGGTGGTCATTGTTACATCAACCTCCAAAAGTCGATTTCTTAAAATACTTGAGGACATGAATACAAAGTATTACAGGCATATTCTACTTAAAATTTGGCTAAGTTTACCCCACAAATCTGGAAGATAGCCCCAGTATTCATGAAGATTGAGGTCCCCGAACCTAGTAGCATCGGCCAAGTCGGCCGAGTTGAATAAATCTTCGGCCAAGTCGGCCAAGTTCTTTAAATACTTGAGGACACCGATTCTAAGTATTATAGGCGTATTCTACGTAAAATTTGACTAACTTTACCCCATAAATCTAGCGGTTTCATCATGTGTTAATATATCTCTGCTTCGATGAATAGGTGGTCATTGTTACATCAACCTCCAAAAGTCGATTTCTTTAAATACTTGAGGACATGAATACAAAGTATTACAGGCATATTCTACTTAAAATTTGGCTAAGTTTACCCCACAAATCTGGAAGATAGCCCCAGTATTCATGAAGATTGAGGTCCCCGAACCTAGTAGCATCGGCCAAGTCGGCCGAGTTGAATAAATCTTCGGCCAAGTCGGCCAAGTTCTTTAAATACTTGAGGACACCGATTCTAAGTATTATAGGCGTATTCTACGTAAAATTTGACTAACTTTACCCCATAAATCTAGCGGTTTCATCATGTGTTAATATATCTCTGCTTCGATGAATAGGTGGTCATTGTTACATCAACCTCCAAAAGTCGATTTCTTAAAATACTTGAGGACATGAATACAAAGTATTACAGGCATATTCTACTTAAAATTTGGCTAAGTTTACCCCACAAATCTGGAAGATAGCCCCAGTATTCATGAAGATTGAGGTCCCCGAACCTAGTAGCATCGGCCAAGTCGGCCGAGTTGAATAAATCTTCGGCCAAGTCGGCCAAGTTCTTTAAATACTTGAGGACACCGATTCTAAGTATTATAGGCGTATTCTACGTAAAATTTGACTAACTTTACCCCATAAATCTAGCGGTTTCATCATGTGTTAATATATCTCTGCTTCGATGAATAGGTGGTCATTGTTACATCAACCTCCAAAAGTCGATTTCTTTAAATACTTGAGGACATGAATACAAAGTATTACAGGCATATTCTACTTAAAATTTGGCTAAGTTTACCCCACAAATCTGGAAGATAGCCCCAGTATTCATGAAGATTGAGGTCCCCGAACCTAGTAGCATCGGCCAAGTCGGCCGAGTTGAATAAATCTTCGGCCAAGTCGGCCAAGTTCTTTAAATACTTGAGGACACCGATTCTAAGTATTATAGGCGTATTCTACGTAAAATTTGACTAACTTTACCCCATAAATCTAGCGGTTTCATCATGTGTTAATATATCTCTGCTTCGATGAATAGGTGGTCATTGTTACATCAACCTCCAAAAGTCGATTTCTTAAAATACTTGAGGACATGAATACAAAGTATTACAGGCATATTCTACTTAAAATTTGGCTAAGTTTACCCCACAAATCTGGAAGATAGCCCCAGTATTCATGAAGATTGAGGTCCCCGAACCTAGTAGCATCGGCCAAGTCGGCCGAGTTGAATAAATCTTCGGCCAAGTCGGCCAAGTTCTTTAAATACTTGAGGACACCGATTCTAAGTATTATAGGCGTATTCTACGTAAAATTTGACTAACTTTACCCCATAAATCTAGCGGTTTCATCATGTGTTAATATATCTCTGCTTCGATGAATAGGTGGTCATTGTTACATCAACCTCCAAAAGTCGATTTCTTTAAATACTTGAGGACATGAATACAAAGTATTACAGGCATATTCTACTTAAAATTTGGCTAAGTTTACCCCACAAATCTGGAAGATAGCCCCAGTATTCATGAAGATTGAGGTCCCCGAACCTAGTAGCATCGGCCAAGTCGGCCGAGTTGAATAAATCTTCGGCCAAGTCGGCCAAGTTCTTTAAATACTTGAGGACACCGATTCTAAGTATTATAGGCGTATTCTACGTAAAATTTGACTAACTTTACCCCATAAATCTAGCGGTTTCATCATGTGTTAATATATCTCTGCTTCGATGAATAGGTGGTCATTGTTACATCAACCTCCAAAAGTCGATTTCTTAAAATACTTGAGGACATGAATACAAAGTATTACAGGCATATTCTACTTAAAATTTGGCTAAGTTTACCCCACAAATCTGGAAGATAGCCCCAGTATTCATGAAGATTGAGGTCCCCGAACCTAGTAGCATCGGCCAAGTCGGCCGAGTTGAATAAATCTTCGGCCAAGTCGGCCAAGTTCTTTAAATACTTGAGGACACCGATTCTAAGTATTATAGGCGTATTCTACGTAAAATTTGACTAACTTTACCCCATAAATCTAGCGGTTTCATCATGTGTTAATATATCTCTGCTTCGATGAATAGGTGGTCATTGTTACATCAACCTCCAAAAGTCGATTTCTTTAAATACTTGAGGACATGAATACAAAGTATTACAGGCATATTCTACTTAAAATTTGGCTAAGTTTACCCCACAAATCTGGAAGATAGCCCCAGTATTCATGAAGATTGAGGTCCCCGAACCTAGTAGCATCGGCCAAGTCGGCCGAGTTGAATAAATCTTCGGCCAAGTCGGCCAAGTTCTTTAAATACTTGAGGACACCGATTCTAAGTATTATAGGCGTATTCTACGTAAAATTTGACTAACTTTACCCCATAAATCTAGCGGTTTCATCATGTGTTAATATATCTCTGCTTCGATGAATAGGTGGTCATTGTTACATCAACCTCCAAAAGTCGATTTCTTAAAATACTTGAGGACATGAATACAAAGTATTACAGGCATATTCTACTTAAAATTTGGCTTACCCCACAAATCTGGAAGATAGCCCCAGTATTCATGAAGATTGAGGTCCCCGAACCTAGTAGCATCGGCCAAGTCGGCCGAGTTGAATAAATCTTCGGCCAAGTCGGCCAAGTTCTTTAAATACTTGAGGACACCGATTCTAAGTATTATAGGCGTATTCTACGTAAAATTTGACTAACTTTACCCCATAAATCTAGCGGTTTCATCATGTGTTAATATATCTCTGCTTCGATGAATAGGTGGTCATTGTTACATCAACCTCCAAAAGTCGATTTCTTAAAATACTTGAGGACATGAATACAAAGTATTACAGGCATATTCTACTTAAAATTTGGCTAAGTTTACCCCACAAATCTGGAAGATAGCCCCAGTATTCATGAAGATTGAGGTCCCCGAACCTAGTAGCATCGGCCAAGTCGGCCGAGTTGAATAAATCTTCGGCCAAGTCGGCCAAGTTCTTTAAATACTTGAGGACACCGATTCTAAGTATTATAGGCGTATTCTACGTAAAATTTGACTAACTTTACCCCATAAATCTAGCGGTTTCATCATGTGTTAATATATCTCTGCTTCGATGAATAGGTGGTCATTGTTACATCAACCTCCAAAAGTCGATTTCTTAAAATACTTGAGGACATGAATACAAAGTATTACAGGCATATTCTACTTAAAATTTGGCTAAGTTTACCCCACAAATCTGGAAGATAGCCCCAGTATTCATGAAGATTGAGGTCCCCGAACCTAGTAGCATCGGCCAAGTCGGCCGAGTTGAATAAATCTTCGGCCAAGTCGGCCAAGTTCTTTAAATACTTGAGGACACCGATTCTAAGTATTATAGGCGTATTCTACGTAAAATTTGACTAACTTTACCCCATAAATCTAGCGGTTTCATCATGTGTTAATATATCTCTGCTTCGATGAATAGGTGGTCATTGTTACATCAACCTCCAAAAGTCGATTTCTTTAAATACTTGAGGACATGAATACAAAGTATTACAGGCATATTCTACTTAAAATTTGGCTAAGTTTACCCCACAAATCTGGAAGATAGCCCCAGTATTCATGAAGATTGAGGTCCCCGAACCTAGTAGCATCGGCCAAGTCGGCCGAGTTGAATAAATCTTCGGCCAAGTCGGCCAAGTTCTTTAAATACTTGAGGACACCGATTCTAAGTATTATAGGCGTATTCTACGTAAAATTTGACTAACTTTACCCCATAAATCTAGCGGTTTCATCATGTGTTAATATATCTCTGCTTCGATGAATAGGTGGTCATTGTTACATCAACCTCCAAAAGTCGATTTCTTTAAATACTTGAGGACATGAATACAAAGTATTACAGGCATATTCTACTTAAAATTTGGCTAAGTTTACCCCACAAATCTGGAAGATAGCCCCAGTATTCATGAAGATTGAGGTCCCCGAACCTAGTAGCATCGGCCAAGTCGGCCGAGTTGAATAAATCTTCGGCCAAGTCGGCCAAGTTCTTTAAATACTTGAGGACACCGATTCTAAGTATTATAGGCGTATTCTACGTAAAATTTGACTAACTTTACCCCATAAATCTAGCGGTTTCATCATGTGTTAATATATCTCTGCTTCGATGAATAGGTGGTCATTGTTACATCAACCTCCAAAAGTCGATTTCTTAAAATACTTGAGGACATGAATACAAAGTATTACAGGCATATTCTACTTAAAATTTGGCTAAGTTTACCCCACAAATCTGGAAGATAGCCCCAGTATTCATGAAGATTGAGGTCCCCGAACCTAGTAGCATCGGCCAAGTCGGCCGAGTTGAATAAATCTTCGGCCAAGTCGGCCAAGTTCTTTAAATACTTGAGGACACCGATTCTAAGTATTATAGGCGTATTCTACGTAAAATTTGACTAACTTTACCCCATAAATCTAGCGGTTTCATCATGTGTTAATATATCTCTGCTTCGATGAATAGGTGGTCATTGTTACATCAACCTCCAAAAGTCGATTTCTTAAAATACTTGAGGACATGAATACAAAGTATTACAGGCATATTCTACTTAAAATTTGGCTAAGTTTACCCCACAAATCTGGAAGATAGCCCCAGTATTCATGAAGATTGAGGTCCCCGAACCTAGTAGCATCGGCCAAGTCGGCCGAGTTGAATAAATCTTCGGCCAAGTCGGCCAAGTTCTTTAAATACTTGAGGACACCGATTCTAAGTATTATAGGCGTATTCTACGTAAAATTTGACTAACTTTACCCCATAAATCTAGCGGTTTCATCATGTGTTAATATATCTCTGCTTCGATGAATAGGTGGTCATTGTTACATCAACCTCCAAAAGTCGATTTCTTTAAATACTTGAGGACATGAATACAAAGTATTACAGGCATATTCTACTTAAAATTTGACTAAGTTTACCCCACAAATCTGGAAGATAGCCCCAGTATTCATGAAGATTGAGGTCCCCGAACCTAGTAGCATCGGCCAAGTCGGCCGAGTTGAATAAATCTTCGGCCAAGTCGGCCAAGTTCTTTAAATACTTGAGGACACCGATTCTAAGTATTATAGGCGTATTCTACGTAAAATTTGACTAACTTTACCCCATAAATCTAGCGGTTTCATCATGTGTTAATATATCTCTGCTTCGATGAATAGGTGGTCATTGTTACATCAACCTCCAAAAGTCGATTTCTTAAATACTTGAGGACATGAATACAAAGTATTACAGGCATATTCTACTTAAAATTTGGCTAAGTTTACCCCACAAATCTGGAAGATAGCCCCAGTATTCATGAAGATTGAGGTCCCCGAACCTAGTAGCATCGGCCAAGTCGGCCGAGTTGAATAAATCTTCGGCCAAGTCGGCCAAGTTCTTTAAATACTTGAGGACACCGATTCTAAGTATTATAGGCGTATTCTACGTAAAATTTGACTAACTTTACCCCATAAATCTAGCGGTTTCATCATGTGTTAATATATCTCTGCTTCGATGAATAGGTGGTCATTGTTACATCAACCTCCAAAAGTCGATTTCTTTAAATACTTGAGGACATGAATACAAAGTATTACAGGCATATTCTACTTAAAATTTGGCTAAGTTTACCCCACAAATCTGGAAGATAGCCCCAGTATTCATGAAGATTGAGGTCCCCGAACCTAGTAGCATCGGCCAAGTCGGCCGAGTTGAATAAATCTTCGGCCAAGTCGGCCAAGTTCTTTAAATACTTGAGGACACCGATTCTAAGTATTATAGGCGTATTCTACGTAAAATTTGACTAACTTTACCCCATAAATCTAGCGGTTTCATCATGTGTTAATATATCTCTGCTTCGATGAATAGGTGGTCATTGTTACATCAACCTCCAAAAGTCGATTTCTTAAAATACTTGAGGACATGAATACAAAGTATTACAGGCATATTCTACTTAAAATTTGGCTAAGTTTACCCCACAAATCTGGAAGATAGCCCCAGTATTCATGAAGATTGAGGTCCCCGAACCTAGTAGCATCGGCCAAGTCGGCCGAGTTGAATAAATCTTCGGCCAAGTCGGCCAAGTTCTTTAAATACTTGAGGACACCGATTCTAAGTATTATAGGCGTATTCTACGTAAAATTTGACTAACTTTACCCCATAAATCTAGCGGTTTCATCATGTGTTAATATATCTCTGCTTCGATGAATAGGTGGTCATTGTTACATCAACCTCCAAAAGTCGATTTCTTTAAATACTTGAGGACATGAATACAAAGTATTACAGGCATATTCTACTTAAAATTTGGCTAAGTTTACCCCACAAATCTGGAAGATAGCCCCAGTATTCATGAAGATTGAGGTCCCCGAACCTAGTAGCATCGGCCAAGTCGGCCGAGTTGAATAAATCTTCGGCCAAGTCGGCCAAGTTCTTTAAATACTTGAGGACACCGATTCTAAGTATTATAGGCGTATTCTACGTAAAATTTGACTAACTTTACCCCATAAATCTAGCGGTTTCATCATGTGTTAATATATCTCTGCTTCGATGAATAGGTGGTCATTGTTACATCAACCTCCAAAAGTCGATTTCTTTAAATACTTGAGGACATGAATACAAAGTATTACAGGCATATTCTACTTAAAATTTGGCTAAGTTTACCCCACAAATCTGGAAGATAGCCCCAGTATTCATGAAGATTGAGGTCCCCGAACCTAGTAGCATCGGCCAAGTCGGCCGAGTTGAATAAATCTTCGGCCAAGTCGGCCAAGTTCTTTAAATACTTGAGGACACCGATTCTAAGTATTATAGGCGTATTCTACGTAAAATTTGACTAACTTTACCCCATAAATCTAGCGGTTTCATCATGTGTTAATATATCTCTGCTTCGATGAATAGGTGGTCATTGTTACATCAACCTCCAAAAGTCGATTTCTTAAATACTTGAGGACATGAATACAAAGTATTACAGGCATATTCTACTTAAAATTTGGCTAAGTTTACCCCACAAATCTGGAAGATAGCCCCAGTATTCATGAAGATTGAGGTCCCCGAACCTAGTAGCATCGGCCAAGTCGGCCGAGTTGAATAAATCTTCGGCCAAGTCGGCCAAGTTCTTTAAATACTTGAGGACACCGATTCTAAGTATTATAGGCGTATTCTACGTAAAATTTGACTAACTTTACCCCATAAATCTAGCGGTTTCATCATGTGTTAATATATCTCTGCTTCGATGAATAGGTGGTCATTGTTACATCAACCTCCAAAAGTCGATTTCTTTAAATACTTGAGGACATGAATACAAAGTATTACAGGCATATTCTACTTAAAATTTGACTAAGTTTACCCCACAAATCTGGAAGATAGCCCCAGTATTCATGAAGATTGAGGTCCCCGAACCTAGTAGCATCGGCCAAGTCGGCCGAGTTGAATAAATCTTCGGCCAAGTCGGCCAAGTTCTTTAAATACTTGAGGACACCGATTCTAAGTATTATAGGCGTATTCTACGTAAAATTTGACTAACTTTACCCCATAAATCTAGCGGTTTCATCATGTGTTAATATATCTCTGCTTCGATGAATAGGTGGTCATTGTTACATCAACCTCCAAAAGTCGATTTCTTAAAATACTTGAGGACATGAATACAAAGTATTACAGGCATATTCTACTTAAAATTTGGCTAAGTTTACCCCACAAATCTGGAAGATAGCCCCAGTATTCATGAAGATTGAGGTCCCCGAACCTAGTAGCATCGGCCAAGTCGGCCGAGTTGAATAAATCTTCGGCCAAGTCGGCCAAGTTCTTTAAATACTTGAGGACACCGATTCTAAGTATTATAGGCGTATTCTACGTAAAATTTGACTAACTTTACCCCATAAATCTAGCGGTTTCATCATGTGTTAATATATCTCTGCTTCGATGAATAGGTGGTCATTGTTACATCAACCTCCAAAAGTCGATTTCTTTAAATACTTGAGGACATGAATACAAAGTATTACAGGCATATTCTACTTAAAATTTTGTTTACCCCACAAATCTGGAAGATAGCCCCAGTATTCATGAAGATTGAGGTCCCCGAACCTAGTAGCATCGGCCAAGTCGGCCGAGTTGAATAAATCTTCGGCCAAGTCGGCCAAGTTCTTTAAATACTTGAGGACACCGATTCTAAGTATTATAGGCGTATTCTACGTAAAATTTGACTAACTTTACCCCATAAATCTAGCGGTTTCATCATGTGTTAATATATCTCTGCTTCGATGAATAGGTGGTCATTGTTACATCAACCTCCAAAAGTCGATTTCTTAAAATACTTGAGGACATGAATACAAAGTATTACAGGCATATTCTACTTAAAATTTGGCTAAGTTTACCCCACAAATCTGGAAGATAGCCCCAGTATTCATGAAGATTGAGGTCCCCGAACCTAGTAGCATCGGCCAAGTCGGCCGAGTTGAATAAATCTTCGGCCAAGTCGGCCAAGTTCTTTAAATACTTGAGGACACCGATTCTAAGTATTATAGGCGTATTCTACGTAAAATTTGACTAACTTTACCCCATAAATCTAGCGGTTTCATCATGTGTTAATATATCTCTGCTTCGATGAATAGGTGGTCATTGTTACATCAACCTCCAAAAGTCGATTTCTTTAAATACTTGAGGACATGAATACAAAGTATTACAGGCATATTCTACTTAAAATTTGGCTAAGTTTACCCCACAAATCTGGAAGATAGCCCCAGTATTCATGAAGATTGAGGTCCCCGAACCTAGTAGCATCGGCCAAGTCGGCCGAGTTGAATAAATCTTCGGCCAAGTCGGCCAAGTTCTTTAAATACTTGAGGACACCGATTCTAAGTATTATAGGCGTATTCTACGTAAAATTTGACTAACTTTACCCCATAAATCTAGCGGTTTCATCATGTGTTAATATATCTCTGCTTCGATGAATAGGTGGTCATTGTTACATCAACCTCCAAAAGTCGATTTCTTTAAATACTTGAGGACATGAATACAAAGTATTACAGGCATATTCTACTTAAAATTTGGCTAAGTTTACCCCACAAATCTGGAAGATAGCCCCAGTATTCATGAAGATTGAGGTCCCCGAACCTAGTAGCATCGGCCAAGTCGGCCGAGTTGAATAAATCTTCGGCCAAGTCGGCCAAGTTCTTTAAATACTTGAGGACACCGATTCTAAGTATTATAGGCGTATTCTACGTAAAATTTGACTAACTTTACCCCATAAATCTAGCGGTTTCATCATGTGTTAATATATCTCTGCTTCGATGAATAGGTGGTCATTGTTACATCAACCTCCAAAAGTCGATTTCTTAAATACTTGAGGACATGAATACAAAGTATTACAGGCATATTCTACTTAAAATTTGGCTAAGTTTACCCCACAAATCTGGAAGATAGCCCCAGTATTCATGAAGATTGAGGTCCCCGAACCTAGTAGCATCGGCCAAGTCGGCCGAGTTGAATAAATCTTCGGCCAAGTCGGCCAAGTTCTTTAAATACTTGAGGACACCGATTCTAAGTATTATAGGCGTATTCTACGTAAAATTTGACTAACTTTACCCCATAAATCTAGCGGTTTCATCATGTGTTAATATATCTCTGCTTCGATGAATAGGTGGTCATTGTTACATCAACCTCCAAAAGTCGATTTCTTTAAATACTTGAGGACATGAATACAAAGTATTACAGGCATATTCTACTTAAAATTTGGCTAAGTTTACCCCACAAATCTGGAAGATAGCCCCAGTATTCATGAAGATTGAGGTCCCCGAACCTAGTAGCATCGGCCAAGTCGGCCGAGTTGAATAAATCTTCGGCCAAGTCGGCCAAGTTCTTTAAATACTTGAGGACACCGATTCTAAGTATTATAGGCGTATTCTACGTAAAATTTGACTAACTTTACCCCATAAATCTAGCGGTTTCATCATGTGTTAATATATCTCTGCTTCGATGAATAGGTGGTCATTGTTACATCAACCTCCAAAAGTCGATTTCTTAAATACTTGAGGACATGAATACAAAGTATTACAGGCATATTCTACTTAAAATTTGGCTAAGTTTACCCCACAAATCTGGAAGATAGCCCCAGTATTCATGAAGATTGAGGTCCCCGAACCTAGTAGCATCGGCCAAGTCGGCCGAGTTGAATAAATCTTCGGCCAAGTCGGCCAAGTTCTTTAAATACTTGAGGACACCGATTCTAAGTATTATAGGCGTATTCTACGTAAAATTTGACTAACTTTACCCCATAAATCTAGCGGTTTCATCATGTGTTAATATATCTCTGCTTCGATGAATAGGTGGTCATTGTTACATCAACCTCCAAAAGTCGATTTCTTTAAATACTTGAGGACATGAATACAAAGTATTACAGGCATATTCTACTTAAAATTTGGCTAAGTTTACCCCACAAATCTGGAAGATAGCCCCAGTATTCATGAAGATTGAGGTCCCCGAACCTAGTAGCATCGGCCAAGTCGGCCGAGTTGAATAAATCTTCGGCCAAGTCGGCCAAGTTCTTTAAATACTTGAGGACACCGATTCTAAGTATTATAGGCGTATTCTACGTAAAATTTGACTAACTTTACCCCATAAATCTAGCGGTTTCATCATGTGTTAATATATCTCTGCTTCGATGAATAGGTGGTCATTGTTACATCAACCTCCAAAAGTCGATTTCTTAAATACTTGAGGACATGAATACAAAGTATTACAGGCATATTCTACTTAAAATTTGGCTAAGTTTACCCCACAAATCTGGAAGATAGCCCCAGTATTCATGAAGATTGAGGTCCCCGAACCTAGTAGCATCGGCCAAGTCGGCCGAGTTGAATAAATCTTCGGCCAAGTCGGCCAAGTTCTTTAAATACTTGAGGACACCGATTCTAAGTATTATAGGCGTATTCTACGTAAAATTTGACTAACTTTACCCCATAAATCTAGCGGTTTCATCATGTGTTAATATATCTCTGCTTCGATGAATAGGTGGTCATTGTTACATCAACCTCCAAAAGTCGATTTCTTTAAATACTTGAGGACATGAATACAAAGTATTACAGGCATATTCTACTTAAAATTTGGCTAAGTTTACCCCACAAATCTGGAAGATAGCCCCAGTATTCATGAAGATTGAGGTCCCCGAACCTAGTAGCATCGGCCAAGTCGGCCGAGTTGAATAAATCTTCGGCCAAGTCGGCCAAGTTCTTTAAATACTTGAGGACACCGATTCTAAGTATTATAGGCGTATTCTACGTAAAATTTGACTAACTTTACCCCATAAATCTAGCGGTTTCATCATGTGTTAATATATCTCTGCTTCGATGAATAGGTGGTCATTGTTACATCAACCTCCAAAAGTCGATTTCTTTAAATACTTGAGGACATGAATACAAAGTATTACAGGCATATTCTACTTAAAATTTGGCTAAGTTTACCCCACAAATCTGGAAGATAGCCCCAGTATTCATGAAGATTGAGGTCCCCGAACCTAGTAGCATCGGCCAAGTCGGCCGAGTTGAATAAATCTTCGGCCAAGTCGGCCAAGTTCTTTAAATACTTGAGGACACCGATTCTAAGTATTATAGGCGTATTCTACGTAAAATTTGACTAACTTTACCCCATAAATCTAGCGGTTTCATCATGTGTTAATATATCTCTGCTTCGATGAATAGGTGGTCATTGTTACATCAACCTCCAAAAGTCGATTTCTTAAAATACTTGAGGACATGAATACAAAGTATTACAGGCATATTCTACTTAAAATTTGGCTAAGTTTACCCCACAAATCTGGAAGATAGCCCCAGTATTCATGAAGATTGAGGTCCCCGAACCTAGTAGCATCGGCCAAGTCGGCCGAGTTGAATAAATCTTCGGCCAAGTCGGCCAAGTTCTTTAAATACTTGAGGACACCGATTCTAAGTATTATAGGCGTATTCTACGTAAAATTTGACTAACTTTACCCCATAAATCTAGCGGTTTCATCATGTGTTAATATATCTCTGCTTCGATGAATAGGTGGTCATTGTTACATCAACCTCCAAAAGTCGATTTCTTTAAATACTTGAGGACATGAATACAAAGTATTACAGGCATATTCTACTTAAAATTTGGCTAAGTTTACCCCACAAATCTGGAAGATAGCCCCAGTATTCATGAAGATTGAGGTCCCCGAACCTAGTAGCATCGGCCAAGTCGGCCGAGTTGAATAAATCTTCGGCCAAGTCGGCCAAGTTCTTTAAATACTTGAGGACACCGATTCTAAGTATTATAGGCGTATTCTACGTAAAATTTGACTAACTTTACCCCATAAATCTAGCGGTTTCATCATGTGTTAATATATCTCTGCTTCGATGAATAGGTGGTCATTGTTACATCAACCTCCAAAAGTCGATTTCTTAAAATACTTGAGGACATGAATACAAAGTATTACAGGCATATTCTACTTAAAATTTGGCTAAGTTTACCCCACAAATCTGGAAGATAGCCCCAGTATTCATGAAGATTGAGGTCCCCGAACCTAGTAGCATCGGCCAAGTCGGCCGAGTTGAATAAATCTTCGGCCAAGTCGGCCAAGTTCTTTAAATACTTGAGGACACCGATTCTAAGTATTATAGGCGTATTCTACGTAAAATTTGACTAACTTTACCCCATAAATCTAGCGGTTTCATCATGTGTTAATATATCTCTGCTTCGATGAATAGGTGGTCATTGTTACATCAACCTCCAAAAGTCGATTTCTTTAAATACTTGAGGACATGAATACAAAGTATTACAGGCATATTCTACTTAAAATTTGACCCCACAAATCTGGAAGATAGCCCCAGTATTCATGAAGATTGAGGTCCCCGAACCTAGTAGCATCGGCCAAGTCGGCCGAGTTGAATAAATCTTCGGCCAAGTCGGCCAAGTTCTTTAAATACTTGAGGACACCGATTCTAAGTATTATAGGCGTATTCTACGTAAAATTTGACTAACTTTACCCCATAAATCTAGCGGTTTCATCATGTGTTAATATATCTCTGCTTCGATGAATAGGTGGTCATTGTTACATCAACCTCCAAAAGTCGATTTCTTTAAATACTTGAGGACATGAATACAAAGTATTACAGGCATATTCTACTTAAAATTTGGCTAAGTTTACCCCACAAATCTGGAAGATAGCCCCAGTATTCATGAAGATTGAGGTCCCCGAACCTAGTAGCATCGGCCAAGTCGGCCGAGTTGAATAAATCTTCGGCCAAGTCGGCCAAGTTCTTTAAATACTTGAGGACACCGATTCTAAGTATTATAGGCGTATTCTACGTAAAATTTGACTAACTTTACCCCATAAATCTAGCGGTTTCATCATGTGTTAATATATCTCTGCTTCGATGAATAGGTGGTCATTGTTACATCAACCTCCAAAAGTCGATTTCTTTAAATACTTGAGGACATGAATACAAAGTATTACAGGCATATTCTACTTAAAATTTGGCTAAGTTTACCCCACAAATCTGGAAGATAGCCCCAGTATTCATGAAGATTGAGGTCCCCGAACCTAGTAGCATCGGCCAAGTCGGCCGAGTTGAATAAATCTTCGGCCAAGTCGGCCAAGTTCTTTAAATACTTGAGGACACCGATTCTAAGTATTATAGGCGTATTCTACGTAAAATTTGACTAACTTTACCCCATAAATCTAGCGGTTTCATCATGTGTTAATATATCTCTGCTTCGATGAATAGGTGGTCATTGTTACATCAACCTCCAAAAGTCGATTTCTTTAAATACTTGAGGACATGAATACAAAGTATTACAGGCATATTCTACTTAAAATTTGGCTAAGTTTACCCCACAAATCTGGAAGATAGCCCCAGTATTCATGAAGATTGAGGTCCCCGAACCTAGTAGCATCGGCCAAGTCGGCCGAGTTGAATAAATCTTCGGCCAAGTCGGCCAAGTTCTTTAAATACTTGAGGACACCGATTCTAAGTATTATAGGCGTATTCTACGTAAAATTTGACTAACTTTACCCCATAAATCTAGCGGTTTCATCATGTGTTAATATATCTCTGCTTCGATGAATAGGTGGTCATTGTTACATCAACCTCCAAAAGTCGATTTCTTTAAATACTTGAGGACATGAATACAAAGTATTACAGGCATATTCTACTTAAAATTTGGCTAAGTTTACCCCACAAATCTGGAAGATAGCCCCAGTATTCATGAAGATTGAGGTCCCCGAACCTAGTAGCATCGGCCAAGTCGGCCGAGTTGAATAAATCTTCGGCCAAGTCGGCCAAGTTCTTTAAATACTTGAGGACACCGATTCTAAGTATTATAGGCGTATTCTACGTAAAATTTGACTAACTTTACCCCATAAATCTAGCGGTTTCATCATGTGTTAACATATCTCTGCTTCGATGAATAGGTGGTCATTGTTACATCAACCTCCAAAAGTCGATTTCTTAAATACTTGAGGACATGAATACAAAGTATTACAGGCATATTCTACTTAAAATTTGGCTAAGTTTACCCCACAAATCTGGAAGATAGCCCCAGTATTCATGAAGATTGAGGTCCCCGAACCTAGTAGCATCGGCCAAGTCGGCCGAGTTGAATAAATCTTCGGCCAAGTCGGCCAAGTTCTTTAAATACTTGAGGACACCGATTCTAAGTATTATAGGCGTATTCTACGTAAAATTTGACTAACTTTACCCCATAAATCTAGCGGTTTCATCATGTGTTAATATATCTCTGCTTCGATGAATAGGTGGTCATTGTTACATCAACCTCCAAAAGTCGATTTCTTAAAATACTTGAGGACATGAATACAAAGTATTACAGGCATATTCTACTTAAAATTTGGCTAAGTTTACCCCACAAATCTGGAAGATAGCCCCAGTATTCATGAAGATTGAGGTCCCCGAACCTAGTAGCATCGGCCAAGTCGGCCGAGTTGAATAAATCTTCGGCCAAGTCGGCCAAGTTCTTTAAATACTTGAGGACACCGATTCTAAGTATTATAGGCGTATTCTACGTAAAATTTGACTAACTTTACCCCATAAATCTAGCGGTTTCATCATGTGTTAATATATCTCTGCTTCGATGAATAGGTGGTCATTGTTACATCAACCTCCAAAAGTCGATTTCTTAAAATACTTGAGGACATGAATACAAAGTATTACAGGCATATTCTACTTAAAATTTGGCTAAGTTTACCCCACAAATCTGGAAGATAGCCCCAGTATTCATGAAGATTGAGGTCCCCGAACCTAGTAGCATCGGCCAAGTCGGCCGAGTTGAATAAATCTTCGGCCAAGTCGGCCAAGTTCTTTAAATACTTGAGGACACCGATTCTAAGTATTATAGGCGTATTCTACGTAAAATTTGACTAACTTTACCCCATAAATCTAGCGGTTTCATCATGTGTTAATATATCTCTGCTTCGATGAATAGGTGGTCATTGTTACATCAACCTCCAAAAGTCGATTTCTTAAATACTTGAGGACATGAATACAAAGTATTACAGGCATATTCTACTTAAAATTTGGCTAAGTTTACCCCACAAATCTGGAAGATAGCCCCAGTATTCATGAAGATTGAGGTCCCCGAACCTAGTAGCATCGGCCAAGTCGGCCGAGTTGAATAAATCTTCGGCCAAGTCGGCCAAGTTCTTTAAATACTTGAGGACACCGATTCTAAGTATTATAGGCGTATTCTACGTAAAATTTGACTAACTTTACCCCATAAATCTAGCGGTTTCATCATGTGTTAATATATCTCTGCTTCGATGAATAGGTGGTCATTGTTACATCAACCTCCAAAAGTCGATTTCTTTAAATACTTGAGGACATGAATACAAAGTATTACAGGCATATTCTACTTAAAATTTGGCTAAGTTTACCCCACAAATCTGGAAGATAGCCCCAGTATTCATGAAGATTGAGGTCCCCGAACCTAGTAGCATCGGCCAAGTCGGCCGAGTTGAATAAATCTTCGGCCAAGTCGGCCAAGTTCTTTAAATACTTGAGGACACCGATTCTAAGTATTATAGGCGTATTCTACGTAAAATTTGACTAACTTTACCCCATAAATCTAGCGGTTTCATCATGTGTTAATATATCTCTGCTTCGATGAATAGGTGGTCATTGTTACATCAACCTCCAAAAGTCGATTTCTTAAAATACTTGAGGACATGAATACAAAGTATTACAGGCATATTCTACTTAAAATTTGGCTAAGTTTACCCCACAAATCTGGAAGATAGCCCCAGTATTCATGAAGATTGAGGTCCCCGAACCTAGTAGCATCGGCCAAGTCGGCCGAGTTGAATAAATCTTCGGCCAAGTCGGCCAAGTTCTTTAAATACTTGAGGACACCGATTCTAAGTATTATAGGCGTATTCTACGTAAAATTTGACTAACTTTACCCCATAAATCTAGCGGTTTCATCATGTGTTAATATATCTCTGCTTCGATGAATAGGTGGTCATTGTTACATCAACCTCCAAAAGTCGATTTCTTTAAATACTTGAGGACATGAATACAAAGTATTACAGGCATATTCTACTTAAAATTTGGCTAAGTTTACCCCACAAATCTAGAAGATAGCCCCAGTATTCATGAAGATTGAGGTCCCCGAACCTAGTAGCATCGGCCAAGTCGGCCGAGTTGAATAAATCTTCGGCCAAGTCGGCCAAGTTCTTTAAATACTTGAGGACACCGATTCTAAGTATTATAGGCGTATTCTACGTAAAATTTGACTAACTTTACCCCATAAATCTAGCGGTTTCATCATGTGTTAACATATCTCTGCTTCGATGAATAGGTGGTCATTGTTACATCAACCTCCAAAAGTCGATTTCTTTAAATACTTGAGGACATGAATACAAAGTATTACAGGCATATTCTACTTAAAATTTGCTAAGTTTACCCCACAAATCTGGAAGATAGCCCCAGTATTCATGAAGATTGAGGTCCCCGAACCTAGTAGCATCGGCCAAGTCGGCCGAGTTGAATAAATCTTCGGCCAAGTCGGCCAAGTTCTTTAAATACTTGAGGACACCGATTCTAAGTATTATAGGCGTATTCTACGTAAAATTTGACTAACTTTACCCCATAAATCTAGCGGTTTCATCATGTGTTAATATATCTCTGCTTCGATGAATAGGTGGTCATTGTTACATCAACCTCCAAAAGTCGATTTCTTTAAATACTTGAGGACATGAATACAAAGTATTACAGGCATATTCTACTTAAAATTTGGCTAAGTTTACCCCACAAATCTGGAAGATAGCCCCAGTATTCATGAAGATTGAGGTCCCCGAACCTAGTAGCATCGGCCAAGTCGGCCGAGTTGAATAAATCTTCGGCCAAGTCGGCCAAGTTCTTTAAATACTTGAGGACACCGATTCTAAGTATTATAGGCGTATTCTACGTAAAATTTGACTAACTTTACCCCATAAATCTAGCGGTTTCATCATGTGTTAATATATCTCTGCTTCGATGAATAGGTGGTCATTGTTACATCAACCTCCAAAAGTCGATTTCTTAAATACTTGAGGACATGAATACAAAGTATTACAGGCATATTCTACTTAAAATTTGGCTAAGTTTACCCCACAAATCTGGAAGATAGCCCCAGTATTCATGAAGATTGAGGTCCCCGAACCTAGTAGCATCGGCCAAGTCGGCCGAGTTGAATAAATCTTCGGCCAAGTCGGCCAAGTTCTTTAAATACTTGAGGACACCGATTCTAAGTATTATAGGCGTATTCTACGTAAAATTTGACTAACTTTACCCCATAAATCTAGCGGTTTCATCATGTGTTAATATATCTCTGCTTCGATGAATAGGTGGTCATTGTTACATCAACCTCCAAAAGTCGATTTCTTAAATACTTGAGGACATGAATACAAAGTATTACAGGCATATTCTACTTAAAATTTGGCTAAGTTTACCCCACAAATCTAGAAGATAGCCCCAGTATTCATGAAGATTGAGGTCCCCGAACCTAGTAGCATCGGCCAAGTCGGCCGAGTTGAATAAATCTTCGGCCAAGTCGGCCAAGTTCTTTAAATACTTGAGGACACCGATTCTAAGTATTATAGGCGTATTCTACGTAAAATTTGACTAACTTTACCCCATAAATCTAGCGGTTTCATCATGTGTTAATATATCTCTGCTTCGATGAATAGGTGGTCATTGTTACATCAACCTCCAAAAGTCGATTTCTTTAAATACTTGAGGACATGAATACAAAGTATTACAGGCATATTCTACTTAAAATTTGGCTAAGTTTACCCCACAAATCTGGAAGATAGCCCCAGTATTCATGAAGATTGAGGTCCCCGAACCTAGTAGCATCGGCCAAGTCGGCCGAGTTGAATAAATCTTCGGCCAAGTCGGCCAAGTTCTTTAAATACTTGAGGACACCGATTCTAAGTATTATAGGCGTATTCTACGTAAAATTTGACTAACTTTACCCCATAAATCTAGCGGTTTCATCATGTGTTAATATATCTCTGCTTCGATGAATAGGTGGTCATTGTTACATCAACCTCCAAAAGTCGATTTCTTTAAATACTTGAGGACATGAATACAAAGTATTACAGGCATATTCTACTTAAAATTTGGCTAAGTTTACCCCACAAATCTGGAAGATAGCCCCAGTATTCATGAAGATTGAGGTCCCCGAACCTAGTAGCATCGGCCAAGTCGGCCGAGTTGAATAAATCTTCGGCCAAGTCGGCCAAGTTCTTTAAATACTTGAGGACACCGATTCTAAGTATTATAGGCGTATTCTACGTAAAATTTGACTAACTTTACCCCATAAATCTAGCGGTTTCATCATGTGTTAATATATCTCTGCTTCGATGAATAGGTGGTCATTGTTACATCAACCTCCAAAAGTCGATTTCTTTAAATACTTGAGGACATGAATACAAAGTATTACAGGCATATTCTACTTAAAATTTGGCTAAGTTTACCCCACAAATCTGGAAGATAGCCCCAGTATTCATGAAGATTGAGGTCCCCGAACCTAGTAGCATCGGCCAAGTCGGCCGAGTTGAATAAATCTTCGGCCAAGTCGGCCAAGTTCTTTAAATACTTGAGGACACCGATTCTAAGTATTATAGGCGTATTCTACGTAAAATTTGACTAACTTTACCCCATAAATCTAGCGGTTTCATCATGTGTTAATATATCTCTGCTTCGATGAATAGGTGGTCATTGTTACATCAACCTCCAAAAGTCGATTTCTTAAAATACTTGAGGACATGAATACAAAGTATTACAGGCATATTCTACTTAAAATTTGGCTAAGTTTACCCCACAAATCTGGAAGATAGCCCCAGTATTCATGAAGATTGAGGTCCCCGAACCTAGTAGCATCGGCCAAGTCGGCCGAGTTGAATAAATCTTCGGCCAAGTCGGCCAAGTTCTTTAAATACTTGAGGACACCGATTCTAAGTATTATAGGCGTATTCTACGTAAAATTTGACTAACTTTACCCCATAAATCTAGCGGTTTCATCATGTGTTAATATATCTCTGCTTCGATGAATAGGTGGTCATTGTTACATCAACCTCCAAAAGTCGATTTCTTTAAATACTTGAGGACATGAATACAAAGTATTACAGGCATATTCTACTTAAAATTTGGCTAAGTTTACCCCACAAATCTGGAAGATAGCCCCAGTATTCATGAAGATTGAGGTCCCCGAACCTAGTAGCATCGGCCAAGTCGGCCGAGTTGAATAAATCTTCGGCCAAGTCGGCCAAGTTCTTTAAATACTTGAGGACACCGATTCTAAGTATTATAGGCGTATTCTACGTAAAATTTGACTAACTTTACCCCATAAATCTAGCGGTTTCATCATGTGTTAATATATCTCTGCTTCGATGAATAGGTGGTCATTGTTACATCAACCTCCAAAAGTCGATTTCTTTAAATACTTGAGGACATGAATACAAAGTATTACAGGCATATTCTACTTAAAATTTGGCTAAGTTTACCCCACAAATCTGGAAGATAGCCCCAGTATTCATGAAGATTGAGGTCCCCGAACCTAGTAGCATCGGCCAAGTCGGCCGAGTTGAATAAATCTTCGGCCAAGTCGGCCAAGTTCTTTAAATACTTGAGGACACCGATTCTAAGTATTATAGGCGTATTCTACGTAAAATTTGACTAACTTTACCCCATAAATCTAGCGGTTTCATCATGTGTTAATATATCTCTGCTTCGATGAATAGGTGGTCATTGTTACATCAACCTCCAAAAGTCGATTTCTTAAAATACTTGAGGACATGAATACAAAGTATTACAGGCATATTCTACTTAAAATTTGGCTAAGTTTACCCCACAAATCTGGAAGATAGCCCCAGTATTCATGAAGATTGAGGTCCCCGAACCTAGTAGCATCGGCCAAGTCGGCCGAGTTGAATAAATCTTCGGCCAAGTCGGCCAAGTTCTTTAAATACTTGAGGACACCGATTCTAAGTATTATAGGCGTATTCTACGTAAAATTTGACTAACTTTACCCCATAAATCTAGCGGTTTCATCATGTGTTAATATATCTCTGCTTCGATGAATAGGTGGTCATTGTTACATCAACCTCCAAAAGTCGATTTCTTTAAATACTTGAGGACATGAATACAAAGTATTACAGGCATATTCTACTTAAAATTTGGCTAAGTTTACCCCACAAATCTGGAAGATAGCCCCAGTATTCATGAAGATTGAGGTCCCCGAACCTAGTAGCATCGGCCAAGTCGGCCGAGTTGAATAAATCTTCGGCCAAGTCGGCCAAGTTCTTTAAATACTTGAGGACACCGATTCTAAGTATTATAGGCGTATTCTACGTAAAATTTGACTAACTTTACCCCATAAATCTAGCGGTTTCATCATGTGTTAATATATCTCTGCTTCGATGAATAGGTGGTCATTGTTACATCAACCTCCAAAAGTCGATTTCTTAAAATACTTGAGGACATGAATACAAAGTATTACAGGCATATTCTACTTAAAATTTGGCTAAGTTTACCCCACAAATCTGGAAGATAGCCCCAGTATTCATGAAGATTGAGGTCCCCGAACCTAGTAGCATCGGCCAAGTCGGCCGAGTTGAATAAATCTTCGGCCAAGTCGGCCAAGTTCTTTAAATACTTGAGGACACCGATTCTAAGTATTATAGGCGTATTCTACGTAAAATTTGACTAACTTTACCCCATAAATCTAGCGGTTTCATCATGTGTTAACATATCTCTGCTTCGATGAATAGGTGGTCATTGTTACATCAACCTCCAAAAGTCGATTTCTTTAAATACTTGAGGACATGAATACAAAGTATTACAGGCATATTCTACTTAAAATTTGGCTAAGTTTACCCCACAAATCTGGAAGATAGCCCCAGTATTCATGAAGATTGAGGTCCCCGAACCTAGTAGCATCGGCCAAGTCGGCCGAGTTGAATAAATCTTCGGCCAAGTCGGCCAAGTTCTTTAAATACTTGAGGACACCGATTCTAAGTATTATAGGCGTATTCTACGTAAAATTTGACTAACTTTACCCCATAAATCTAGCGGTTTCATCATGTGTTAATATATCTCTGCTTCGATGAATAGGTGGTCATTGTTACATCAACCTCCAAAAGTCGATTTCTTTAAATACTTGAGGACATGAATACAAAGTATTACAGGCATATTCTACTTAAAATTTGGCTAAGTTTACCCCACAAATCTGGAAGATAGCCCCAGTATTCATGAAGATTGAGGTCCCCGAACCTAGTAGCATCGGCCAAGTCGGCCGAGTTGAATAAATCTTCGGCCAAGTCGGCCAAGTTCTTTAAATACTTGAGGACACCGATTCTAAGTATTATAGGCGTATTCTACGTAAAATTTGACTAACTTTACCCCATAAATCTAGCGGTTTCATCATGTGTTAATATATCTCTGCTTCGATGAATAGGTGGTCATTGTTACATCAACCTCCAAAAGTCGATTTCTTAAAATACTTGAGGACATGAATACAAAGTATTACAGGCATATTCTACTTAAAATTTGGCTAAGTTTACCCCACAAATCTGGAAGATAGCCCCAGTATTCATGAAGATTGAGGTCCCCGAACCTAGTAGCATCGGCCAAGTCGGCCGAGTTGAATAAATCTTCGGCCAAGTCGGCCAAGTTCTTTAAATACTTGAGGACACCGATTCTAAGTATTATAGGCGTATTCTACGTAAAATTTGACTAACTTTACCCCATAAATCTAGCGGTTTCATCATGTGTTAATATATCTCTGCTTCGATGAATAGGTGGTCATTGTTACATCAACCTCCAAAAGTCGATTTCTTTAAATACTTGAGGACATGAATACAAAGTATTACAGGCATATTCTACTTAAAATTTGGCTAAGTTTACCCCACAAATCTGGAAGATAGCCCCAGTATTCATGAAGATTGAGGTCCCCGAACCTAGTAGCATCGGCCAAGTCGGCCGAGTTGAATAAATCTTCGGCCAAGTCGGCCAAGTTCTTTAAATACTTGAGGACACCGATTCTAAGTATTATAGGCGTATTCTACGTAAAATTTGACTAACTTTACCCCATAAATCTAGCGGTTTCATCATGTGTTAATATATCTCTGCTTCGATGAATAGGTGGTCATTGTTACATCAACCTCCAAAAGTCGATTTCTTAAAATACTTGAGGACATGAATACAAAGTATTACAGGCATATTCTACTTAAAATTTGGCTAAGTTTACCCCACAAATCTGGAAGATAGCCCCAGTATTCATGAAGATTGAGGTCCCCGAACCTAGTAGCATCGGCCAAGTCGGCCGAGTTGAATAAATCTTCGGCCAAGTCGGCCAAGTTCTTTAAATACTTGAGGACACCGATTCTAAGTATTATAGGCGTATTCTACGTAAAATTTGACTAACTTTACCCCATAAATCTAGCGGTTTCATCATGTGTTAACATATCTCTGCTTCGATGAATAGGTGGTCATTGTTACATCAACCTCCAAAAGTCGATTTCTTAAATACTTGAGGACATGAATACAAAGTATTACAGGCATATTCTACTTAAAATTTGGCTAAGTTTACCCCACAAATCTGGAAGATAGCCCCAGTATTCATGAAGATTGAGGTCCCCGAACCTAGTAGCATCGGCCAAGTCGGCCGAGTTGAATAAATCTTCGGCCAAGTCGGCCAAGTTCTTTAAATACTTGAGGACACCGATTCTAAGTATTATAGGCGTATTCTACGTAAAATTTGACTAACTTTACCCCATAAATCTAGCGGTTTCATCATGTGTTAACATATCTCTGCTTCGATGAATAGGTGGTCATTGTTACATCAACCTCCAAAAGTCGATTTCTTTAAATACTTGAGGACATGAATACAAAGTATTACAGGCATATTCTACTTAAAATTTGGCTAAGTTTACCCCACAAATCTAGAAGATAGCCCCAGTATTCATGAAGATTGAGGTCCCCGAACCTAGTAGCATCGGCCAAGTCGGCCGAGTTGAATAAATCTTCGGCCAAGTCGGCCAAGTTCTTTAAATACTTGAGGACACCGATTCTAAGTATTATAGGCGTATTCTACGTAAAATTTGACTAACTTTACCCCATAAATCTAGCGGTTTCATCATGTGTTAATATATCTCTGCTTCGATGAATAGGTGGTCATTGTTACATCAACCTCCAAAAGTCGATTTCTTTAAATACTTGAGGACATGAATACAAAGTATTACAGGCATATTCTACTTAAAATTTGGCTAAGTTTACCCCACAAATCTGGAAGATAGCCCCAGTATTCATGAAGATTGAGGTCCCCGAACCTAGTAGCATCGGCCAAGTCGGCCGAGTTGAATAAATCTTCGGCCAAGTCGGCCAAGTTCTTTAAATACTTGAGGACACCGATTCTAAGTATTATAGGCGTATTCTACGTAAAATTTGACTAACTTTACCCCATAAATCTAGCGGTTTCATCATGTGTTAATATATCTCTGCTTCGATGAATAGGTGGTCATTGTTACATCAACCTCCAAAAGTCGATTTCTTTAAATACTTGAGGACATGAATACAAAGTATTACAGGCATATTCTACTTAAAATTTGGCTAAGTTTACCCCACAAATCTGGAAGATAGCCCCAGTATTCATGAAGATTGAGGTCCCCGAACCTAGTAGCATCGGCCAAGTCGGCCGAGTTGAATAAATCTTCGGCCAAGTCGGCCAAGTTCTTTAAATACTTGAGGACACCGATTCTAAGTATTATAGGCGTATTCTACGTAAAATTTGACTAACTTTACCCCATAAATCTAGCGGTTTCATCATGTGTTAATATATCTCTGCTTCGATGAATAGGTGGTCATTGTTACATCAACCTCCAAAAGTCGATTTCTTTAAAATACTTGAGGACATGAATACAAAGTATTACAGGCATATTCTACTTAAAATTTGGCTAAGTTTACCCCACAAATCTGGAAGATAGCCCCAGTATTCATGAAGATTGAGGTCCCCGAACCTAGTAGCATCGGCCAAGTCGGCCGAGTTGAATAAATCTTCGGCCAAGTCGGCCAAGTTCTTTAAATACTTGAGGACACCGATTCTAAGTATTATAGGCGTATTCTACGTAAAATTTGACTAACTTTACCCCATAAATCTAGCGGTTTCATCATGTGTTAATATATCTCTGCTTCGATGAATAGGTGGTCATTGTTACATCAACCTCCAAAAGTCGATTTCTTTAAATACTTGAGGACATGAATACAAAGTATTACAGGCATATTCTACTTAAAATTTGGCTAAGTTTACCCCACAAATCTAGAAGATAGCCCCAGTATTCATGAAGATTGAGGTCCCCGAACCTAGTAGCATCGGCCAAGTCGGCCGAGATGAATAAATCTTCGGCCAAGTCGGCCAAGTTCTTTAAATACTTGAGGACACCGATTCTAAGTATTATAGGCGTATTCTACGTAAAATTTGACTAACTTTACCCCATAAATCTAGCGGTTTCATCATGTGTTAATATATCTCTGCTTCGATGAATAGGTGGTCATTGTTACATCAACCTCCAAAAGTCGATTTCTTAAAATACTTGAGGACATGAATACAAAGTATTACAGGCATATTCTACTTAAAATTTGGCTAAGTTTACCCCACAAATCTGGAAGATAGCCCAGTATTCATGAAGATTGAGGTCCCCGAACCTAGTAGCATCGGCCAAGTCGGCCGAGTTGAATAAATCTTCGGCCAAGTCGGCCAAGTTCTTTAAATACTTGAGGACACCGATTCTAAGTATTATAGGCGCTTTCTACGTAAAATTTGACTAACTTTACCCCATAAATCTAGCGGTTTCATCATGTGTTAACATATCTCAGCTTCGATGAATAGGTGGTCATTGTTACATCAACCTCCAAAAGTCGATTTCTTTAAATACTTGAGGACATGAATACAAAGTATTACAGGCATATTCTACTTAAAATTTGGCTAAGTTTACCCCACAAATCTAGAAGATAGCCCCAGTATTCATGAAGATTGAGGTCCCCGAACCTAGTAGCATCGGCCAAGTCGGCCGAGATGAATAAATCTTCGGCCAAGTCGGCCAAGTTCTTTAAATACTTGAGGACACCGATTCTAAGTATTATAGGCGTATTCTACGTAAAATTTGACTAACTTTACCCATAAATCTAGCGGTTTCATCATGTGTTAATATATCTCTGCTTCGATGAATAGGTGGTCATTGTTACATCAACCTCCAAAAGTCGATTTCTTAAAATACTTGAGGACATGAATACAAAGTATTACAGGCATATTCTACTTAAAATTTGGCTAAGTTTACCCCACAAATCTGGAAGATAGCCAAAGTATTCATGAAGATTGAGGTCCCCGAACCTAGTAGCATCGGCCAAGTCGGCCGAGATGAATAAATCTTCGGCCAAGTCGGCCAAGTTCTTTAAATACTTGAGGACACCGATTCTAAGTATTATAGGCGTTTTCTACGTAAAATTTGACTAACTTTACCCCATAAATCTAGCGGTTTCATCATGTGTTAACATATCTCAGCTTCGATAAATAGGTGGTCATTGTTACATCAACCTCCAAAAGTCGATTTCTTTAAATACTTGAGGACATGAATACAAAGTATTACAGGCATATTCTACTTAAAATTTGGCTAAGTTCACCCCACAAATCTAGAAGATAGCCCCAGTATTCATGAAGATTGAGGTCCCCGAACCTAGTAGCATCGGCCATGTCGGCCGAGTTGAATAAAGCTTCGGCCAAGTCGGCCAAGTTCTTTAAATACTTGAGGACACCGATTCTAAGTATTATAGGCGCTTTCTACGTAAAATTTGACTAACTTTACCAATAAATCTAGCGGTTTCATCATGTGTTAACATATCTCAGCTTCGATGAATAGGTGGTCATTGTTACATCAACCTCCAAAAGTCGATTTCTTTAAATACTTGAGGACATGAATACAAAGTATTACAGGCATATTCTACTTAAAATTTGGCTAAGTTACCCCACAAATCTGGAAGATAGCCCCAGTATTCATGAAGATTGAGGTCCCCGAACCTAGTAGCATCGGCCAAGTCGGCCGAGATGAATAAATCTTCGGCCAAGTCGGCCAAGTTCTTTAAATACTTGAGGACACCGATTCTAAGTATTATAGGCGTATTCTACGTAAAATTTGACTAACTTTACCAAATAAATCTAGCGGTTTCATCATGTGTTAACATATCTCAGCTTCGATGAATAGGTGGTCATTGTTACATCAACCTCCAAAAGTCGATTTCTTAAAATACTTGAGGACATGAATACAAAGTATTACAGGCATATTCTACTTAAAATTTGGCTAAGTTTACCCCACAAATCTGGAAGATAGCCAAAGTATTCATGAAGATTGAGGTCCCCGAACCTAGTAGCATCGGCCAAGTCGGCCGAGATGAATAAATCTTCGGCCAAGTCGGCCAAGTTCTTTAAATACTTGAGGACACCGATTCTAAGTATTATAGGCGTTTCTACGTAAAATTTGACTAACTTTACCCCATAAATCTAGCGGTTTCATCATGTGTTAACATATCTCAGCTTCGATGAATAGGTGGTCATTGTTACATCAACCTCCAAAAGTCGATTTCTTTAAATACTTGAGGACATGAATACAAAGTATTACAGGCATATTCTACTTAAAATTTGGCTAAGTTTACCCCACAAATCTAGAAGATAGAAATAGTATTCATGAAGATTGAGGTCCCCGAACCTAGTAGCATCGGCCAAGTCGGCCGAGATGAATAAATCTTCGGCCAAGTCGGCCAAGTTCTTTAAATACTTGAGGACACCGATTCTAAGTATTATAGGCGTATTCTACGTAAAATTTGACTAACTTTACCCCATAAATCTAGCGGTTTCATCATGTGTTAATATATCTCTGCTTCGATGAATAGGTGGTCATTGTTACATCAACCTCCAAAAGTCGATTTCTTAAAATACTTGAGGACATGAATACAAAGTATTACAGGCATATTCTACTTAAAATTTGGCTAAGTTTACCCCACAAATCTGGAAGATAGCCAAAGTATTCGTGAAGATTGAGGTCCCCGAACCTAGTAGCATCGGCCAAGTCGGCCAGTTGAATAAATCTTCGGCCAATTCGGCCAAGTTCTTTAAATACTTGAGGACACCGATTCTAAGTATTATAGGCGTTTTTCTACGTAAAATTTGGCTAACTTTACCCAATAAATCTAGCGGTTTCATCATGTGTTAACGTATCTCAGCTTCGATGAATAGGTGGTCATTGTTACATCAACCTCCAAAAGTCGATTTCTTTAAATACTTGAGGACATGAATACAAAGTATTACAGGCATATTCTACTTAAAATTTGACTAAGTTTACCCCACAAATCAGGAAGATAGCCCCAGTATTCATGAAGATTGAGGTCCCCGAACCTAGTAGCATCGGCCAAGTCGGCCGAGTTGAATAAATCTTCGGCCAAGTCGCGAATTTCATGACCATGGCCTGCCTACACAACGTCGGCGCATACTTTTTCCAATCGACATGAATTGTGGCGGAACCTGACTCAAATTTTAGAATACGGCTGTGATACTTCCCAGGTTCCTACTACTATTATAAAGCCGGAACGAGCATGACATGCTTGATAAAATACGAATTTCATGACCATGGCCTGCCTACACAACGTCGGCGCATACTTTTTTCCAATCGACATGAATTGTGGCGGAACTTGACTCAAATTTTAGAATACGGCTGTGATACTTCCCAGGTTCCTACTACTATTATAAAGCCGGAACGAGCATGACATGCTTGATAAAATACGAATTTCATGACCATGGCCTGCCTACACAACGTCGGCGCATACCTTTTCCAATCGAGATGACTTGAGTACAATTTCAAACATAATTTATTCAATTTTTTTTTAATTTTAGAACACTTGCCACGCAATAGCATCGGATTGAACTTATTTTATCATGTCTCTACTTCGAAAGCTTAGGATGAAAAAGCCCCAATAGGTCTATTTCTTCAGATACTTCAGCACAATTTCAAACATAATTTATTCAAAAGTTTAGAACACTTGCGCACAATAGATCGGATTGAACTAATTTTATCATGTATCTACTTCGATAGCATAAAATGAAATACGAACCTGGGAAGTATCACAGCCGTATTCTACGAATTTCATGACCATGGCCTGCCTACACAATGTCGGCGCATACTTTTTCCAATCGACATGAATTGTGGCGGAACCTGACTCAAATTTTAGAATACGGCTGTGATACTTCCCAGGTTCCTACTACTATTATAAAGCCGGAACGAACATGACATGCTTGATAAAATACGAATTTCATGACCATGGCCTGCCTAAACAACGTCGGCGCATACCTTTTCCAATCGACATGACTTGAGTACAATTTCAAACATAATGTATTCAATTAATTTTTTTTTAATTTTAGAACACTTGCCGCACAATAGCATCGGATTGAACTTATTTTATCATGTCTCTACTTTGATTGCTGAGGATGAAATAGTCCCCAATAGGTCGATTTCTTCAGATACTTGAGTACAAATTCAAACATAATTTATTCAAAATATTAGAACACTTGCCGCACAATACCATCGGATTGAACATATTTTATCAAGTCTCTACTTCGATAGCTTAGGATGAAAAAGTCCCAATAGGTCTATTTCTTCAGATACTTGAGTACAATTTCAAACATAATTTATTCAAAAGTTTAGAACACTTGCCGCACAATAGCATCGGATTGAACTTATTTTATCATGTCTCTACTTTGATGGCTTAGGATGAAACAGTCCATAATAGGTCGATTTCTTCAGATACATGAGTACAAATTAAAACATAATTTATTAAAAAATTTAGAACACTTGCCGAAGAATACCATCGGATTGAACATATTTCATCAAGACTCTACTTCGATAGCTTAGGATGAAAAAGCCCCAATAGGTCTATTTCTTCAGATACTTGAGTACAATTTCAAACATAATGTATTCAAATTTTTTTAAATTTTAGAGCACTTGCCACACAAGAGCTTCGGATTGAACTTATTTTATCATGTCTCTACTTCGATAGCTTAGGATGAAAAAGCCCCAATAGGTCTATTTCTTCAGATACTTGAGTACAATTTCAAACATAATTTATTCAAAAGTTTAGAACACTTGCCGCACAATAGCATCGGATTGAACTTATTTTATCATGTCTCTACTTTGATGGCTTAGGATGAAATAGTCGATAATAGGTCGATTTCTTCAGATACATGAGTACAAATTCAAACATAATTTATTAAAAAATTTAGAACACTTGCCGCAGAATACCATCGGATTGAACATATTTCATCAAGACTCTACTTCGATAGCTTAGGATGAAAAAGCCCCAATAGGTCTATTTCTTCAGATACTTCAGCACAATTTCAAACACATTTATTCAAAAGTTTAGAACACTTGCCGCACAATCGAATCGGATTGAACTAATTTTATCATGTAGCATAAAATGAAATACGAACCTGGGAAGTATCACAGCCGTATTCTACGAATTTCATGACCATGGCCTGCCTACACAACGTAGGCGCATACTTTTTCCAATCGACATGAATTGTGGCGGAACCTGACTCAAATTTTAGAATACGGCTGTGATACTTCCCAGGTTCCTACTACTATTATAAAGCCAGAACGGGCATGACATGCTTGATAAAATACGAATTCATGACCATGGCCTGCCTACACAACGTCGGCGCATACCTTTTCCAATCGACATGACTTGAGTACAATTTCAAACATAATGTATTCAATTTTTTTTTTAATTTTAGAACACTTGCCGCACAATAGCATCGGATTGAACTTATTTTATCATGTCTCTACTTTGATAGCTGAGGATGAAATAGTCCCCAATAGGTCGATTTCTTCAGATACTTGAGTACAAATTCAAACATAATTTATTCAAAATATTAGAACACTTGCCGCACAATACCATCGGATTGAACATATTTATCAAGTCTCTACTTCGATAGCTTAGGATGAAATAGTCCCCAATAGTTCGATTTCTTCAGATACTTAAGTACAAATTCAAACATAATTTATTCAAAAGTTTAGAACACTTGCCGCACAATCGAATCGGATTGAACTAATGTTATCATGTAGCATAAAATGAAATACGAACCTGGGAAGTATCACAGCCGTATTCTACGAATTTCATGACCATGGCCTGCCTGCACAACGTCGGCGCATACTTTTTCCAATCGACATGAATTGTGGCGGAACTTGACTCAAATTTTAGAATACGGCTGTGATACTTCCCAGGTTCCTACTACTATTATAAGCCGGAACGAGCATGACATGCTTGATAAAATACGAATTTCATGACCATGGCCTGCCTACACAACGTCGGCGCATACCTTTTCCAATCGACATGACTTGAGTACAATTTCAAACATAATGTATTCAATTTTTTTTTAATTTAGAACACTTGCCGCACAATAGCATCGGATTGAACTTATTTTATCATGTCTCTACTTCGATAGCTGAGGATGAAATAGTCCCCAATAGGTCGATTTCTTCAGATACTTGAGTACAAATTCAAACATAATTTATTCAAAATATTAGAACACTTGCCGCACAATACCATCGGATTGAACATATTTTATCAAGTCTCTACTTCGATAGCTTAGGATGAAATAGTCCCCAATAGTTCGATTTCTTCAGATACTTAAGTACAAATTCAAACATAATTATTCAAAAGTTTAGAACACTTGCCGCACAATCGAATCGGATTGAACTAATGTTATCATGTAGCATAAAATGAAATACGAACCTGGGAAGTATCACAGCCGTATTCTACGATTTCATGACCATGGCCTGCCTGCACAACGTCGGCGCATACTTTTTCCAATCGACATGAATTGGCGGAACTTGACTCAAATTTTAGAATACGGCTGTGATACTTCCCAGGTTCCTACTACTATTATAAAGCCGGAACGAGCATGACAGCTTGATAAAATACGAATTCATGACCATGGCCGCCTACACAACGTCGGCGCATACCTTTTCCAATCGACATGACTTGAGTACAATTTCAAACATAATGTATTCAATTTTTTTTAAATTTTAGAACACTTGCCACGCACAATAGCATCGGATTGAACTTATTTATCATGTCTCTACTTCGAAAGCTTAGGATGAAAAAGCCTCAATAGGTCTATTTCTTCAGAAATTTTGAGTACAATTTAAACATAATTTATTCAAAATTTTAGAACACTTGCCGCACAATACCATCGGATTGAACATATTTTATCATGTCTCTACTTCGATAGCTTAGGATGAAAAAAGCCTCAATAGGTCTATTTCTTCATATACTTGAGTACAATTTCAAACATAATGTATTCAAAGTTTAGAACACTTGCCACACAAGAGCATCGGATTGAACTTATTACATCATGTCTCTACTTTGATAGCTTAGGATGAAATAGTCCCAATAGTTCGATTTCTTCAGATACTTAAGTACAAATTCAAACATAATTTATTCAAAAGTTTAGAACACTTGCCGCACAATAGCATTGGATTGAACTTATTTTATCATGTCTCTACTTTGATAGCTAGGATGAAAAGCCTCAATAGGTCTATTCTTCAGAAATTTGAGTACAATTTAAACATAATTTATTCAAAATTTTAGAACACGCCGCACAATACCATCGGATTGAACATATTTTATCGTGTCTCTACTTCGATAGCTTAGGATGAAAAAGTCCCCAATAGGTATATTTCTCAGATACTTGAGTACAATTTCAAACATAATTTATTCAAAAGTTTTAGAACACTTGCCACGCAATAGCATCGGATTGAACTTATTTTATCATGTCTCTACTTCGAAAGCTTAGGATGAAAAAGCCTCAATAGGTCTATTTCTTCAGAAATTTGAGTACAATTTAAACATAATTTATTCAAATTTTAGAACACTTGCCGCACAATACCATCGGATTGAACATATTTTATCATGTCTCTACTTCGATAGCTTAGGATGAAAAAGCCTCAATAGGTCTATTTCTTCATATACTTGAGTACAATTTCAAACATAATGTATTCAAAATTTAGAACACTTGCCACACAAGAGCATCGGATTGAACTTATTACATCATGTCTCTACTTTGATAGCTTAGGATGAAATAGTCCCCAATAGTTCGATTTCTTCAGATACTTAAGTACAAATTCAAACATAATTATTCAAAAGTTTAGAACACTTGCCGCACAATAGCATTGATTGAACTTATTTTATCATGTCTCTACTTTGATAGCTTAGGATGAAAAAGCCTCAATAGGTCTATTTCTTCAGAAATTTGAGTACAATTTAAACATAATTTATTCAAAATTTAGAACACTTGCCGCACAATACCATCGGATTGAACATATTTTATCGTGTCTCTACTTCGATAGCTTAGGATGAAAAAAGTCCCAATAGGTCTATTCTTCAGATACTTGAGTACAATTTCAAACATAATTTATTCAAAAGTTTAGAACACTTGTCGCACAATAGCATCGGATTGAACTTATTTTATCATGTCTCTACTTCGATAGCTTAGGATGAAAAGCCCCAATAGGTCTATTTACTTCATATACTTGAGTAACAATTTCAAACATAATTTATTCAAAAGTTTAGAACACTTGCCGCACAATCGAATCGGATTGAACTAATTTATCATGTAGCATAAAATGAAATTACGAACCTGGGAAGTATCACAGCCGTATTCTACGAATTTCATGACCATGGCCTGCCTACACAACGTCGGCGCATACTTTTTCCAATCGACATGAATTGTTCGGAAACCTGACTCAAATTTTAGAATACGGCTGTGATACTTCCCAGGTTCCTACTACTATTATAAAGCCGGAACCAGCATGACATGCTTGATAAAATACGAATTTCATGACCATGCCTGCCTACACAACGTCGGCGCATACCTTTTCCAATCGACATGACTTGAGTACAATTTCAAACATAATGTATTCAATTTTTTTTAAATTTTAGAACACTTGCCACGCAATAGCATCGGATTGAACTTGAATTTTATCATGTCTCTACTTGAAAGCTTAGGATGAAAAAGCCTCAATAGGTCTATTTCTTCAGAAATTTGAGTACAATTTAAACATAATTTATTCAAAATTAGAACACTTGCCGCACAATACCATCGGATTGAACATATTTATCATGTCTCTACTTCGATAGCTTAGGATGAAAAAGCCCCAATAGGTCTATTTCTTCATATACTTGAGTACAATTTCAAACATAATGTATTCAAAAGTTTAGAACACTTGCCACACAAGAGCATCGGATTGAACTTATTACATCATGTCTCTACTTTGATAGCTTAGGATGAAATAGTCCCCAATAGTTCGATTTCTTCAGATACTTAAGTACAATTCAAACATAATTTATTCAAAAGTTTAGAACACTTGCCGCCACAATAGAATCGGATTGAACTAATTTTATCATGTATCTACTTCGATAGCATAAATGAAATACGAATCTGGGAAGTATCACAGCCGTATTCTTCGAATTTCATGACCATGGCCTGCCTACACAATGTCGGCGGCATACTTTTTCCAATCGACATGAATTGTGGCGGAACCTGACTCAAATTTTAGAATACGGCTGTGATACTTCCCAGGTTCCTACTACTATTATAAAGCAGGAACGAGCATGACATGCTTGATAAAATACGAAATTTCATGACCATGGCCTGCCTACACAACGTCGGCGCATACCTTTTCCAATCGACATGACTTGAGTACAATTTCAAAACATAATGTATTCAATTTTTTTTAATTTTAGAACACTTGATGCACAATAGCATCGGAGATTGAACTTATTTTATCATGTCTCTACTTTGATAGCTTAGGATGAAAAAGCCTCAATAGGTCTATTTCTTCAGAAATTTGAGTACAATTTAAACATAATTTATTCAAAATTTTAGAACACTTGCCGCACAATACCATCGGATTGAACATATTTTATCATGTCTCTACTTCGATAGCTTATAATGAAAAAGTCCAATAGGTCATATTCTTCAGATACTTGAGTACAATTTCAAACATAATTTATTCAAAGTTTAGAACCACTTGCCGCACAATAGCATCGGATTGAACTTAATTTATCATGTCTCTACTTCGATAGCTTAGGATGAAAAAGCCCCAATAGGTCTATTTCTTCATATACTTCAGCACAATTTCAACATAATTATTCAAAAGTTTAGAACACTTGCCACACAAGAGCATCCGGATTGAACTTATTTTATCAAGTGTCTACTTCGATAGCTTAGGATGAAAAGCCCCAATAGGTTCTATTTCTTCATATACTTGAGTACCAATTTCAAACAACTTTTTTCAAAAGTTTAGAACACTTGCCACACAAGAGCATCGGATTGAAATTATTATCAAGTCTCTACTTCGATAGCTTAGGATGAAAAGCCCCAATAGGTCTATTTCTTCATATACTTGAGTACAATTTCAAACATAATGTATTCAAAAGTAGAACACTTGCCACACAAGAGCATCGGATTGAACTTATTACATCATGTCTCTACTTTGATAGCTTAGGATGAATAGTCCCCAATAGTTCGATTTCTTCAGATACTTAAGTACAAATTCAAAAATATTTATTCAAAAGTTTAGAACACTTGCCGCACAATAGAATCGGATTGAACTAATTTTATCATGTATCTACTTCGATAGCTTAGGATGAAAAAGCCCCAATAGGTCTATTCTTCATATACTTCAGCACAATTTCAAACATAATTTATTCAAAAGTTTAGAACACTTGCCACACAAGAGCATCGGATTGAACTTATTTTATCAAGTCTCTACTTCGATAGCTTAGGATGAAAAGCCCAATAGGTCTATTTCTTCATATACTTGAGTACAATTTCAAACATAATTTATTCAAAAGTTTAGAACACTTGCCGCACAATCGAATCGGATTGAACTAATTTTATCATGTAGCATAAAATAAAATACGAACCTGGGAAGTATCACAGCCGTATTCTACGAATTTCATGACCATGGCCTGCCTACACAACGTCGGCGCATACTTTTTCCAATCGACATGAATTGTTCGGAAACCTGACTCAAATTTTAGAATACGGCTGTGATACTTCCAGGTTCCTACTACTATTATAAAGCCGGAACCAGCATGACATGCTTGATAAAATACGAATTTCATGACCATGGCCTGCCTACACAACGTCGGCGCATACCTTTTCCAATCGACATGACTTGAGTACAATTTCAAACATAATGTATTCAATTTTTTTTTTTTAATTTTAGAACACTTGATGCACAATAGCAGGAATTGAACTTATTTTATCATGTCTCTACTTTGATAGCTTAGGATGAAAAAGCCTCATAGGTCCTATTTCTTCAGAAATTTGAGTTCAATTTAAACATAATTTATTCAAAATTTTAGAACACTTGCCGCACAATACCATCGGATTGAACATATTTTATCATGTCTCTACTTCGATAGCTTATAATGAAAAAGTCCCAATAGGTTTCTATTTCTTCAGATACTTGAGTACAATTTCAAACATAATTTATTCAAAAGTTTAGAACACTTGCCGCACAATAGCATCGGATTGAACTTAATTATCATGTCTCTACTTCGATAGCTTAGGATGAAAAAGCCCCAATAGGTCTATTTCTTCATATACTTCAGCACAATTTCAAACATAATTTATTCAAAAGTTTAGAACACTTGCCACACAAGAGCATCGGATTGAACTTATTTTATCAGTGTCTACTTCGATAGCTTAGGATGAAAAGCCCCAATAGGTCTATTTCTTCATATACTTGAGTACAATTTCAAACATAATTTATTCAAAAGTTTAGAACACTTGCCACACAAGAGCATCGGATTGAACTTATTTTATCAAGTCTCTACTTCGATAGCTTAGGATGAAAAGCCCCAATAGGTCTATTTCTTCATATACTTGAGTACAATTTCAAACATAATGTATTCAAAAGTTTAGAACACTTGCCACACAAGAGCATCGGATTGAACTTATTACATCATGTCTCTACTTTGATAGCTTAGGATGAAATAGTCCCCAATAGTTCGATTTCTTCAGATACTTAAGTACAAATTCAAACATAATTTATTCAAAAGTTTAGAACACTGCCGCACAATAGAATCGGATTGAACTAATTTTATCATGTATCTACTTCGATAGCTTAGGATGAAAAAGCCCCAATAGGTCTATTTCTTCATATACTTCAGCACAATTTCAAACATAATTTATTCAAAAGTTTAGAACACTTGCCACACAAGAGCATCGGATTGAACTTATTTTATCAAGTCTCTACTTCGATAGCTTAGGATGAAAAGCCTGAATAGGTCTATTTCTTCATATACTTGAGTACAATTTCAAACATAATTTATTCAAAGTTTAGAACACTTGCCGCACAA